>JAJJMB010007130.1:3002358-3354342 GCA_023531105.1 Papaver atlanticum
CTATTCACATCTGACCAAGTTCTCTTCACCGATGGTAGATCCAAATCAACTGTTAATACATGGGCTGCCATTTCCGCTTCTTTTAACCATGCTTTCATCACTGCCATGACTAAATTTGGTCGTGTTGGATTCAAAACTGGATCACAAGGTAACATTCGTCGTGATTGTGGTGCGTTTAATTAAGCTGTACGTTATCAGTAAACAATTAGTTGGTCGATCGAGTATCTTAATAAAATCATTGAACGCGAAAGAGTGTTCATTAAGGATATAATTACGATAGAAGATGCAAGGATGATGATGATGTGCTCTATGGATTTTTTATTTGTTATTCACATCTAATAAAATTTTAAAACATTGGTTTGTGTTAAACTTTTTGTAGCCTAGTATTTTTATTGCTTAATATTTTTTAATTTTCTTTGAAAACCAATAGCTCATGGGCCATGCCACAGCTTTTATTTTGTTTTTTTATTAGAAAATCCTTGGATTAAGTTAAAATTCAAAACACACATGGGTTGATAGTTTTGAGCATAGTTGCTCAATCTATCCTGATCTGGAATATGAAAAATACAAGATGGAGGGTAACCCAAATAGTTACAGGTAGTTGTTGCATTAGCGGAAACAGCTGCTAATGCAATTGCTGCCTGGTTTGTAGATTTACTAACCGAAGAGTATATAAAAAGTTTTGAAAAAATGGAAACATTTAGAGAATTTTGAATTCTATCTTCCCACAGAATTTTAGCTTGCAATCCGTACTACTTGGAAGTCCTGAGATGAGTCTTATTAGGTTGGTGTTGTTGGCTTCAATGTTGACGGTGAGAACTTGAAGTTGTAATCCCCATTTCCATGCCTCAATAGCTGCTAACACCTCTCCAACATCCCTATTCAGCGCGGTGAAACCCATGATCTTCACTTCCCTGCAAAAACCCAACGTGTTTCTTAGAATCATTGTAGTTTTCATAAGTTTATTTGACTGGTTGGTAGCTATGTTGATTTTGGTTGTTCCTAAGTCTGGGCATTTCTAATGTTTCGTTTGGGTTGGTGCTGTCAACTGCAAGTTATTCCCAGTTCTTTGGTTGGCATGCTAGTTCTCCTTCCAAAATAATAAATCTCTTGTATAAGTGTGTTGGGGTTTAGGTTGATTCCTTTGAACACCTTATCACATATCGCTAGCCAAATGTGCCAAACAACAACTGCACATAAAGCATTCCAAGGGGCCAATGTGATGTCCCAACCAACTGGATTGGTGTTCCAACTTAAAATTCATTGCTGCAAAGACAGGTTAGGGGGACCAAACACAAAAGGGTTTGCAGGAGAGGCAAACCAAACTCTCCTACAAAAGGACATTCCATAAATATATGCTTCAAAGTTTCATTTGGTTGAGAGCAAAAGGGGCATGTGTTTGGCATGTCAGTATACTTAAAAAGTTTCTCGGCTATAGGGACCATATTATGCATGCATTTAAAGATGAATAAAGAAACTTTTGGGGAAGTTTCCATACTCCAAATTTTATCCCTGGGTGAGTTGGTGACAGTCTCAATTTTTTTGATGCTGTAATAGAGAGAGGCTGTAGTGATTTTTCCATTCGGTTTTAGTTTCCACTTGATTGTATCATTTCTATTAGGACGAATGGGGATTTGACAGATAGTATGGACAGTGCTTTGTTCAAAAATGAAGTGAAGCACGTTAACATTCCAAGACTGGTTTGCTACATCGATAAGGTGGATGACCAAGAAAATGTTATCAAGCATCTGGATATTCTTAAATTCTAGCATGCCAGGGTACCGTTGGTCCTCTGTTAGAATCGATTGGTCATTGCCTATTTTCCAAATGAAGTTGGGTTTAATTATCTCAAGCCCCTGTTGAATACAAGACCAAATCCACGATCGTGTGTTGCTGATGTTTGGATCAAGAGGATGTCTACATTTGCTATAATGGATCGATTTTAGAGTTTGATCCCAGACCGAGTCCATGTTGCCTAGGAGATTCCAAGCAAGCCTTCCTAGTTGCGCTAAATTATTAGCTTCTAAGTCCCTAAAGCCTAGCCCTCCTAGGGATGTCAGAATGTTGAGATCCATCCATACTTTTAAAAAGAAGCCCCTTTTACCATCATTCTTTCCCCACCAGAAGTTTCTTTATAGGGAAACGAGTTGGTTGGTAATGTTTTTCGGAATCTTATAACAACCCATTTGGTATATGGGTAAAGACTCGAGAATTGACTTAACTATCACTGTTCTAGTAGGTTGGCTAAGGTATATGCCTCGCCAATTCTGCAATCTACTTCTAAATCTAGCTATCATTGAATCAAAAGTCTTTATTTTGGAGGCTCATATGAATAAAGGTGTACCTAGGTAACTATCAGTAATATTGATTTTCTGCACCTTCAGAATTTGTATTCATATTCCTAAATTTGTTAGGAAACTTATTACTAAAGAAAATTCCTGACTTTTGAAAATTTATCATTTGACCCGTCTCTAGGCTAAAAGTATTAATGATATCTAGAATATTCTTAGCATCAGCAAGACATGCTTTGGAAAAAATGGTGCAGTCGTCAGCAAAAAGTAAATGGGTGATAGGAATTCTGTTTTGGATTTTTGTTAGAGGGAGAGCGAAATGTGATCCGAGGAGAGGAAAAATCATAACCGACTCGCTAAATAGGACTTATTCCATATATTTTTTCGACTCTGACTAAGATTCCCTCAGTCACTCGCTGAATAAACACCCCACACAATTCTGACCTTGAGCCCTCATACAATAACCTCGTAAAAATCAGTTTTCCATTTTTTCATTTGATTGGTTTGATGATAAGGATGAATGGATGATTTTGGAAGCTTCTATCTTTTGATTTTCCTTTTCTTAAAATCCCATCGATTTTTTTTTTGGTGTCATCTACGTCAAACTACGTTAGCAGTAATATTGATTGAATGATGTGTATAATGAGATGATTAGTAAGAATTTCTTTGCAAACCATGGGATTATATAACTTATAAGTATTACAGTATCAAACGAAAAAGTTTATGGTGCGTAATTAACTCCTCTTGTTCTCCAACTGACCTCTTTATTGAGATCTTTCTAAGCTTCTATTTATAAGATTCCTCTAATCAATCTTTTAGGATTTTTCGTTTAAATTTTGATTTTTATTATTTAAATAGCAGTATTGGTTTTGCTAGGGTGATCAAATCAAGCGATTAGGTAAACATTGCAATTTTGAATCTTTGATGTTTTGACACGAAAATAATAATTTTGCAAAAAGAGTTTTTATGGTTCATAAACTTCTTCGTGAAACAGAAAACAAAACGACTTAAAATCAAATAACATGCCGATAGTGATCAGTGAGGGGTGTTTTAGTCCGAGTAGGAAAAACATATGGAATCAGTACTAGTCAGTGAGTCACCTACGATTTTTTCTCTCCTCAGATCACTTTTTGCTCTTCCTTTAACAAAAATCCTGTTTTGAGCTACTTTGATTCCTTGGATTTTTCCCTCAGCCTCTCGATGCCTTGAAAGCCTAGTTAATCCTTCCATACATAGGAGGAAAAGATAAGGAGATAACGGGTCTCCTTGTCGAATACCCTAGTTGGCTTAACTTTTTTCCAGGTGATCCATTGCAGAGGACTGCGATGGAGGGGGTACTGATGCATTGATGAATCAGTGAGCACCAAGACTTACTGAAGCCAAGCCTTTGCATAAGTTCCATTAGATACTCCCAACTGACTCTATCAAAGGCTTTACTCATGTCTAGTTTTATTCCCTTTAGTCCCCCTTTACCTTTATATTTTTTCATTTTATAAACAACCTCCTGAGCCATAACTATGTTGTTGGTAATTTTCCTATTCTGCATAAAAGAAGATTGGAAAGGGGAGATAATTCTGCAAAGGATTGGTTTTAGTCTAATTGCAAGATTTTGGAGATTATTTTGTAGGTTGTATTGCAAAGGATGATAGGTCTAAAGTCAGTTGGGGACGAGGAATTAGGAATTTTAGGAATAAGGGCTAGGAAGGTAGAATTTATCTCCTTGAGGAGATGACTAGTGCGAAAGAAGTGTTGCACCATAGCAATGACATCTTCTTTAACAGTGGACCATTGGTGGACAAAGAATTTAACATTGAACCCATCTAGGCTCGAGGATTTTTCAGTTGCTAGTGCCTTGAAAACTCCAGTAATTTTAGAGGGAGATGGAATCGCTGTTAAAGTTTGATTCTTAGCAGCCGAGACTTCAGACTCAAAAAGATCAGTAACTGGATGGGAGTTAAGGTTTGGGATTTCCGTAGAAATATTTTTGAAATGCTGGGTAAGAATTACTGATATTTCACTATGAGTATTGTGGATGGTACCATCCAAATTAGAGAGAGTTGAGATTTTATTCTTCCTATGTCTATTGAGAGTAAAAGAGTGAAATTTTTTGGTGTTCCTATCTCCAAATTTGAGGTTGTTTTCCTTGTATTTTTATTTTCATAGTTGTTCTTCCTAGTTATATAGGATTTCTAGTTCTCTTATTTTCCTTTGGATGAGGTCATCCTTAGTTCCATCAAGATTGGAGCAATGAATCAAATTTATTTGTTCTAAAGAATTTCTAATATTCGTCTGAATTTTGCCAAAACTTCCTTATTCCATTTCGAAAGGTTTTTTTTAACTAGCTGAAGCTTAGCAAAGACTTTGAAAGATGGTGATCCAATCATTGGCTAGTTCAAACACCTTTGAATGATTTCAAGTGCTTCAGGAATTTCCAACCAGAGGCTGAAAAATTTATAAGGGATAAGGTTGGAAGCTGCAATATGTTTGCAGTTAAGGAAGATAGGGGAATGGTCCGAGCCTATCTGAGGGAGGTGAGTAAGAGTAGCATTGTTGTTTGAATCTAACCAATCATAGTTAGTAAACGCTCTATCTAATCTAGCCTGAATCCTAGAATAAGAATCATGTTTGTTATACCAAGTGTAAATTGGTCCAATAAAACCAAGATCCACCAAACCACAACCGTCTATGATGGAAGTGATATTCGTAATAGAATCTTGATGGAAAGGATTCCCCCCAGATTTCTCCGCAGCTGACAAGGTGACATTTAAGTTCCCAATGATGATCACGGGAGCATCAATCTGATCAACTGATTCTTCTATGCAAATCCAGTCTATTATCCTCTTATTCTTTTTGGGATTACCATACAAGAAAGTGATGAATGTCTCACTATTTAGAAGCATCCACATTATTAACAAAAATGTGTATCATTGTAGGGGTTTTGTGGAGCACATGGACAGTAATATTTTCGTTCCAAGCTAAACCTAACCCCCCGATAGTCCTATAGGCGAAACTAAGTTGAAGTTACTGAAACCACAAGCTTCCAGAGTTTTAGAATCTCTATCATCCTTGCAGCGAGTTTCAAAGAGAAAGAGAAAATCCGGTTTAGTGGAAATGCAAAGTTTATTCAGATAAGAGGAGGTCGTGGGATTGCCAATTCCTTGGCAATTCCAAGAGAGAATATTCATAGGATAGAAACGCATATGAGATATGATAAAACTACTACCTTGTTTAATTTCCAAACCTAGCCGTCCTAGGTCTCTAAAATACACCGTAACCAAGTCCAAACCTCCTCCAAAGTAAGGTTTGAAAACAACCAGAGCAAAATCCCAGGATATAGAGAGATCAAACTGAGATTACTACAAAATATGTACAACCGATTCCTAAGAAAACTTCTAGTCAATCAGAAAATGGCACACTAAAATAAAATGCAAGGGAAAGAACTGAGACAGAGTCCTAAAGAGGCTAAGCCAAAATAGCTTTCAAAATATTAAAACATAGCATAAAGGAGCTGCAGTTCTAAATTATAGAGCATTCAAGTATCCCAAACATTCAAATGAAATTAGGTTTACACAGATATCCTAAATATTCAAATATCCTGAACATTCAAGCTAGTTTTACACCAAATTCCAAAAATAAAGGAAAGAAATTTAGGATTTTAATTCTGAATTCTACAAATTTCAAAATCTAGGTGAAAGGAGGTGTAGACTTAGAAATTAGTTCATTGCGGATTGTGTCCCAATGTTTCCAGATTCACTCTAAATTAAGGTTCCTTGAGATTTGAAAATTGCTGTCTGGAATTTCTAAGTTACCCTACTCTAAAGTATAACCTGGCTAAATTCTAAAAAGTATAATCTAATTATAGGAACAAGTTAAATATACAAGAATGATTGTGAGGATGCAATTTAAACAATAGAAGGATGGATTGATAACAGGTAATTTATAAGCAAATTAATAATTAGAGTCAAGAGATAAATGAGTGAAAATAAATTTGGTAAAGTTATAAGAGGGGTACCATGGAATCCATCTCCTGCTTTGATCGGTACTACCGAATTGCAGAGCTCGGATCCATCTCTAATTTTCCTTAAAAAAGCTCTTCATCATCTTTTAGATTTGACCCATACTAATCGATAAAGAGAGAAGCAGAAGGAAGAGAGTTTGAGTTTTTGCTAGACCCCCCCCCCCCCCCCCCTAAATTTCATCTATTATCATACAGAATGAGGCATTCGGCCTAGTGGCTCGGGTCGGAATATGGGTAAGGTCCAATTTAGGGAAAGAGCATTTCCTAATGACAGACCCACTAGACTGGTTCTTAGAAGATGATTTGTCACCAAGTTAACATCAAATTAGCGGTGAGAATGAAGGGCTAGAGGTATCACCCAAATCAAAGGATCTTTTTCCAAGCACAGATGGAGATGCAGAAGCATCAAAGAAAGAAGAAGCACTAGAGCAGGACATAAAGAGTTCACCATCTAAAACAAGTTTAGAAGAGATCGCCAAGTTGGGCATCAATACAGAGACTCTCAAAAATTCAACTACCTGACTAGGTTCTATATAACCATTGTACAAACTATCCGAAGCTTCCACAGACACAGGTGTCTCAATACTTTGGTCATAAACATCATTAAGCACACCATTGTGAAGAATAGGGCAAAGATCAATCCGGTGAGCAATACGGAAACAATAAATACAGAAACGAAAGGGAAGGTTGTCAAACCCAAATTTAATGGTAGTTCTAGGTGAACCTCCTACTGATATAAAAACTTGCTTAACAAGGGGTCTTTCTATTTTTATTATTGCTTTTATCTTAACTGTACCATCCTTAAGAGTGATATAGTTTTCTGGCCTCTTGCATAGAACCATTCTTACCTTAGAGGCTATTTGGGATACTACCGTTTCATTTTTCATATTAGATAGAAGACCATGAACAAAGAACCAAGTAGTGATATAACGAAGGTCACGACAATGGATAGGGATGGAATGGAACCAGGAAGTAACACAGATTGCATCACCATAAATAATCCAGTAGTTAATCATGGTTACCCACGATTTAGAGTCATGTTTTTCAAAGATAATCTTGAAATGATTATGACAGATGCATGAGATGATGAACCTATTTTTATTCCCCCACAAAAACTGTAGAGCATCAGTAACATCTTGAAAAGAGCGGGATACAGTTGTGAAGAGCCTAGCTAAGATACAATGTTTACCTTCCACAATAAGAGGTGGATGAGACTTTGAAAGGGTAGATAGATGTGGTCCAAGGATGGATTTGGTGGAGTTAATGCTCATTTTTGCAAATTTGTTAAGCATAGTAAGTAGAAGCAGGGTAAATATTAGACAGAGGCAAAGAACAAGAAAGAGAATATGCAAAGAATAAAGGAATATAAGAAAAGAGCTTATTAAGAAGTAAAAGCAGTGAGAGTGAATTTAAAATATGTTAGACAGTTCTTTCTGAGAGACCAGGAATAAGACAGGAGAAGATGAGAGGGGTTTAAATCAATCTAATTACCGGGTATTTCAGCATTCAAAGAAATAAATATTGATTTAATAGGAGCAAATGTTCACATAGACTATTTGTAGACTTAGTTGTGCTAAATAAATTATAGGAAGAGACATTTAATGGGAGGTGACCCTAAAGGTTTAGTTTAACCTACTCCCTGACTAAACTTAACCTTGACCAGACGCAAAGAGAAAAAGTAATAAAATAAAATTTTATATGCATATACTAATGCAATTAAGAGGGGGAGGGTTAGCTTCAAAAGTACTAGCTTCGCGAGAGGAGGTGATACAGTAGATGTGATGCCATAGCTAATCAGAGAGAAAAGAGTTCATCCATTACACAAACCAAGGTTAATCAAATCGCTCAAAACAAATGCTAGATGCAATAAAAGAGGATTGTCAAAAGTAAAAGATACAAGTGAATGAAGGAGATCCAGTAATACAGTCTCCCATCAGAGAAGGAATTCAAAAATAAAGAAGGGTAGAGACAAATTTGGTGAGGAAATTATATATGACAAGATAGTTTATATCTATATATAATTACCAACTAAAAACGATGGAGATAACAATTCAAAAAGCACAATCATTGAGAAATTACCATCTAGAGCAATTTAACCTTAACCTAGAAGATGGCTTGTAACCACCTGATAATTCCTAGAAATGCTGAAGTTACATTAACTAAAATAATGCGCTGTAGGAAAGGCCAACTTCATCGCATTTTATTTTACAATTGTGAAGGTTGCGACAATCAATTGATCATGCAACCAACTGAAGTGCAAAGGCTAGTGGATTGTAATGAAGGTAATCAGATGGAAGGGTATCGAATTCCTCCACGGTTTGAAGAAGACTATGTGGAACGAGTCGAAAAGGAATATCAAGAAATCCACCAAGTTGGGTAAATAAATATGGGTTAAGTAAAATCTCTATGTTCCTTAAAGGTGGGATGTGGAGATATGGTGGAAAGAAAAGAATGTAAGAACTATAAATAAATAAATGAATCTAGTGAACTTTAAATTTAAAGAAGAACTGGTTTGGATTTTTTTCTTCTTCTTTTGATTCATGCATAACAAAGAAAATTGTTTTTTTGAGATTCATGCAAAACAAAGATTTTCTCCCCTTCCACTCCAAACCAAACACTTAGATGAAAGATCAAAAAGTACTGGATCAGTAAATACTAATTGAAACTAGAAACTAGAACAGTCTTGACAATCACTCATGATAATAGAGCAAACTTGAACAATCACTCATCTGAAGATTCCAATTCCTCTGAGTTACTATATAAATCTAAGGATAGAGATGAATATCAATCTTATCGAAATAGTTACTATATGAATCTAAGGATACCAATTCCTATGATTCACCAAAAATTCACATTAGGGTATTTGGTTTTTAATCTAATTTCTATGTACTCAAAGATGAGATTCGAATAACTGAAACAATGGAGAAAAAAAACATTCTATCAGTTTGGATAAAACGAAACCGCCAAGGTATTTAAGAACTTTGCAAACATAACATGAATAGAGAATCAGAACCAAATTATTTATCACAAGAACTAAAGCCTACCATAAATATAACAGTTCTCTACTGTTGAATTACTGGATGTCAAGAAATCGGAGAAATAATCAAACATATGTACTACAAGTCTAGAAAAAGAAGTCATTCATTCAGAGAAGAAAAGGGTGAAATTTGAGGAGAACTACTTCTTTAGAATTATGTCTGGGTCTAAGAGAATCATTAGAGCTGAAAAGGCGGGGGTCTAACAACCACACTCAATATTTCGTTTCGGAAATATGTATGGACTAACTCCAATATATTTCCAAGAGAATCAACTAGACAGTCAGACTCAATCAAGGAAAATACATTCAAGAGTTATATCTCTGTTTGTCAATATAATCAGCAAATCAAACATATAGAAATCCGTGAGCCTGATTATTATGAGAAACAACTTTAACGGTACCAAAGACCAATGTTCAAGTGTCAATCAATTTATATCAACAACCAAAGGTTGGATTATCTAATTAATTGAACTACGCCCACCTGTGATATTTCAATTATATAAACAAATATAATGCGGAAAAGAAATAACACAAACACCATAAATTTTGTTAACGAGGAAACCGCAAATACAGAAAAACCCCGGGACCTAGTCCATATTTGAACACCATCCTGTATTAAGCCGCTACATACTCTAGCCTACTACAAGTTAACTTCGGACTGGAATGTGGTTGAGCCCTAACCAATCTCACACTGATTAAGGTAAAGTCGCATTCCTTATGCCTCTGAATCCCAGAAGGACTCTACGCACTTGATTTCCTTAGTTGATCTCACCCACAACTAAGAGTTGCTATGACCCAAAGTCGAAGACTTGATAAACAAATCTGTCTCACACAGAAAAGTTTATTGAATAGATAAATTTGTCTCCCACAGAAATACCTACGAGTTTTGTTTTGTCTTTTGATAAATCAAGGTGAACAGGAACCAATTGATACACCAGACTTATATTCCCGAAGAACAGCCTAGTAATATCAATCACCTCATAATGATCTTAACCGTATAGAAGAAGAACGAGATATTGTCGAATCACAAACGATGAGACAAAGATGTTTGTGACTACTTTTTATCTTACCTATCGGAGATTGAATCTCGAGCAAATCTTAGAGAAGATAGTACTCAAAACGATCGAACAAAGTAAGATCGGAACACGCAACTACAGAGAAAATAGTTGGGTCTGGCTTCAGAGTCCCAATGAAGTCTTTAAGTCGTTAACCTATAATGGTTTTAGAAAAACCTAGGTTAAAGGAGAATCAACTCTAGTCACAACTAGTATCACACAGGAGGTGTGGGGATTAGATTTCTCAGTTGCTAGAGTTCTCCCTTATATGGTATTCAAATCAGGGTTTGCAATAAAAGTTACCTTGGTAACAGAGCATTCAATATTCACCGTTAGATGAAAACCAGATTAGATTCAAGCTAATATCTTTTAACCGTTAGATCGAACTTAGCTTGTTACACACAAATAAAATGTACCTATATTTAGATATGGGTAACCGTACCTAAACGTGTACACTTAGTTGGCTCAACAATAGTTAACCGAAGTTAGCCATATGAACACTTTCATATCAACCTTGTTCATCTTAATCACAACTAGTTCAAATGAATCAAATTAAACTAGTTATAGAATTGTTTAATTGTTTATATTCTCATAGAAGTATACAAGACACAATTGAAGCAAAATCGATTTTGATTCACTCGAATCAATTCATGAACATTACAGCCACGGTTTGCAAATATTTCATTACTTATTATATAAATGTATTTGTTCACGAATAAACCGATTTTATAACTTAATCCACTAAAGTATGCAAATGGGTACGCATACTTAGAGTTCCAGACTTGGTCTGTCCGCCAGTATGCGAACGGGTATGCATAGTGTCGTTCATGACCGAACTCAGTTAAAATCCCGGACTTGAACTGTTACACCAGTACGCATACGAGTATGCATACTAAGTTCTCGGACTTCAACTTTTAAACCAGTACGCATACGGGTATGCATACTATGGTTCCTGGACTTGGAATAACTTGCAACAGTTAGAATACAAGTACGCATACTGTGCTATATCCAATCGATGGTTAATCATTCTAAACTCCTTCTTAATCATTGAAACATTGTTAGAAGACGGGAATAGCTATCTCACACAAACTATCATCTTCAAAGCAATTTTCAAGTGATCAATAGATCAATACGAAACATTCCGAGTCTACATGAAATGACTGTCTCACACAAATCATGTAAGATGTTACCAGGCGATTTTCACATGATCATCTTTTGACTTTCGTCAAGAATAAAAGATGAACTTGGTTAAAGAGAAAGCTTACCATAACATATTTCGAGAAATATGTAAACGAGTTAAACTCAGCTCGAAATATCAAATGTGTATAAAATAAAGTCTATATAGCTATATGACTTTTGTCTCAATAGGAGATAAAATAGAAATAGACTTCTGAGTGATAGATGAGTTCAAGTCTCCACATACCTTTTGTTGATGAAGTTCCACAAGCTCCCCTTAGTAGTTCTTCGTCTTCAATCGATGAACGTCGTGAAGTCTAAAGCTTAACTACACATTCTATCTTAATCCGATACATAGCTATAAGTAGACTAGAAATCAAGACTTATAGTTTTGACAACTAAACTTGAAAAACAAGCTTGAGATAGCAACGCTTGCGTGTTTGACCGAGCAGTGCTCTAACAATCTCCCCCTTTGTAAATTTTAGTGACAAAACTATCAATACATATGGATTACAAAATAAATAAACTTTGTAGCTTCTCATCCAAATGCTTGATTTCCTTGGTTCTTCAACATTACTCGAAATCTTCGTCACTTCCAAGTATTCCAGTGATTCTGAACGTGTTCAACTCAGCATCATAGTTGTTGAAGATCCGTAACCATAACAATAAGAAAACAGTTGTTCTCAATCATTGTTATACAGTGTCATAGTATTATTACATAGCATCAAAGTTCAGTTGTATCACAACTTTGATAATAATACTATGGTGATATGTATCACTCCGCCTTAGTCAATACTTCATCTCACAATGAAAATCACTTCCCCTTAAATAATGATCCGTAAACCATATGTAATTGTAGTGTGAACTACACAGTAATTCTCCCCCTTTTTGTCAATATAAATTGGCAAAGGTACGAAAACTAACGGGATCATAATGAAATTCTCATAGATATACTTCATGACTAAAAGAGAACATATCAACTTTGGTTCGATGATTTCACATAGTCGAAACTTAGTGTATTTATCAAGGAGTTTATAAAGATATAAGAAAACTCCTATAATATTCCATAGCCGCACTCCCAACAAAGATTTGGCAATTAAGCACAAGTCCAATTAAGAACTCTCCCCCATAAAATGTCATTCCCGAAAGAACAACAAGAGCGACCTTACTTTTACAAGAACAAAAGAATTTCTTTGGACAATAACAAATTACATGAAACATGAATTTGTATCCAGAAAACTCAATTAAATTAACCACAAAGGAAACTCAATGATTAATTTAATCATAAATGCTCAACATAAGAAAACTTACGGAGCCATACAGTACTTTCACATAGAAGTGGATCAGGGAAAGATCAATACTGCGGAATATTCAAAGATTCATTCTATTTTTCATCAATATTTGCATAATGATACCATAGACTTAATTTTTTACATCAAAAGTTCATTCTATTTTCCATCAATATTTGCATAATGACATAATAGACTTAACTTTTGACATATATGGGACAATCATAGTTCACGGACGTAAACACACATATCCCATAACATTATTTTTTCAATATACGAAACCAATAAAGATTAAATACTGCAAAATCATCTTCCAAAAACTAAAAATAAGCTTAGGAGAAAATTACTCCAAGAATCCAAGTACCCAAGTCCAATAGAAGTAGAACAAGTGCGACGAAACGGAGCAAAACACTCAAAAACAAGATTCGGGACAAAGACCAATCTTAACTCATCCAAATTCAGGAATTGTCATTTCTATTTTGAAGAGAATTCAAAGAGGAAGAGAGTGCAAAAACAATGAGGTCATTCCGAGTTCGGACTAATAAGTTACGCCAAAAACAAGCTTTTTATCGAATACCGAAGACAGAAAAAGTTTGCAAACCGGTTTGCAAACGGGATTTCGTGACCTGGAGCAGTTTGCAAACAGGTATGCGAACTGAAGTCCCTGGATTTTTATTTTAAATGATGGTATGCATTCCTGGTATGTGTACCATGAAGGCCAAACATCCCGAACTACTATTTTCGAACCTGAACATTTAAGAACCTTAAACACAAATCAAGTTAGGTAGACATGAACGATACACAAGGTACATGGATCATGATAAGCACTTTAAGCAAATAATAAAAACATAAATCTTGCTCAAGTTTATAGACATACCTTTTAGGAGAATCCAATCGTGAATCCCACGGCTTTACCAAAAATTCAATATCTTACCTAACATAATATGTGCGCCCCGATTCTCGTGCTTCCCTCACCGTATACATAACAGGGAAATCCTTGGTGAGGATGCACTTACAAAACAATCAAGTTGTGTTGAGTTGAACAATTTCTTGCTCACCACAAGTGACTGAAACAGACCTTTTCGCAACTATGGATTTTTCACCATCTATAGATTTTGGTTTATTCTGTTTCACTTTTGGATTATCATGAAAGAGATTGCTTTTAGAACCTTTCACATCCAAATCCATCTTTCCAAAGAAAATTTTAAGTTCCAACATCATGGATACTGCCTTCTCCATAGTCATGGAATTTTCTGGGTCATCATTCCTTTTCACACTCAGAGCATCATTGACTTTCTTAGGTACCCACTTCTGAGTGCTTTTAGGAACAACCGGAACCTTCTTCCCATTACTCTCTTCAAGAATTCTCGGAAGAGAATTAGATTGACTATTCTTTTGTAAATTAGTCTTTCTTCAATAGGGAGCATCAGATTTTGTCTTCGTCTTTACGAAGTTATCCTTTTGATAACCATTACGATTGTGAAAAGGATTCATATGACGTTTATAGGCAAATCTGGGTTTATCACAGCACTGATTCCTTTGCCTAAAGGTTGGATAGTTACAACCTGTAAAGTTAAGGGGATTATCCTTAACATAATATCTTGGTTTCACAACTTCTTGTGATGCCTAAACAAGAACATCATGAAGTTTCTCATTCCTTATACGAAAACGACATCTCCTTTCCAGGTGACCTTTATTTCCACAATAATGATAAATATAAGGAATGTTCTTACCAGGATTCATATGTGCTATTTTTGGAGGTTGATATACTTTTCTCTTTCGAACCTTAACTGCCGGTGAGAGTATTTCACTTTTTCCATCACTGGAAACCTTTTGTTGAGAAGAATCACTAGCCTTGACAAATTTTTCCTCTTTTCTAATACTTGGAGCATTTATTCCCTTATAGCCCAATCCTCGTGTATCACGATGATTTTTACTTGCTGCTAGCATTGTGGTTAATTTGCATGAACTAGTATTGAACTTTTTCAAGTCATCTTCCAACATCTTGATTTTATCAAGAGCAGCAGTTAAATCATCCTCAAAGAGTTTTTCTCGAACGAGATAAACGCTTTCTATGTTATCAAAACTTGCTTGCTGGGAGTTAATCCTTGCTTCAGTTTCTGCAAGTTTCTCTTTAAATAAGAAGTATTTTTGATAAATATTATCACATTCAAGTGACTTTGTACTCAGGTTTTCCTCTGAATCTTTGAGGATCGATTCGCAAGAGCGATTCAAAACACAAAGACCTCCGTAAATCCTTTTCAATTTCTTGTTTCTCGACAGAGAGTAGTCAGAAAAGGTATAACATGAGAAGTTGTCATATTTTTATTTTCCACCCGATTCAACAGCTTAACATACTCTGAGACTTCCTGGACTCTTCATCAGAAAGTTCATCCAACTGTTCTTCTAGGCGTGTTTCCTAGTTATCAACAGTTTCTCCATCAAGAGAATGTTTAGATATTGACTTAGTTGTGACAATTCTCTCAGGTGAATCCAAGCTATGAAAATCATCTGGTAATTTCTGAATTGGTACGTTATTAGAGATAGACTCGTACATACTAACCAGATTGCTACAAACACAGACTTTTGAGGTCTTAGCGTGTTTGTCGGCTCTGATACCAATTGAAAAAGTGTGGGTCTAGCAACCACACCCAATATTTATTTTCGGCAATCTGTATAGACTAACTCCAATATATTTCCAAGAGAATCAACTAGACAGTCATACTCAATCAAGGAAAATACATCCAAGAGTATTATCTCTGTTTCTCAATGTAATCAGCAAATCAAACAGATAGAAATCCGTGAGCCTGATTATTATGAGAAACAACTTGAACGGTACCAAATACCAATGCTCAAGTGTCAATCAATTTATATCAACAACCAAAGGTTGGATTATCTAATTGATTGAACTACGCACAACCTGTGATATTTTAATTATATAAACAAATATAATGCGGAAAAGAAATAACACAGACACCAGAAATTTTGTTAACGAGGAAACCGCAAATGCATAAAAACCCAGGGACCTAGTCCGGATTTGAACACCACACTGTATTAAGCCGCTACAGACTCTATCCTATTACAAGCTAACTTCGGACTGGAATGTAGTTGAGCCCTAACCAATCTCACACTGATTAAGGTACAGCCGCGTTCCCTACGCCTCTGAATCCCAGCAGGACTCTACGCACTTGCTTCCCTTAGCTGATCTCACCCACAACTAAGAGTTGCTACGACCCAAAGTTGAAGACTTGATAAACAAATCTGTCCCACACAGAAAAGTATATTGAATAGATAAATCTGTCTCCCATAAAAATACCTATGAGTTTTGTTCCGTCTTTTGATAAATCAAGGTGAACAAGAACCAATTGATACACTGGACTTATATTCCCGAAGAACAGCCTAGTAATATCAACCACCTCACATTGATCTTAACTGTATGGAAGCGGAAAAAGATATTGTGGAATCACAAATGATGAGACGAAGATGTTTGTGACTACTTTTTAGCTTACCTATCGGAGATTGAATTTCGAGAAAATCTTAGAGAATATAGTACTCAATACGATAGAACAAAGTAAGATCAGAACACACAACTAAAGAGAAAATAGTTTGGTCTGGCTTCAGAATCCAATTGAAATCTTTAAGTCATTAACCTATAATTGATTTAGAAAAACCTAGGTTAAAGGAGAATCGACTCTAGTCGCAACTAGTATCACACAGGAGGTGTGGGGATTAGATTTCCCAGTTGCTAGAGTTCTCCCTTATATAGCCTTCAAATCAGGGTTTGTAATCAATGTTACCTTGGTAACAGAGCATCCAATATTCACCGTTAGATTAAAACCTGATTATATTCAAGCTAATAAATTTCAACCGTTAGATCGAACTTTGCATGTTACACACAAATGAAATGTACCTATATTTAGATATGGGTAACCGTACCTAAACGTGTACACTTAGTTGGATCAACAATAGTTAACCGAAGTTATCCATATGAACACTTTCATATCAACCTTGTTCATCTTAATCACAACTAGTTCAAATGACTCAAATGAAACTAGTTTTAGAGTTGTTCAATTGTTTATATTCTCATAAAAGTATACAAGACAAAATTGAAGCAAAATCGGTTTTGATTCACTCGAATCAATTCATGAACATTATAGCCACGGTTTGCAAAGATTTCATTCCTTATTATATAAATGTATTTGTTTACGAATAAACCGATTTTAGAACTTAACCCACTTAAGTATGCAAACGGGTACGCATACTTAGAGTTCCGGATTTAGTCTGTCCGCCAGTATGCAAACGGGTACGCATACTGTCGTTAACGACCGAACTCAATTAAAATCCCAGACCTTAACTGTTACGCCAGTACGCATATGGGTATGCATACTAAGTTCACGGACTTCAACTGTTAAACCAGTACGCATACGGGTATGCATACTATGGTTCCCGGACTTGGAATAACTTGCAACAGTTAGCATACAAGTACACATACTGTGCTATATCCAATCAATGGTTAATCGTTCTAAACTCCATCTTAATCATTGAAACATTGTTAGAAGACGGGAATAGCTGTCTCACACAAACTATCAGCTTCAAAGCATTTTTTAAGTGATCAATAGATCAATACGAAACATTCCGAGTCTACTTCAAATGACTGTCTCACACAAATCATGTAAGATGTTACCAGTCGATTTTCACATGATTATCTTTTGACTTTCATCAAGAATAAAAGATGAACTTGGTTAAAGAGAAAGCTTACCATAACATATTTCGAGAAATATGTAAGCGAGTTAAACTCGGCTCGAAATATCAAATGTGTATAAAATAAAGTCTATATATCTATACGACTTTGGTTTCCATAGGATATAAAATAGAAATAGACTTCTGAGTGATAAATGAGTTCAAGTCTCCACATACCTTTTGTTGATGAAGTTCCACAAGCTCCCCTTAGTAGTTCTCTGTCTTCAATCGATGAACGCCGTGAAGTCTAAAGCTCAACTACACATTCTATCCTAATCTGAGACATGGCTATAAGTAGACTAGAAATCAAGACTTATAGTTTTGACAAATAAACTTGACAAACAAGCTGTAGATAGCAACGCTTGCGAGTTCGACCGAGCAGTTCTCTAAAAAGAACATTTAGCGATATGGACAAAGCTGCTGGAGAAGACCGATTAGTAGCAGGAACAGGATTCCATAGATGGATATTACTCTATTTTTTACTTTGTAACAACTAGTTTTTTAGGAGAAAGGAAGGAGATGATCCAAAGTTATGTGTTTGACATAGAGATGGAGTCTAGTAGTGGCCACACTACAGATTAAATCCGAGTAATTCCACCAAAAGTTTGTTCTTGTTAGGAAAGTATGCCATGAAATACAGTATTGTATTTTCCATTTCACTCTCCAAACTGAAAGTATCCAGGACATAGATATCACCGTTAACAACAATGTCTCCCTGAGCTTTTGTTAAAACCAAATGGAATCCAGGGCAGGAAGGTTCTCCCCACCCAAAAGTTACCAGAGTGAAGTGAGATAATTACTAGAGAAACCCTCACAAAAAGGAGAGATAGACAACTACATATTACAAGATCTTTCTTCTCGATTTCATATATATGATTCACAAAAGCAAAGGTGTCGGATGCAAGCAAGAAATACAACATACCTAAACTCGAAATAGTAAGAGCATCATCACTACTACGACCAGTTGGTCAAGCGGCCTATTAATGAAGCGTAACAATGGCGCATCATATGCAACTTGGCCTTGGCAAGAAATGCGTGGAGCATTCAAAGTTGCATACTAGGCAAAGGCATGTGCCAAAAAGGATTTGGACATGGCCACTGATGCGCGATGAGCATCAATAGGTGCCAAAGGAGTTTGGCACATGTCTGTGTGCATGGGGCATGCAGGGATTCAAGAAAGACTTGCATAAGCATACTTGCATCATTGGGGGAATGATACACATCAATGATGGCTGTATTTTGGTTGGTATACACATCATGGGTGCGACAACGCCAGAAACATGCGCCAAGCACATGGCCTTGACGGTTATGAGTTGGTTACACTTTGCTGGCAAAGCTTTATTAAAGGATAAAAACTTCCTCTGTTGCTTTAGGAAAATTAATAGGCCAGTTGGCACGGTTGTCAACTTCCTTGTATAAAGCAAATTTGTAACTGTTAAACGATTACTTTGTAAATAGCTTTTGTAAGACTATATAAGCCTTATCTTGTGAAGGTCAGGGTATCCAATACAAAAAGAGTTTGTATAACCCTAAGTGTGCAGTAATAATATGACTTCTGCCAAGATTAAAACTAAGTTCTATTGGTGCATTTATCTCTTGTTTGGCTTACTTTTTTATGCATCAAGTGGAGTGTATTTGCTAATTTGAAAGATTAAGTGATTGTGAGCATAACCTCTATTTTAGTATGGGCTAAATAGAGTTGTAGTCAAGAAGAGGTGAAACATAGTGTTGTTGTCAAAGTAAAGCTATTGCATTTGTACAGTTTGACCTTGTTCCAAAGAAGTTGGGAGAACTTTGTTCTTGGGTTTGACTAACTATTACCTACGTTTTATAGTTGGATATTCAAACAAAGTAGCGCATTTGACATATTTGTGAAGGAATGACGAATCTTGCACATGGACTGACGAGTGTCAGCGGTTATTCGATGCAAAGGAAGCGGTCTCGACAGAACCGGTTTTCCGCTTTGCCAGCTTCAGATAAGGCTCTTGGTGGATTCTTGGTGCAAGATGGCCATCCAGTAGCTTACGAGAGTCGTAAGCTTAACAATGCTAAAAGACGATACATTGTGCATGAAAAAGAGATATTGGCAGTGATACATTGCCGAAGGACATGACGCCATTATATGTCGGGAACTTGTTTCATTATAAGGACAGATAATGTGGCCATTACATTCTTTACCAGCCATAAGAAATTATGCCAAAACAGGCAAGGTGGCTTGACTTTTTGAGCGAGTTCGACATAAATTCGAGCATAAACCATGAGGCTTAATTCTGTACCAGATGCGTGGAGCATAAATTTGGTGAAAGAATACGTTGTTGCACTGACCACGATTGAGGCAAAGTTATTGCCTCGAATCAAAGAAGAGACGAAGAATGATTAGGTTTCTGTGTTCCTGACTAAGTAGATCTGTGATGAGATCGTTCGCCGATATTAGATAGATGATGGAGTCATCTATGCCAAAGGAGGATGATTATATTTACCTAATGAATGTGGATTGAGAAGGGAACTCTTGGGAGAAACGTATGCTTCCATTTAGGGTGGTCATCCAGGTATGGAACGAACACATGTTTTAATTGCCCGTTCATACTACTGGCCTAAGATGGAAAATATGTGGAGTTGTATGTCAAAACTTGTATAGTGTGTCAATTGGATAAGACGGAAAGGAGAAACGTAGCAGAATTGCAACAGCCTTTTCTGATTACAGATAATCCATGAAAATACTTGTTGATGGACTTTATCAATGGGTTTCCTAAGGTGCAAGGATTTAGCTCGATAATGGTAGTTGTTGATCGTTTTTCCAAGTATGCTACATTCATTCCCTTTCCTCATTCTTTTAATGCAGACGTTGCAGCGAATTTGTTCTTCAAGAATGTAGTGAAGTATTGAAAACTTCCTTAAAATATAGTGAATGATGGAGACTCACAAATTACATGCAGATTTTGGACTGCCTTGTTCGGATTGCTTGGATCTGAACTAAAGTTTTCTACTAGAAATTATCTTCAAACTGATGGTCAACATAGAGGATAAATGCATTGTTAGAAGAGTAATTTTGTCATTATGTGACTGCAAGCCAGGAAAATTGGGTTTCACTGATGGATACGGCTCAATCACAAGAGTTCATCCACGAGGATGAGTCTTTTCGAGTTAGCAATAGGACACAACCTTTAACCCCTCATGAGGTTCCTAAGGCTATGAAGCAAGGCTCCTGTCCAACAGCATACTGTTATGCAAGGTCTAACATGAAGATGACTGAGCATGCGCGTGATAGTTTATTTAAGGAAGTAAGAAGGATAAAGAAGTATATGCTGATTTACATCGCATGGATGTGGAATTTGAGGTGGATATATGGTACTGTTGAAGCTAACGCCGCAGATTTGAAAAATATTTCTAGCAAGACAGTGCCTAAAGCCTTGATTCCAAGGCATGATGGTTCTTTTGAAGTGTTAAAAAAAGTTGGTAAGGTGGCTTACAGACTCGTTTTGCCGGAACGAGTAAAAGTGCATCCCACTTTTCATGTATGCTTTTTGAAAAAGTATCATCCTGATTTATTGGACATTTTGAGACAGCAATCGAAGCGTGTGCCACCAGTAACCAGATCACAACTCGACAAGAAAATTGAAAGTATACTTGATGATCGAGTTGAGGGGCAAAACAAAAAGAATATGAGAACCTATTATTTGGTAAAGTAGCATGGTTTACCAGATTCAGAGGCTTCTTGGGAAAAGGATACAACATTGTGGCAATTTGAAGAAAAAATCCAGGCTTACCTAAACCTGAAAGAATCGACGAGAGCATCGAGTTCAACTGGTGGGGGAGGTCTATGAGCCGTCGGTCAAGCGTCCTAGTAATGAAGCGCCAGAATGGAGTATCATATGCAACTTGTCCTTGGCCAAAAATGCGTGGAGTATTCAAATTTGCAGACTAGGCAAAGGCATTGTCTAAAGAGGATTTGGACATAACTAGAAATACGCGATGAGCATCACTAGGTGCCAATGGAGTTTGGCACATGGCCTGTGTACATTGCAAGAGTTTCATAAGCACACTTGCATCATTGGGGGAATGATGCACATCAATGATGGCCGTATTTTGGTTGGTATACGCATCATTGGTACGCAAAGGCCAGAAGCATGCGCCCGGAACATGGCTTGAGGGTTACGAGTGGGTTACACTTGGTTGGCGTAGCTTTATACTTTACTAAAGGACGGGAATTGCCTCTGTAGCTTTAGGAAAAGTTATTGGCCAACTTCCTTGTATAAAGCAAATCCATAACCGCTAGACGGTTAGTTTGTAAATAGATTTTGTAAGGCTATATAAGTCTGATATTGTGAAGGTCTAGAGTCCGGTACAAGAAGAGTTTGTATAACCCTAAGTGTGCAATAATAATAAGGCTTCGGCAAAGATTAAGGTTGAAGTCTGTTGGTGCATTTATCCCTTTGTTTGCTTACTGTTTTATGCATCAAGTGGAGTGTGTGTGATAATTTGAAAGTTTAAATAATTATGAGCAGAACACCTATTTTAGTATGGGCTTAATAAAGTTTTAGACAAAATGAAATATTGGCTAAGTGCGAATAGGTTGAACTGTGTCGTGGAACATAGCGTCATTCTCGATGTGTCACACAAATCCACACACATGTGTATCAAAAATGATGTACGGTCCACTTAGTCGCAAAAAAGTTAAATTTTTTTGCCTCTGTTGTTTGTTAAACAAAAAATGTCAGAAAACTTAAACTATACATCCCACAAACGTGATTGCAGCTATCATTTTTCATCCTACAGTTTCCCTTTTTGCGAGCAACTCACTGCATCATAAATTTTATTAAACGGTAGTTTTTTCATTTAAGGCATCAAATTGCTTTAAGTTTGGAATATTTGTTGAGAAAAAAATAAAAAATTCATCTAATTAACCTATTCTTACGAATTAATCCAACTTTATTAGCCAATAAACGTTGCTTATCCCGAATATTCTATAGTATTGTCGCGTATTTCATTGACTTCGGTTCGAGATTGTTAGTTGCTTCCTTCGACGGCTTTACTGAATTTCTAAAACATAAGAATGTCAAACCCCAAAACAAGTCAACAATTCATGAGGTAGTTAGCTTGTACCAAGTGCCAATAATTAGTCGAATCAACCACCCAAAAAAACTAAAAGGAAATTCGTGAATTATGCGACGAGCAAAGCAGTAACACAGAAAGAGATGAGGTGTAGGAGGGAAAAGTCGACCTTGATGTAATGGACGCGGAAGAACTAACATGTTCATAGCTAAATTAATATACGTACATCTACCAATAATTAATTTTATATCAATTTTAATTGTGCACTTGTTAGATCGTGAAACCATGTAACGTTCTCTTATTTGCAAACTAACTAGCTAAATAATACAATTGTCAACATTATCACGATTACTATAAATACATACATTTGTGGAACTTATAATCTCACCCATCTACATTTCTTCTTCTTTTTGTCTCTCGAATTCAGTTTGTAAGAGATGGGTAGCTTCAAGGTTTTTGCTCTTGCTGTTCTTTGCGTGTTAGTTTTGAATTTCTATGTGGGTTCAGCTCAACTTAAGACTAATTTCTACTCCAAGTCTTGCCCAAATGTCGAAAGAATTGTCAAACAAGCTGTTGCTGCCAAATTTAAGAAGACTTTTGTTACTGCTCCCGCTACTCTACGTCTATTCTTCCACGATTGTATGGTTAGGGTAAGTGAAAAAAATTAATATACAAGTGAAGATGAAATATTTGCAGCACAGCAGTTAAATTAATAATTAGCTTATGCAATATTTCTATTTTCTTTAAGAAATAATAACCTTGTAATTTTTCTGAATCGAAAAAACCAGGGTTGCGATGCATCAGTAATGATACAATCCACACCGGGTAACAAGGCAGAAAAGGATCATCCTGACAATCTTTCATTGGCCGGAGATGGATTCGATACAGTAATCAAGGCGAAACAAGCTGTTGAAAAGCAGTGCAAAAATAAAGTTTCTTGTGCTGACATCCTCGCCTTGGCAACAAGAGATGTTATTGTTCTGGTTAGTTATATGTATAGTTTTTAGCTTTTAGTTTCGGACATTATTTTTGGCTTTGGAGTTATTATAATAACTTGAATGTTTCATATGTTCATGCATGCAGACTGGAGGACCATCGTACGCTGTTGAATTAGGACGCAGAGATGGATTGAAATCAACTGCATCAAGTGTCAATGGAAACCTTCCAAAACCAACACAAAACCTTAACCAGCTTAACTCCATCTTTAGTAAAGTTGGTCTGGATCAAAATGATTTGGTTGCTCTATCAGGTAACTAGCTAGCTGCAGTATTTGAAATTACACATCATAATGTTATGATAACCGTACAGGCAAAATACATATTCAGAATTTCCATGATTAATGTTGTTATAAATTTTATCGCAGCTGCACATTCAATAGGATTTTCTCACTGCAAACATGTCCAACAACGTCTATTCAATTGGAATAGCCGAAGCAAAGTTGACCCATCATTAAACGCGGTCTATGCAAGCCAACTAAAACAACAGTGCCCTAGAAATGTTGATCCTAGAATTGCCATCAACATGGACCCTGTCACACCAAAGAGATTCGATATTCAATACTACAAGAATCTCCAACAAGGTAAAGGTTTATTCACATCAGACCAAGTTCTCTTCACTGATAAAAGGTCTAGACCAGTTGTTGATGACTGGGCTGTCAACGCTGGTAACTTTAACACAGCCTTCAAGCTTGCCATGACCAAGCTTGGACGTGTCGGGGTTTTGACCGGTTCACAGGGAAACATCCGTCGCAGCTGTGACGCTTTCAATTAAAAACAGGAAAAACTTTTTCGTGTTTGGTTGCTTATTTAAGCGTTCCTTATCATATAATGTTAAATTATCTTTTACAAATTTTCTTATTGCAACCGATGAGAAGGGGATAAACATAGTTGCTTAGGGGTATGTTTTTGATGTAAACCAGTAGCTGTGCACCTGATCTCGTTGATGTACTCGTATTGCTTGATTACTTTTTTTGTTTGTATTGATTGTTTGTTTTATCAGTGAGATTTGATATTGGCTTTTTCCAATATCTTCCCCAGTGTGAATTTTAATTTTGGAAAAATTGAAAAAATTGTTTTATTTTGGTATTTTTTATTATTTTTAATTTTTATTACATAATTGGCAACAGAAACATTCGTTGCATTACCGATTTGTATCCACCATGAATTTGGCAAACAATCAAACTCACTTGGTAAACTAGTAAATTTGCTAGTGTGGGAATCGCATAAAGTGTCTGCCGAGCGGTAGTGAGTATGCGGTAAAGTCTATGCCGCTATGCAGCATATTATTTGCTAATCAACAATTCATCAAACTGCTGAAGGCTAGTTGATCAGTATTCAAACTCCTGTAAACTCATTTCAAGTCACCCTTCTCCACCCCTTGATTCTTACACAAATTTAATTGAATCTCACTATTTTCGTACTAATATGGTTTTTACTTCTCAACTTTCTCAAATTAACAACAAAGTTCGGGGATCAAAATTTCTTATACAATGAAATTTGCATAAATTACATACATTTTACAAAAGATTCTATCAATTGTGCATAACAACAAGGATTCAGCTTTTGGGAGTACTTTTTTCAAAAATTAAGTGAAGATAAGTTAAACCTTAGTAGACGTGATCTTACATGGTTTTCAGGTCGTCCCGATACAATCAACAAAGAAGTGGCCTTACATGTTGAAGTTTTGTCAAGTTTCTAAAATTTTAACTTTTTTTTACTTTGTGTGATCTTTAGTAAAATTGTTTAAATGAAAAGAACGAAATTATAAAGAGAATTGCCACAAAAAACACGATAAAGGCACAAAAAACACGATAAAATTTTCGCATACGAAAATTGTCATAACATCGTAAAGTCATTGAAAAAGCATAACCAAACTCTATTGGATAGAATCTCATATTCTCCCGGTACATCAAATTCTCAAGGATCTAAACCAGGCACATCATTTTCTTCAACAAAGCCGGCTCACCAAATGTATACTGGCATACCTATTGGTAATTTACACCTCTCCTAATTCATATTCAAATCTTAATGTTGCTAAAACACAAAATTTAAAAATATATGTCAAAATACGAAAAGGCTGAGAAAAGAAGCCCGAGAAGAGCCTTCCCGAGAAGAGCCTTTAAGTGATTTTAATATGGCCGAGTTCATGTTAAACCAACTTGTAACCGGAAAATAAATATTAGTTCATCGTAGTATTGTGGGAAAGAAGCTTCAAAAAGTCGTCTTTCGCAAGAGAGGCATTACTCTAATTGAACAAGAGTAAGGTCCTTATAGCGGATGTTACAAAAACGAACCCACAACAATATAATCTTTGGCAAAAGAAAATTAACAGGTTATGGAAATTAGCCATGGATGAAGGAAAAAAACAAAACATTTCCACTGAAAATAATAAAGATGAGGAACTTGATGAAGTTCAAGAAGTTGCGGACCTAAATGATTAGTAAATATAATAGTTAGTTTATAAGTTTAAAGCTAAATTTAAGTTAAGTGCAATAGTTTCAGCTTAATTTAAATTAAATGTATTTCAAAGCTCAATTTAAGTTAAGTGTAACAGTTTTAGCTTAATTTAACTTAAATGTAATTGTTCAATTCAAGTTAAGCCGAAATTTGTTTATTAAATGAATGAAATTCATATATTATCTATAATACAAAACAGAAAGGGTTTTTGAGCCTTTGACGGTGGATAAATTTTTTAGAGACAAACGTTGCATCCGACCATCACAGTCTTATCCCAGTCATAGACATCCGAAGGATGTAAGATTTGTAACCTCCTTCAAACTCTTGCCTCAGTTCTTCACCAATTAATTAAAAAAATTAATGTGGCAAAAAACAAATTTAATAATATACATAGTGAAAAATTAAATAGTACAATCAATTAAAACTCATATTTTATTATTCATATGAAAAAAAAATCTTTAACTTTTTAAAATCGAAAACAGTCAACCTTCTTCAACCTGTGTCACGTTTGAGAATTGGTACAAGAAAGCCATGAAATTATATTAATTTTTCTCATACCGTTCCATTACGGCGCGGGTTATTTCTAGTTTTAAACAAAATAACAATTCAAATGTTAACAACCGAACTAAACATCATATAGCCCCGCCACTGGATCCATAAAGTTGCGCCGACAGATCATCTCTTATCCTCGTGTGCGGATTTCGTCCTTGAAATCTAATAGTTGCTGCCCTATAATATCTTGCGAGTACCCCACATAATGGTTGAACTTCATGCCTCAAACCCCCGTCTGGAAAACTAGTCCAAGAAGTATCACGCCGGGTTTACTCAATAACCATTTTATGCAAAATTATGCACATGAAAATTACCCTATGCATTTCAAAGATATCAACGAACGATATGTCCCACAAACGATATCGAACTTTTTCCTCAAAATTACAAATGTGCGTTCAACATCAATCATCTAAGAGCACGAGATTCAGGACCCTTGCCGGTCTGATTGTACGCTTGAACTAACGTTGTTGACCATTGTGGATAGATTCCATCTGCCAGATAATACACATGAGTGTAGTCATGGTCGTTGATTGAGAAATTTAGTTAAGGAAAATTTCATATTTTAGGTCTTCATCAAACAGAGGTAATTTTTCAAAAACAATTATGTCGTTTTGTGAACCTTGGGTCAAAAAAAAAAACATTCCATATATTCTAACAATCATAAATAACTGTTTAAATATGGTTTTGGGTAAGGACCCTTATACTGATCGACCTACATGCAATTGGGACTACCTATTACTCCTGAAATCCTCTTTCCTTGTTTTATACTTTTAACATCTTCCTTATCATTTTTAGGTAGAAATCTTGGACCAAAATGATTAAGTTGTTACGTGAAACACTGAGAGAATTGAATTGTTGTTGTTTGGAGCATATGAATGTACTCACTATTGGAATCCGCTGGACACCTTTAACATAGTACCCGAAGAGATTCAGGGATATGTCCTCGAATAGTTCGTGTACCATACTGATAATTAAATTTACATTATACTTAGTAAAGCTCGGAAATAATCTTTTGAAACAATTGTCGAGACATGCGAAATTGACGCTCAAAATCTTGTTCAAAGTACACACATTAAGAAAAGAAATAATATTCTACATCTTCTTCTCGCCCTCAATACATCAATCTTCTTGTGAATACTTGTTTTGGTTCAGAGGGATAAGGTTGAAAGGGAGAGGGTACCAAGTACACCACCAACTTTTTTGTTCGGAAACCTGTATGGGAAAAACCTAATACAATCACAAGTATGTCAAAGCAAAGACCCTTGAATAAGATTGTATATAGAATATATCTCTTTCTCTTCCACAATCAATATGTATAGAAAAAAGGTTCGTGTACCTGGTTGTGTATAAGGGTTCCTGGACAATATCGATAATCAATATTCAAGAAAACTCTAGTCTGTATCCGAATCGTACAAGATCTGAATTCTAACAAGTATGAAACCTGCAATCTATCTTGCAAGATATGAATTCAACAAGAACAAGTCTTAGTTTTATCTCAATCAATAAGGATCTATATTTCTAGATTGATTTACGTATTACTTGTGCTATTCTTATTATAAAGATAAACAATATTATGCGGAAAAGGGAAAACACAAGATACCCGAATTTTGTTAATAAGGAAAACTGCACTGGTAGATAAACCATGAAACCTCGTCCAGCTTTGAATACCGCACTGTGTTAATCAACTACAAACACTATCCTACTATCAGACTTCAATCTGGAATATAATTGAGACCGAATTAATCCCCCAAGCAAATTCAGCTGCAATCGTGTTCCTTACGTCTCTTGCACCTCGCAAGATTCCGCATACTTGATTCCTTAGATGGCGTCTTTTGCGGCGTAAGAGTTGCTTCAACCTTAGTAAAGAATTTTGATACCTATCTTCCTCTAACATAAAATCATATTTGATTTCCCTTTCGACATATTTCGATATAGGTTTGGAAATATGTTTGCAGTAGGAAAAGTTTAGCAAACCTCAAAGATCCGGAACACTTATGCTCTTATCAAAGAAGCATACATCATTAACCACCTCTCAAGAACAATCCAAACAAAACAAAGAGGAGTTTAGATATATATCTTGAGGAATCACAAGGTCTGAGACGAAGAAAACTTAGGTTATATGGGACAAATCTAGCTTTGCAACTATCATAGACACATTTTTGTGTCAAATTTGATCTCAATTGTCTAATTTCTTAGTACTTATTTTGTTGTTTTGTATATCTTTAGGTGTTTTTGGAAAAATAAACTCTTCTGGAAAAAGTTGATCGAAAAGTGATGTTTGCACACACACACACACACGCGTAGAAAATTACCAAAGGCACCCCAGAAATGTGTTAAAGGCACCCCCAAGAAGTGTTGAAGACGCCCAAGAATCGTGTTGAAAGCACCCATAAAAAAGACTTAAAGGCACCAGCAAAATTGATAAAGACACCCCAAAATGGATAAGGGCACCCTAAATTACTATTGGCACCCGTGCTTTGGATAAGGGCTAGCTTTCTTCTTCCTTTTGAAAATTTAGTTTTGGCGGGAAAATGGATTACTATCTGTGTAACTTTCTGGTGAGAATTTGAGCAACTTTTCAAGAGATTCAATCGGATATTTTGGCTAGGCTAACTTGTTAATTTAATTATGACTAGATAGGATTGGTATGGGTGTTAGAATCGGTTAAAATTGGCAATATTCTCGGTTTGAAATAAAACAGGGGAAGTGAGGTAACTCTATTGGGTTTAATTGTAGAAATTACGTGAGATATCTTCCTTCCACAAGTTTGACTTAATCCTAGATGAGTTTCTCGCGTGTTTGGAGTGTGGAGACAGCTGCAAAACGCGTGCAGTAGATGAAAAAGGAAATATTATTCCCGTGTTTCTCTGAAAAAGGAAATAAGATCACCGAGAAGTTATTGATGTGATTTTGAAGTCCCGTTGAGTATAAAAGGGGTGTTGGGGAAGTAGATAGGAGATGCAAAAAGTTTATGAGAGAACATAGAGCGAGAATCGAGAGTTTCATAATTTTCTGCTGCTGCATGTCCAAGACAGTCGTTAAGAAACTGTCATCTATTCATATGGTTTGCAAAAGTATTTTAGCGAAAGACAAACAGTAACTGCAACACTTTTCTTTTATTATTCTCTGTAACAGTGAATTTGCAAAGCCTATAAACGTTGCAAATTTTCGGTTTTAGTTATTTTTCTCAATTTTCATCATTGGTAAACACTTTGAGCAATGAATCAATATTTTGCGAGAGTTTCCAACATGATGAGCTAAACCTAATCTCTGGGGCAACGAAAGAAGCTATTTTTCCAATGAAAAAGTGGTATTTCCTAATTATTTAATTTATGTAATTTAATTTATGATTATTTGCCTCGATTAAAAATTGATTTTAAGATTTTTGTTAACCAATTGTGTTTTATATGGATAGAGCATGCTTAGCCTAGCGTTTTGATGTCCCATGCTTTCGATTAACAATTGTTATTTATAAAAAAATATACTTTTGCAATAATTTAGAATTAACTTGAACGTGTGAATTGCATGATTATAATTAGTGAAATTAAATCACTTGATATTGGTAATTAGTTGAATCCTTAGTCCCAGTGTCTCTATAATCTTCACATCAACTTGAATTGAGTTTTTCTTTATTTTTGGTTATAAAAATTAAGCCTAAAATAGAAAATCTTCACAAGTCTTAACGAACCACTTTTGTTACCACTGTAAAAATCCGATCAATTTTTGGCTCCGCCGACGCGGACTTGTCTTTAGGTTTAGATATTTTAGATTTACTTTTAGGTTTTTATTTTTGTGATATTTGTTTTGTTCTATTTTGCGTTTCTTTGGGCATAGCTTTTTGCTACAGGTTTGGATTTTGGATCAAAAAGAAATAAAGCCAAAGATATTGGTGATTAAAGACTTTGAGCTGAAGTGAAAGCTAAAAACGGAGAAAAGACTAAGAATTTTTAGCTTTAATTAGATTTTATTTTATTTAATTATTTTTATAATTTATTTTTCAGTTCTTCTTAGATTTTGTTTTTAGAAATTGTATTAAAAAACCTTCTATATTTTTGGGACACTATCTTTTTGGACATTGGACATTTCAACATTATTTTATTTTTAAACTCTATGGAAGGGTAGTTAAATATTAATGTGCACATGGAGGGACGACAATTACTATACTGTCTCGGCTCTCGGGTTCGTACACTGACATAGGAGTCGGTGACCCAAGTCGACTTTAACGGTTCATCCCCCGTCTGGAACGAGAGGTAAGATTCTAAACACCTGTGAATCCCCTGTCAGCGGGTTTACAGGAAACATTCGTTTGCATATATGTTGAGGTATGATACGGTTTTAATTTATAGTAAATGCCAAGTCTTGGTCAATATAAGATAAGGACTCAGATTTCATCACCATTTCCTTCTTTCCCGCCTTAAGAAAATGTTCCCAACGCGAACCTAAGCCTTAAAATACTGAACGAGACCCATAGGGTAACGAGCTTATAGGAGTTTTTCAAAATGATTTAATGTATTGGTTACTTTGTTAGCCTAACTCGAGGTTCAGGATGATTACTATAAGTTGAACGAGCCTCCTTGTAACCCGAGGAAACGTTTCCAAATAGGCAGGTGTATCAAAGCTCCTCTGTGCTTCTCCTTCTTTTAGTTGAATTACTTTAATTCAGATCGTCCTAAGAGGTTCGCTAAAATCGTAACTAGTAGCCTTTTGGAATATTATAAGATGGTCTAGAAACAATCTAAGTGGAGACATCATGCTTATTGTTTGATAGAAATCCATAGGCTTGTTTTGGTGGAATCATCCGTAGAAAATTACTAAAGGCACCCCAAAAATGTGTTAAAGGTACCCCCATGAAGTGTTAAAGGCACCCAAGAATAATGTTGAAAGTACCCCCAAGAAAAAATGTTAAAGGCACCAGCAAAATTGATAAAGGCACCCCAACTTACTATTGGCACCCACGCTTTGGATAAGGGTTACCTTTCTTTTTTCCTTTTGAAAATTTAGTTTTGGCGGGAAAATGGATTACTATCTGCATAACTTTCTGGTTAGAATTTGAGCAAGTTTTTAAGAGATTCAATCGGAAATTTTGGCTGGGTAACTTGTTATGACTAGACATGATTGGTATAGGTGCTAGAATCGGTGTATAGTTTGTATGCTAACTGTGTAGCTCTAGTTCATGTCCAGAACTCTTATTTGTGAACTATGTTTGCAAACGGGTTTACCTGTGAAAAGGTCTGGAACTTTAGTTCGCGTACTCTGTTTGCGAACGGCTAGACAAGGATAAGTCCGTAACTGTGGTTCGCGTACTCTGTTTGCGAACGGCACGACAAGGCCAAAGTTCAGAATTGTGGTTCGGGTACCCTGTTTGCGAACACAATGGTAAGGTTCTAAAATCGGTAGGTATGCTTTTCATACTCATGACCTCAGGTTCGTTTGCGAACTCATTTTGCAAACTAAAGTCCCTGGAACTTTAATGAAATAAGGTATGCGAACTTGTTTTGCAAACCGTGGCATTATGTTCATGAATTGGTTCTTGTATAGTACTTTGTACAACTACAAACCAAACCGAATATGTTTCAAATTTTTCATGGATATTTCTATGAGATAATGAACATTTGAACAACTCTCTTAAAAACACATTTAGATTCATTTGATTATCTATCATGATTGATTGATCATCATATTTGGTCAAGAAGTGTTAGATGAATATGGCTAAACTATAAGTGTTCATATGGCTAACTTCGGTTAACTATTATTGATCCAACAAGGTATACACGTTTGGGTACGGTTCATCCATATCTAAATATAGGTATATTTCATTTGTGTGTATCAAGCTAATACCATCTAACGGTGGAGATTGATTGCTTAGTTTCTAAGCAGACTTAGCTTGAATTTTAAATCAGGAGTTCATCTAACGGTGAATATCATTTGCTTTGTTACTAGGAAATCTTAGCTTTGATTGTAAGAAACCTCGATTTGAAATACTATATAAGGGAGAACTCTAGCATCTGGGAAACCTAATCCCGACACTCTCGTGTGTCCTAGTTGCAAACTAGAGTTGATTCTCCATTAGCCCAGGTTTTCCAAAACCATTATTAGGTTAACGACTTGAAGACTTCATTTGGGATTCGTGAAGCCAGATCCAACTATTTTCTCTGTAGTTGCATATTATAATCTTAATTACTTGTTCTATCGTATTGAGTTTTATCTTATCTAAGATTTACTTGAGATTTATCTCCGATAAGTAAGATATAAAAAGTAATCACAACAGTTCATCGTCTCAGACTCTTATGATTCCGCAATAATTTCTTTTGTTAATCAGTTAGGTTATTGTGAGGTGACTAATATTTCTATGCTGCTCTTCGAGAGTATAAGACTGGATTATTATTTGAGTTTCCTGTTCACCTTGATTTATCTAAAAACGGAAACAAAACCAGAATAGACATATCTGTGGGAGACATATTTGTTTACAAATCTTGTCTTCGACTTTGGGTCGTAGCAACTCTTAGTTGTGGGTGAGATCAGCTAAGGGAATCATATGCGCAGAGTCCTGCTGGGATTCAAGAGGCGTAAGGAACGCGACTGCACCTTAATGGGTGTGAGACTTGGTTAGGGCTCAACTACATTCCACTCTGAAGTTAACTTGTAGTAGGCTAGAGTCTGTAGCGGCTTAATACAGTGTGGTGTTCATATCTGGACTAGGTCACGTGGTTTTTCTGCATTTGTGATTTCCTCGTTAACAAAATTTCTGTTGTCTGTGTTATTTCTTTTCCGCATTATATTTGTTTATATAATTGAAATATCACAGGTTGTGCGTAGTTCAATCACAGTTGATAAATCCGACCTTGTTTGTTGGATAAAACTTGATTGACACTCGAACATTGGTCTTTGGTACCATCTGAGTTATTCTCATATCAATCAGTCTCATGAATTTCTATCTAGTTGATTTACTAATTGTATTGAGAAAGAGATAAAGATCTTTGATATCTTTCTTGATCGAGTCTCACTTCTAAGTTGGTTCTCTCGGAATTATATTGGAGTTTAGTCCATACAGATTTTCAAACGAAATATTGGGTGTGGTTGTTATACCCCCGCGTTTTCAGTAGGAAATCTACCCCCATTCCCGAACTCAGATGTAAAGGATATGCAAACCGGAATCGCAACAATTTGCGAAATTCAGATTGACTAGGTATACATACTGGTTATGCGTACCTTGCTCCAAGCAGTTCTAAAAATCTCTTATTCTTAAATTTGAAACATTCCCAATAGCCATAGACAATATACACTATTTTATTTGGCAACTTCCAAATGATCTACTTGAAACAAAAAATTATTTTAACTAAGATTGTTTAGGATCTATGAACATCGACTGCTTGAATTATATTTCGAGAGTTTAACCAACACAAGCTTGAACTCGAAATTTCTTATTTACAATATTAAATCTACTAAAATCATAGACAATGTCTTATAAGATAGAATGGTAGATATGATGAGTAAATAGGATGGGTCAGTCTTCACATACCTCTTTGTTGATGAAGTTCTCGCAAATGTCTTCGTTTGTTCTCCAATCTTCAATCTTCGAGGGTTATTCAGTGATGTCTGATAATTAATCAACTACCATGCTTTTATCATAGTCCGAGACTTGACTTTAATAGACTAGAAATCAAGATATAGTTTTGTGCAACTAACATTGATAACTAGCTTGAGAATTCGACCGAGCAATGCTCTAACAAGGTATTTGCCCTGAACGTAATCACAACATAGTGCTTCTCATTTCTCTGTCCTCATCTATCTCATCATTCAATTGTTGTAATTAATATATGGATATGGATATACTTCATTTTCTTTTCATTATATAAAATAAAATAAAATTGGAATAACTGAGATATATACTTTTTAAAGAGGTAAAAACTTGTGCAAATTCATTTGTGTAAGAAAGGTGTGAGGAAATAAGATTCATAGATTGTGGAATATAGTCGTTGAGTAACCGCTACCAAAAGTAGATGTTGGCAGAATAGACTGTGCCAAGCAGCAAAAACTCTACGCACGGCTAACTCTCTGCCGCTAAGAGCAACCACTGTCATGGAAGGGACTAAATACTAAAATCCATACCAAATACTAAAAAAAATTGGCATTTTTGGAGGTGAAGCACAGCGGTAGAAGACTAAAATTTAGTGTGGCGGAGGTATATTGAACGTCTCATAATGAGCGGGGTTATAATGCACGTTTGAAGGTTGGGCGGGGTTATAGTGCGCGTTTGTAGTATAACCTAACGGACTTTATATCAACACCCACTCTCAAACGCTCTTTATATCACCTCCCCACTCTCAAACGTCCTTTTAATAAACGCCCCACTGTCAAGCGGCCTTTATACTCACGCTTAAACCATACGCTCATTATATCTTCGTCCCACTATACTTGGGTTTGGTCTGGGTTGACGACTAGTTTTAGTCTCAAACCCTAAAAGTCCAGACAAATATACCTATAGTCTGTTCCACTACGCTTCCAATCCGGACCAAATTTGGGTATAGTCCCTAATTATGGTCGTGATTGTGGATGATCTAAGTGTTCTTTCCCACCGTGACACTACCATTTATCAATCCACGTGGCTTAGGAATTTTAGATTTTTAGCAACTCCTTAATTTTGTTTATATTTCGTTGCAAAATAAATTAACTTTTATGTAACCGAAATTAAAAAAATTCATGCATGACTTGGATAATATGTCCCGAAATGGTCATTTTGGTGTAGGCCATAACTAAATTCCTAACTTCATCCCTGAACCGCAGGTTATGTTTTGTCACCTTCGATGAACTTTAGACTACACACTCGTAACTAAATTCCCAACACATTTCTACAAATTAAGCGCTGTTTTATCCCGATTAATTTCACTTTGATAATGTCACGTATTTGCAATGACTTAGTTCGAGAACATTCCGACAGAAAGTCAACAATGAACAATTCTTAAGGTAGCTAGCTTGTGCCAATTGCCAACAATTAAATTAATCGCTCAAAATATCAAAGGAAATAAGTTAGAAAATTTACAATCATCCGACGAGCAGAGCAGTATTACACACATACAGAGGATGATGATGTTTCTATAAGAAAGTCGACCATGATCTAATGGATCTAATGGATGCGGAAGAACTTACTTGGTCTTAGCTAAACTAAAATATAACCACCAACAAATAATTGTATATCTTGACATTAGATCGTGAAGCCCTGTAACATTCTCTTATTTGCCAACTAGCTATCATATAAGATTATCTTGATTACTATAAATGCATACATTTGTGGAACTTATAATCTCACCCATCTACATTTCTTCTTCTTCTTTTTGTCTTTCACATTCATTTTGCAAGAGATGGGTAGCTTCAAGGTTTTTTCTCTAGCTGTTCTTTGCGTATTAGCTTTGAATTTCTATGTGGGTTCAGCTCAACTTAAGACTAATTTCTACTCCAAATCATGCCCAAATGTGGAAAGTATTGTCAAAGAAGCCGTTGCTAAAAAATTTAAGCAAACTTTTGTTACTGCTCCCGCTACTCTACGTCTATTCTTCCACGATTGTATGGTTAGGGTAAGTCAATATTTATATACGAGTGAAAATGGAAAAGATCCGCAGTAATTAACATATTAATTAGCTTATGCAATTTTTCTTTTTTCTTTGGGAAATAAAGATGTTTTAACCTCGTAAGTTTTCTCAATTTAAAAACCAGGGTTGTGATGCATCAGTAATGATACAATCCACACCGGGTAACAAGGCGGAGAAGGATCATCCTGACAACCTTTCATTGGCTGGAGATGGATTTGACACAGTAATCAAGGCTAAAGCAGCCGTTGAAAAGAAGTGCAAAAACAAAGTTTCTTGTGCTGACATCCTTGCCTTAGCAGCCAGAGATGTTATTGTTCTGGTTAGTCACAGATCTTATATGTTTTTACTTTTAATTTTGGAGATTTCTCTTGATGATATTTAAATTTTAGAATTGTATTTATATCTTGAATGTTCTATATTTTCATGCATGCAGACTGGAGGGCGATCGTACCCTGTTGAATTAGGACGAAGAGATGGATTGAAATCAACTGCATCAAGTGTCCACTTGCCAAGTCCACACCAAAACCTCAACCAGCTTAACGCCATCTTCAGTAAAGTTGGCCTAAATCAAGATGATTTGGTTGCTCTATCAGGTAACTAGCTAGCTGTCGTATATGAATTACTCATCGTGATGATACAATAAGCGTAATATGTTCAAATCAATAACATCTGGACATTTTGTTTTGCTCAAATTGCTCGTAAGACGGTCTCGGAAGAAATCTTTAACTGATGGATTAGTTTGTTTTTATTTTTATCGCAGCTGCACATTCAATAGGGTTTTCTCACTGCAAGCATGTCGAGAAACGTCTGTACCAATGGAATAGCCGAAGCAAGGTTGACCCAACATTAAACGCCTTCTATGCAACTCAACTAAAACAACAGTGCCCTAAAAATGTTGATCCTAGAATTGCCATCAACATGGACCCAGTCACACCAAAGAAGTTCGATATTCAATACTACAAGAATCTCCAACAAGGTAAAGGTTTATTCACATCAGACCAAGTTCTCTTTACTGATAAAAGGTCTAGGCCAGTTGTTGTTGACTGGGCTGTCAATGCTGGTAACTTTAACAAAGCCTTCGAACTTGCCATGACCAAGCTCGGACGTGTTGGGGTTCTAACCGGTTCACAAGGAAACATCCGTCGCATGTGTGACGCTTTCAACTAAGAAAAACAAAAAGTTTGTCGTGTTTGGTTTCTTATTGAAGCATTTCTTATTATTATTCCCTATAATTATTTGTTACAAATTTTCTTATTTCAACCAAAGAGAAGAGATGATAATGGTTGTTTAGGGGTACGTCTTTGATGTAAGCCAGCAGCTATTGATGTAATCGCATTGCGTTACTTTTTTAATGTTTGTATTGGTTTGTTTTTACTTTTACAATTAACCATTAATAACGTGGTGATTTGTCCACATTTTTGAAATATATTTCGGTATTTATATTTGTTTATTTTATTTTGAATTGTTGTTTAGTGAATTAGTAGTTGGCCATTAAGTCTTGACTCTTGAGATTCCTTATTTGGTTTAGGAATTGCTAGTTGGTACTCAAAAATACAGGATGAGGTTATAATTATTTAATCGTATAAAATATAAAGATTAGCATATTTTGTATATTTGGATATAGGCATCGGTGCAAAAATAATATCACTCCTCGAGATAAGTGTGTTTGTCGGGCTTGATCTGAATGGGGATATCTTTAAGTTAGTGGTGTAAACCTGCAAAAAAACAAAAAAACACAAAGGCTATGATGTCCAAGTCAGTATGATATTCATGCAAGTCGGAGAGATTTAGAGTTAAAAGTGTGTGCATTCTGAGTTGAAATCCACCTATATTTATACGTTGTAGAGCAGATAAGTATTTATTGGTATAAGGCCTAGTAAATAACCAAATTCATTCCAACTTTTAGGATAATCAGGTTACGATCATGTACTCGGACGAATAACAAGTCAGATTTCTTCTTATCTTTAGGTTTGGATATGTTCATGACCTACTTGTCATCCAGGTTTGTCATTTCCGGAAGAAACAATGCATCGGGGTTGTCTTGTCTTAATTAGGCAATAGTAGTAGAATTTACTAGGTTGAAATATTGTTGGGAATCTCATCTTATATGATACGAACATCGACCCTTTTAACCCTCAACATGTTTAAGGGCTAAGAAAATATTCAAAAAAAAAACAAGCCGCCTTCATTGGTTGCTGAAATATTGACAAAGACGCCCCTTATCGTTTTATTGATTTGAAACATATAGGATTCGCTTGCGTTCTAGGTGTTGATATCTTAAAAATAAATATATAAGTACTAAGCCAAAAAAAAGGGATGTTAATAAGGCGTTTGTGATAGTCTTGAAGTAGTTTGGGTCCAAAAGGGAAGAAGTTATAATGATTCATTAAGAAAGGTAAAAGGAATAGTCCAGAGTCAAGTTTGTCTTAGAAAGGAAGGAATGATACATTTGTAAATACCTTTTAAGGAAAGGGCTTAAGTATAATACCAAAGTGAGAGATGGCTATAAAATGAAGGAGATTAAACTAATGAGATCAAGCATATTCTCCCTATTAGAGCATGTCTTGTTGCTATTAAGGTTAGATCATGAATCACCTAGTAACATTTGGTGACTATACCGGGAGATCCAGCCACTAGTACAACAAAATGCAAGCGGTGGAGAATGTAAACAGGGACATACAATGTCTATAGACGCACCACTCATAGAGGGTATCCAGGATGAGGAAGAGTTTATGGAAACCGTTGTCATTGAGATCAACCGAGCGCCCATCAGAGGAGCATTAACCACCCTTCGAAGTCAAGAATAAAAAGGGAAAGTCGCGACAAAAGGAAACGGATGGTCATCCAATACGCTCAGAACAAAAGACACCCTAATTAGAGGGAAGAATGAAATAACAAGAAACAAGATCTTAATTGGGAAGGACATTCAAGTCCTTCAAAAATATTTGGACGCACACATGTTACGAAAACAAGAAATACGCACCATGATTAACCATATGCAAGGGAAAACCTATGGAGATAACTCATCCAAAGAAGATAAGGATCTCACACCAGGAATAGACGCGACCAATAAGAAAGACACGCTGCCATCACTTACCTCAAAAGATGTTATTTCTAAGTTCCTGGAAGCACATTATCGCATGATTAAACATGACAGTCAAGATGTTATGGTCATCGTATACACCAGAAGTGATAGGGTATCCCTTTCCATAGGATTACACATTGCTAAAGTTTAAAACGTATAACGGGAAAGGAAAGGCTGAAGAGCACAACCTGTGTTTAAAGGAATTCTCAAAATCCCTCTCGGACACAGCGTTTACTCAGTACAACAATATGTAGCCAGGAAGTATTAAAACATGGAAATAAATGGTCTACTTGTTTCTAAATCACTCTCATTGAAAATGTGGGGGTATCAAAATACACCACCAACTTTTTCTTAGGAAACCTGTATGGATTAAACTCGAATACAATTCTGAGAGTTCTACTTAATAGATCCCAATCAAGGAATTATACTACGAGCTTATATTTCTTTCTCTAACAATCAAAAAGTTCACAGAACCAAATTCGTGAACCGGATTATGTGTGAGAGTACTTGGACGATTCAAAAGATCAATATCCAAGAACCAATCAAGTCGTATCCAACAAACAATGATGGATGTTGAAAAAGCGGGGTACAACAACCACACCCAATAATTCGTTCGGCGATTTGTATGGACTAACTCCAATATTATTCCGAGAGCACCAGCTTATAAAGCGAGCTCAACCAAGAAAGATATCAAAGAGTTATATCTCTTTTTCTTAAATACAATCTGCAATCGAACAGATAGAAACCTGTGAGCCCGATTGATGTGAGAAATACTTGGATGGTACCAAATACCAATGCCGAAGTGTCAATCAATTTATATCCAACAAACAAAGGTCGGATTTACTAATTGATTGAACTACGCACAACCTGTGATATTTTGATTATATAAAAATATAATGCGGAAAAGAAATAACATAGACACCGGAAGTTTTGTTAACGAGGAAACTGCAAATGCAGAAAAACCCCAGGACCTAGTCCAGATTTGAACACCATACTGTATTAAGCTGCTACAGACACTAGCCTACTACAAGTTAACTTCAGACTGGAATGTAGTTAAGCCCTAACCAAGTCTCACACCGATTAAGGTACTGTCGTATTCCTTACGCCTCTAGAAACACGCTGGATTCTGCGCACTTGATTCCCTTAGATGATCTCACCCATAACTAAGAGTTGCTACGACCCAAATTCGAAAACTTATAAACAAATCTGTCTCCCACAAATAAGTTTATCATGAGAGATAAATATGTCTCCCACAGAAGTACCTATGAAGTTTTTTGTTCCGTCTTTTGATAAAAAAAATCAAGGTGAACAGGAACCAATTGATAATACGGTCTTATACTCCCGAAGAGCAGCCTAGAAATATCAATCACCTCACAATAACTTAACTATATGGTAGTAGAAGAAGTTATTGTGGAATCACAAAGAATGAGACGAAGAGCTTTGTGATTACTTTTTATATCTTACCTATCGGAGATAAATCTCGAGCAAATCTTAGAGAAGATAGTACTCAATACGATAGAACAAGTAAGATCAGAATACGCAACTACAGAGAAAATAGTTGGATCTGGCTTCACGAATCCCAAAAAAATTCTTTAAGTCGTTAACCTATAATGGTTTTGGAATAACCTAGGTTAAAGGAGAATTGACTCTAGTCACAACTAGGACACAGGAAAGTGTCGGGATTAGGCTTTACAGTTGCTAGAGTTCTCCCTTATATAGTCTTTCAAATCAGGGTTTTCTTTCAATCATAGCTAAGATAGCTTAGTAACAAAGCATTCAATATTCACCGTTTGATGAAATCCTGATTTAAGATTCAAGCTAAGTTTGCTTAAAACCAAAGCAATATCTCTCCACTGTTAGATGGTCTTAGCTTGTTACACACATATGAAATATACCTTCATTTAGATATGGGTAACCGTACCTAAATGTGTATATTGAGTTGGCTCAATAATAGTCAACCGAAGTTAGCCATATGAACACTTTTGTCTTAACCACATTCACCTAACACTTCTAGATCAAATATGATGATCAATCAATCATGAAAGATAATCAAATGAATCTAATTGTGTTTCACATAGAGTTGTTCAATTGTTCACTATCTCATAGAAATATATATGAACAAATTGAAACAAAATAGGATTGATTCGTAATCGTACAAAGTATTTATATAAGAATCAATTCATGAACATTAAGCCACGATTTACAAAGATTGCATTCCTTAATTCATAAATGTTTTTTGTTCATGAGTATGAGAATCATACTTAACCGATTTTAGAACTTAACCACTAAGTTTGCAAACAGGTACGCAAACTATAGCTTCCGGACTTTGGTCTTGTCCAGCCGTTTGCAAACGGGTATGCAAACAGTCGTCCCGTACCTAACTCTGGTAGAACCGTTCGCATACTAGGTATGCAAACAAGGTTCCCGTAATTTATAGTTTAAACCGTTCGCATACTAGGTATGCAAACAAGGTTCCCAGACCTGAATCATACCAAAACAATTTGCATACTAGGTATGCATACTGTGATGTATCCAGACAAGGGTATTTATTCTAAACTCCCATTTTAATTATTGAAACATCCTTAGAAGACAACAATGGTTGTCTCACAGAAACCATTAGCTTATAAGTAATTTTCAAGTGATCGAATGATCAATATGAAACTTTCCAAGTCGACATCAAATGATTGTCTCACACAAATCATGTAAGATGTTTCAAGGCAATTTCCACATGATTATCTTTTGACTTATTATTAAGTTTCCAACTAAGCTCGTCAAGAATAATAATGAACATAGTTAAAGCAAAAAGCTTCCAACACATATTTCGAGAAATATATAAGCGAGTTACACTCAGCTCGAAATATCAAATGTGTATAATATAAAAGTCTATATAGCTATACGACTTAGTCTCATTAGGAGATGGAATAGAATAGACTTCTGAGTGATAGATAAGTTTTAGTCTCCACATACCTTTTGTTGATGAAGTTCTTCCAAGCTCTCCTCAGTAGATCTTCGTCTTCAATCAATGAACGCCATGAAGTCTAAAGCTCAACTACACATTCTATCCTAATCCGAGGCATAGCTATAAGTAGACTAGAAATAAAGACTATAGTTTTGATCAACTAAACTTGACAAACAAGCTTGAGATAGCAAAGCTTGCGAGTTCGACCGAGCAATGCTCTAACAGATATATCTACTTTGATTGATTAATATACAATCTGTGATATTTTAATCATAAAGATAAATAATATAATGCGAAAAAAGAAATAACACATACACCAGAATTTTGTTAACGAGGGAACCGCAAATGCATAATAACTCCGAGACCTAGTCCAGACTTGAACACCAAACTGTATTAAACTGCTATAGACACTAGCCTACTATCAAAACTTCAGACTGGAATGTAGTTGAGACCGAATTGAATTGTCATAGCAATTCAGATACATTCTCGCTCCTTACACCACTTGAATACCAGCAGGACTCCACGCAAATGATTCTCTTAGCTAACGTCCTTTATATCCTAAGAGTTGATTCAACTCAATTGAAGACTTTAAACCAATCTTCCTCCCACAGATAATCCTATTTGTGATTTATGTTCTGATCAAATATCAAGGTTTGGTAGGAAATCGATTGCAATAGACAAAGTATAGCAAACCTCTAAATCCGGTCTTATGACTCCCGAAGAGCAGCCTATATTATTATTTACCTCACATGTCGAAACTTATGGAATCACAAATCTGAGATGAAGATACTTTATGATTTCTATATATCTTGTTTGAGTGAGAAACTCAACAATCAAAATATAACATCAAGATACTTGAACTATCAAGATAAAGATAGTTAGACCTGGTTTCACGAATCCTCAGGTGAAGTTTTTTTAGTCTCTAAACCCTAAAAGGGTTTGAAGGATAAGACGACTCTAGTTTACAACTAGGAAACAAAAGAATAGTGTCAGGGATTCAAAGGTCCCAGTTATTAGAGGTTCTCCTTTTATAGACTTCCAAGATCAAGGTTGTTTTAGGTTTAAGCTAAGATAGTTTTGGAACCAAGCAATCAATAATCATTGTTAGATAAAAACTTGACTTGAGATTAACATATCATATTATGCACTCTGGTTAAGATGGACCATAACCGAACCGTGTATAATGACATGTTCATGTAGGTTAGCCGAAACTATCCAACTGAACTATATATTTAACCATTTTCATATAACACTTAAAGACTTTTCATGAATCACACATATGATCAAAAATGTTTAGATAGTATTTTTTGAGAGTTTATCAAATGTCGATTATCTAATAGAAATAATTTTGATGAATCTGAAAATATTCAACATGGTAAGTACGTGTACCTGGTACGTGTATTGTACCTGTTCGTGAATGTCTTTGTCATGGTACGTGTACCGGGTATAGATACCCATAAGAAACAAAAACAAGTTCAGGAACTCACATATCTTTTATGGTTTGCATACCGGGTATGAACCGTTTTCGGTATTAAACCAACAGATATTTTCTGGTTTGCATACTGGGTATGCGTATCGTTCCATGTTCCCGAGTCACGGACTTTTTGTGGTATGGATATCGGATATGCGTACTACAAAGTCGCTTCCGAACTATATCTACGCCGGTACGTGTACTGGGTATATGTACTTCGGCTCCGGACTTATAACACTTCTCCCAGTATGTGAAATGGTATGCATACTATCTTGTATCTAGATTAACAGTAGTTTTATATCTCTATAATAAACAGTTCGAAACATTCCCGATTTCCGGGCTATTTTTCAAATGATTAAATCTTGAATTTAATCATAATTTAAGTCATGAACAATAAATTGTTCTTAACCAAATTCATCAAGTATGAACAAATGTTCTTAAGTATAAGAAGACATATTTCGGGAACAATATATAAGATAAAGTTGACTCGAAATTTCTGTTATGCATGTATTGTCTAATTTAGTCATGCGACAATGTCTCATAGATAGAAAGGTGAAAACTTTGAGGAATAAGTGGTTCAGTATTCACTTACCTTTTAATGTTGAAGTTCTCCAAAGCTCATGTTGATCTTCCCCTTCAAAAGGTATAACGCGGTGATATCCGATTCTCAACTGCACACTTCTATCCTAATCCGAGACCTGACTAAATGTAGACTAGAAATCAAGATATAGTTTTGACAACAAGCTTGAGATAGCAACACTTGTGAGTTCGACCGAGAAATGCTCTAACAATCTCCCCCTTTGTCAATTTTAGTGATAAAACTATCAATACATATGGATTAAAAAATAAAGCTTTAAAACTCCAGAATCCATCATGCTTGATTTTCTTGGTTCTTCAACTCCTTGAATTCTTCATTACTTCAAGTTGCAATGATTCTGAACGTGTTTAACTCAGCATCGTTGTTGTTGAAGATCCGTAGCGATAAAAACTTTGAAAACAGATGTTTACAATCGTCGTTATACAGAAACATAGTATTATTATCTTCTCCAAAGCTCAATTGCATCACAACTTCGAAGTAATACTACAGTGATATGTTTCTCCTCCTTAATCAATGGTTACATCTTTTGCATAATAGGTGAAACCTATAGATATTGATTCACTCCCCTTTACATAATGATCCATAAACCATATGTATGTAGTGCGAAACTACTATCAATTATCCCCCTTTTTGTCAATAAAAATTGGCAAAGGTATGAAAATTATGGGATCGTAATGAATTCAATAAAAAAGATATTCCAAGACTTAAAAGGATTCGTATCAACTTTAATTTAGATGATATAATAGAGTAAGAAATACTTAGCGCTCATCTTGGTGATTTAAGATATAATCATCCCCTTTGAACTCCACATCCATTCTCCCCACATAGATATAACAATTAAGCACAAGTTCATTTATGAACTCTCCTCCATTTGATGTCATTCTCAATAGAACAACATGAGTGACCTTACTTTAATGAAAAAGAAGAATTTTTAATAAGATGTCAAAAATCCTTACCTGGAACTCGAGCTTTATTGCCCAAGAGATATGAATTAGTTCAGGGGCAATGATTGGAACTTGATTTAATGAACCAAAACAACACCAATAGACTGCTGAATGTGTTGGAACGTTGCGGTGTCTAGAGGCTTGGTGAGAATATCAGCCAATTTTTGTTCTAATAGCACAAACTCTATGTTGACAGTACCATTTTCAAAGAGGTCTCTTATAAAGTGGTATCTTATGTCAATGTGCTTTTTTCTTGAGTGCTCAACGGGATTCTCAGTAATTCGAATAGCACTTGAGTTATCACAAAATATTTTCATTGTTCCAGTATCGATTCCATAATCATTAAGCATTTTTTTCATCCATAAAAGTTGAGTACAACACGAACCTGTAGCTATGTATTCAGCTTCGCATGTCGATAGAGATTGTGAGTTTTGTTTCTTGTTATTCCAAGCGAAAAGATTTAGCCCTACATAGTAGAATCCACCATATGTGTTTGTTCTATCTTCTACACAACCTGCCCAATCTGCATAAGAATATGTTGTAAGATCAGTGTTAGTATCAAAAGCATATGAAATACCATAACCGATAGTATGTTTTACATATCTTATGATCCGGTTATCATCTACAAGATGAGATTCTTTTGGGTTAGCCTGAAATCTAGCACAAATACCAACGCTAAAGGCGATATATGGTCTTGTTGCAGTTAGATATAAAAGACTTCCAATGATGGATCTGTATAATTTTTAATCGATATCAGCACCTTTCTCATCTTTATGCATCTTTCTAGTAGTTGGCATGGGTGTTAGCTTAAGAAATCTTTTCTCAAGACCGAATCTTTTAACAAGATCCTTTGCATACTTTTCTTAAGAAATGTAAATTTTATCCTTATGTTGTTGAATTTTGTATACCTAAAAAGAATCTTAATTCTCCAACATTGCTCATCCCGAATTTCTTACCAAAAGAATTTTGAAATTCTTTGGCAAATTTCTCGGATGTAGAACCATAGATTATATTGTCTACATAGATTTGAGCAATAAAAACGTCATTTCCACTCCATTTAGTAAACATAGTCTTATCTTCCCCACCTCTTGAGAACCCTTTTATAAGAAGCGAAGTAGTACGTCTTTCATACCATGCTCGAGGTGCTTGTTTTAATCCATATAATTCCTTCTTGATCTTAAATACATGATCGTTATATTCAGTACTTTCAAAACCTTTAGGTTGAGCAAAATAGACTTCTTCTTTTAGGCATCCATTTAAGAATGTAGATTTTACGTCCATTTGAAATAGCTTAATCTTGAGAAAACAAGCATGAGCTAATAGAAATCGTATGGACCCAAGGCGTGCAACAGGAGCCAAGGTTTCATCAAATTCGATTCCTTCAATCTGTGAATAACCTTGAGCGACAACTCTTGGCTTGTTTCAGACTACTGTACCAAATTCATCTAACTTGTTCTTAAATATCCATTTTGTACCAACAATATTGATATTATAGGGACAAGGTACGAGTTCCTATACATCTTTTCTTTTAAACTGATTTATCTCTTCATGCATAGTATTCACCCAAAAGGGATCATTAAGAGCTTCATCAACATTTCTGGGTTCCACTTGCGAGAGATAACATCAGAAATTGCAAATATTTCGAGGTTGATTTCTCTCCTTAGAAGTGGATTCCGTACCTCAAATAATATTATCAGCATCGTGATTCCTTTGAACCCATAAATGTCGTGGAGTGGCACATTCAATAGGAATACCCTGAGTAGGGATTTTCTCCTCGTCACCAGAAGCATCAAGATTGGTAAATGTTGATACAACTTCCTTCAATTCTGGAACTTCTTTGACTTTCTCAGTTATCTCCAAAGGAGGAAACTCAACAGGTGAGTCATCATGACAAATATATTTCAAATTATCAATGATAACATTTGCCGATTCCATCATAACATGGGTTCTGAGATTGTATACTCTAAAACCACGTATGTCAGATGCATAGCCAAGGAAAATACCTTCATCACGTTTTGAATCAAATTTCCCTCTATGTTCTCGATCCTTGAGAATGTAGCACTTACTGTCAAACACGCGAATATAGTGTAAGTTAGGTTTCTTACCATACCATAACTCATATGGAGTACTTAGGGTTCATGAGCGTAAATACACATGATTGATCAAGTAGCAAGCTGTGAAGACAGCTTTTCCCAAAAAAATTAGAGGTAGGTTTTTGTTGTGGAACATTACCCTGGACATTTCTTGTATGCTTCTATTCTTCCTTTCTGCAACTCTATTAGCTTGTGGAGTTATAGGTGGTGAATATTATTGAATTATATCCAGTTGGTCACAGAATTCGAATACTTTAGTATACTTGAATTCAGTTCCCCGATCGCTCCTAATTTTCTTTAGTTTGCGACCTTGTTCATTCTGGATTCTATTAACAATAATCTTGAATTCACTCAGGGTCTCATTCTTATGTGCCAAGAACGCCACCCAAGTAAATTTGGTGTAATCATCGACCATTACCAAAGCATATTTCTTCCCTCCAACAGTAGGTTGTTGAATGGGTCCAAAAATATCCATAAGAATTAAATCAAGTTGAGCCTTTGTGGTAATTTCTTGAGAAAATTTATGTGGAACTCTTGCTTTTTTTCCTTTCTGACAAGCTCCAAAAACACCATCGATCGCAGCATTGATTTTGGTAACACCTCTGACAAGTTCTTTTTTAATGATCTTGCCAAGAAGGCGAAAGTTGATGTGACCAAAACGTTCATGCCAGAGATGCGTAGATTCCACCTTTGTCAGATTGCAACAAAGATTAGACTAGGTATCCAAAAGATAACAATTGTTTTTGCCACGTGTTCCCAAAAAAATTACTTTTCCAAACTTATCCTCAATGTCACATCCTTTAGCATTGAAGATAAATTTATGGCCTTTGTCACAAATTTGACTAACAGAAAGAAGATTTGCAGTCATACCTTTGACGTAAATTACATCATGGATTTAAGGCACACCAGGAAGCTTGATCGTTCCCTTTTTGATAATATAGAAACAACTCTCATCTCCGAATGTCACAGGTCTTCCACTAGAGTCACTCGAATTCACGAACCACGAAAGATCACTTGTCATATGCCGGCTACATCCACTTTCAAGAAACTATTGAAAGGGTGAAGTTGATTTTAAAGCAAAAGCTCCCATACTAACATCATTCTTCACAGCGGAAGGACTTGTTAGGTTTGTAAGACTTATAAGGTTAGAAAAAAAAAATTATAGCTTTCCTGTTAAGAGTGCTAGCAACCTTTAATTTTTTCTTAAAGAGGTTACATGTATATTGGTAATAATTGAAAGCACCACAAAATATACAGGAGCCAACGGCTTTTGAAGTAACATTATTATATTCTTTCGAAAAAACCTGAGTCGCATCGGTTTTAATGAAGCCTAAACCTCGTTTATCTCCATACTGACGATAATTCTTTAGACAATAATTAAGGGAGTTACTCGAATCCTTAATAAGATTGGAAGAATTTTTAGCAGAGTTCGAAATCCCAAGAATTTGAGCAAGAGCAGACTTGGAATAATCTAACCTTGCAATTATCTATGTATTAATTTGAATTTGTTCATCCAACTTATCCTGGAGAGTTTTTCCCTTTCGGATCTTTCTCGAAGGTCAGAATCTTTAATATAAACTTCACAATGAAGTCCATCGATTTTCCTTATCAAACGTTGTTTTTCGTGACAAAGTTTTTCGATCATCTTCTTCAGATCACTACCAAAATCATCATCGATGGTTTCTAGAACACACTCGGGATTTGGTATAATCTGAGATGGTGATACGTTTATCGATATTGCACTCATATCCATATAGTTAGATTGCTTCAAACACATACTTATTAGGTCTTTCGCGTGTTTTCCTTCTCTTATACCAATTGAAAATGTGGGGGTACCAAAATACACCACCAATTGTTTCTTAGGCAACCTGTATGGACTAAACTCAAATACAATTCCGAGAGTTAATAGAACCAAATCCGTGAACTTGATTATGTGTGAGAGTACTTGGACGATTTCAAATATCAATATCCAAGAACAAATCAAGTCGTATCCAACAAACAAGGATGGATGTATCTATTTGATTGATTAACGTACAACCTGTGATATTTCAATTGTAAAGATAAACAATATAATGTGGAAAAAGAAATAACACATACACTAGAATTTTGTTAACGAGGAAACCGAAAACGCAGAAAAATCCCGGGACCTAGTCCAGACTTGAACACCAAACTGTATTAAACCGCTATAGACACTAGCCTACTATCAAAACTTCAGACTGGAATGTAGTTGAGATCGAATTAAACCGTCACAGAAATTCAGTTACAGTCGCGCTCCTTACACCTCTTGAATCCCAGCAGGACTCCAAGCAAATGATTTCCTTAGCTAACGTCCTTTATAGACTAAGAGTTGATTCAACTCAATTGAATACTTTAAACCAATTTGCCTCCCTTAGACAAGCCTATTTGTGATTTCCGTTCTGATAAAAGATATGGGTGAGGTAGGAAATCGATTGCAATAGACATTCTAGCAAACATCTAAATATGGTCTTATGACTCGCTAAGAGCAGCCTAGATTATTATTCACCTCACAAATCGAAACCTGTTGAATGACAAAGTCTGAGACGAAGATACTTTGTGATTTCTATCTATCTTATTTGAGTGAGAAACTCAACAATCAAAACAAGATCAGGATACTCAAACTATCAAGATAAAGATAGTTGGACCTGGCTTCACGAATCCCCGGGTGAAGTATTTTTAGTCGCTAAACCCTAGAAGGGTTTGAAGGAGAGGATGACTCTAGTTTACAACTATGACACACAAGAATAGTATCGGGGATTCAAAGATCTCATTTGTTAGAGGTTCTCCTTTTATAGACTTTCAAGATCAAGGTTGCTTTAGGTTTAAGCTAAGATAGCTTTGGAACCAAGCAATCAATAATCACCGGTAGATGAAAAACTTGACTTGAGATTAACATATCAGAATATGCACTCTGGTTAGGATGGACCGTAACCGAACCGTGTATAATGACCTGTTCATGTAGGTTGGCCGAAACTATCCAATTGAACTATATACTTAACCATATTCATATAACACTTTAAGACTTTTCATGAATCACACATATGATCAAAAATGTCCAGATAGTGTTTTTAGAGAGTTGATCAAATGCAGATTATCTCATAGAAATAATTTTGATGCATCTGAAAATATTTGACATGGTAATTGGTAAGTACGTGTAACTGGTATGTGTACTGTACCTGTTCGTGAATGTCTTTGTCATGGTATGTGTACCGGGTATGGATACCCTTAAGACAAAAAACAAGTTCAAGAACTCACAGATCTTTTATGGTTTGCATACAGGGTATGCGTACCATTTTCGGTATTAAAACCAACAAATCTTTTTTGGTTCGCATACTGGGTATGCGTACCGTTCCTAGTTCACGAGTCACAGACTTTTTGTGGTATGGATATCAGGTATGCGTACCATAGAATCGCTTCCTAACTATAGCTACGCCGGTACGTAAACTGGGTACATGTGCTGCTGCACCAGACTTATAACATTTCTCCCAGTATGTGAACTGGTATGCATACTGTCCTGTATCCAGATTAATTATAGTTCTATATCTCTCTAATAATAAATTCGAATCATTCTCGAATAACATCAATGACACATATCACTGTTTCATCCTGTTTTCAAATGATTAAATCTTTAATCATAATTTAAGTCATGAACAATAAATTTTTCTTAACCAAATTCATCAAGTATGAACAAATGTTTATAGGTATAAGAAGTCATATTTCGAGAACAATATATAAGATAAAGTTGAATCGAAATTTATGTTATTCATGTACTGTCTAATTTAGTCATGCGACAATGTCTCATAGATAGAAAGGTGAAAACTTTGAGAAATATGTTGTTCAGTCTTCACTTACATTTTGATGTTGAATTCTCCAAAGCTCATGTTGATCTTTGCCTTCAAACGGTAGAACGCAGTGATATCCGATTCTCAACTACACACTTCTATCCTAATCCGAGACCTAACTAAATGTAAACTAGAAATCAATATTTAGTTTTGAAAAAAAATTGACAACAAGCTTGAGATAGCAACACCTGTGAGTTCGACCGAGCAATGCTCTAACACTCATTACTCTATTGTTGACTATTATTGCTATCTTAGGTTAAATTATTGAAAATGATGATTTGCAGGGTGTAGATCGTCATGGTTTATGTATTAGCATTATGACGACTTTTGATGTTAGTAGTGGTTTTCATGGCCGCAGGATAAAGATCATGACGAATTTTGATAATGTTAATGATGACTTATAAACTATTACCCATGGTCATCATTATAATTATCCCTCAAACATGGCGGCCGGTGATAGTTATTCCGGTCGTATCTTTGTATTGCTTATAACATAGCTTAATGTTACGGGAATTTTGAAGAAGAAAAATTGTACACAGTCGTCATTGTTTTAAAAACTTAAACTTGCCGACCTTGTAGAAAACTACAAATTAAACTCTGGGATTTTGGTACTCAAATCCTGGTTGTATTCTTCGGTGGATCAAGGTTAGCTTTGGAAAGTATCCCTCTAATTTGTTTTTTCTAGTTGATTTTCTGGAGACAATATACAGATGTTTAGTGAAGCACAGTGATATGTCTAAAGAAGAGTTGGGAAGTGTGAGTTGATAGAAGATATAGTATACATAGGATTTATTTTATTTGGTAAAAAAGGTTGTTGGAAGATAATTGATGGACACAGTTTTGTGTCTGATTTGATCTCAATTATGTGTATTGTTAGTGCTCAATTTTGTACTTATTTGATTATTTTATGTTTTGTAGGTGTTTTTGGAGAAATAAGCTTTTGCGGAGAAATTGGCTCGAAAAGTGGTGTTTGCACCCCCAGGAGAAAGTACTAAAGGCACCCATAACACATGATAAAGGCACCCCGAAATATGTTGGGAGCACCCCGAAGAAGTGTTATTGGCACCCAAAAAAGAATTGATAAAGGCACTCAATTTTTTGTTAAGGGCACCCCCAGGGAAACTACTATTGACACCTGTACTCTGAATAGAGGGCTCTCATCTCCTTTCTTAATTCAAAATCTGAAATTGACGGGAATTTTGCCAAGCAACTGTGAGAATTGGTTACTAATTATTTGGGGAGATTAAGAAGTTTTTAATGCAAGATTAAACTCTTGCCATAATAACAGGAAGAATGACGTGTTTGGGGAACAAAAATAATGATCGAATATTCTTATAATTGGAAGTTTTCACGAAATAGGGAATAACCTTTCACAAAGTTCTTTTGATTCTAGATATGGAAGTATATCCTGTAAACTAGGAGAAAATATCTTTTCACAAAGTTTGGATATCAAATAGAGAAGAGTTTGCCGTGTGAAGGAAAGAGAGAAAGATATCCCATGACCTGCACTGAAGAAAGAAAAATTTTTTTGAAGATTTCCGAAAGATTATATGAGTTGTTCAGGTCAGAGGGGTTCATGGAGAGTTAGGGGTATCTGCAGAGTAAGAAATCACGCTGCAAAACAGGTTGCAGAGTCAGCCGCAGGTGAAGAAGAAGAAGTCGAAGAACATAAGACCAAGCGAGTCAGTCGCTAATCCAGAGGTATGTCGCAGCAGAGACTATCGTTTTTGACAGCGCTTGCTACAGACTTTTTGCAACTGGTACTCATCTTTTTCAACTGCATCTTTGTAACAACGATTCTGTAATGCTCATAAAGCGTTGCAGATTCACTGTTTTTATTCTTTTTGATTCTTTTCTTTTTTCAAACACTTTTCGTGATATGTATCTATATTTTGAGAGAGTGTTTGACATCATGAGTTAAACCCCATCATGAATGTTTGAAGGAGTAAACTATTTTTCACAATTGACTGGTAACTATTTTTGATTCTTTATGACTTTTTACACTTATTTTAAGTGATTTATGATTTTCATTAATTAGTTGTGATCTTATTTGATGATGTATGCTTAGTCTCAGCATTTTTGATGCATTATGTTCGTAATTTTCAATTTACGATTATCGTTTTTTACCCATTAGAGGCTGGGGGAGACAGACTTAAGCATAGGTGTGGAGTTGCACACCCAGCCCAACAGGCTCCCATGCTCAATTGTTGTCATGTTAGCTTTTTCTTTTTGGTATAAAATGGATTTCAAAGCCCGTTTTGCACCCCTAGCATGACCAGAAATCTTTTTTGCATCACCATCCCTGTAAACCCGGCTCCCCCCTGATTAGAGGCTAAATGATGGCTAAGCGGCCAATTTATTATCGTCCTGCGGATTTGGAACAGCACAATGCTTTTTCCTTTCTACCAAAATGAACCCAACTTTTCGTTTATTAGTCCTCTTCCGTCACCACCACCCAAACGGAACCTAAAGTTTACCTAGCTATCCTATAATGAGAATCTTTAAAGGTACTTTATTGGCTTGTGCCATCGTACCACCAAAGATAGTTAATCCCAATCCCAATTTAACCACGCCTAATTCGTAGAGATTATCCTTGAAAGGAAAATCCTACACTATATACCCTCCACATCTGTGATGGTCTAGTCTAGAAGACTAGAAGACTATGGATACTTTAGCACCTCTGGTGGTATCTTTCCGATCTCCGCTCTTAAAAGGTTTCTTCGGCCATCCGTAGACGCTGTTCCACGCTTGCAACTTACAACAACAAAAACAAAGCATTTAGTACATCAGGGTAAATTCTTTCTGAACTTGCGGAAAATTCATTTTACAAAAAAATAAAATAAACAAAAATACGGGTAAATTCACTCGTAGTCGTATGATTTTGAAGCCTAAACAGAGGAACGGATGGTATATACATGTGCGGTGGGCAATAAATAACCTTCCAAAGTCCAAACAAGGTTTAAACCGATCAGCACGCACCAATGTTTACGAAGATTCCAAACAGACAAACTTATTAGAAACAGAAAGATGAAGACGTGGCATAATCTTCTGGAAACCAAGATCGAGTCCTCAGCCGAGTATATATGATATCTGTCTTTGTACGTCCATTTTTGAGAGAGACATATATTGCTTCAACATAAAGAGAAAGAAAAAGAAACAAAATTTTGTAGAGAGAAAAAGGAGGAGATCTAGAAAAGAAAGAGAGGAGAAATAGAGGAAGAGTTCTTAATTCTTCTTCTTATTCTTTCATCTCTCTCTCAGTCGTACGTTTGTGTTCCTTCATCGATTAGAAGATCTTCAGCAATTAAATGAATTAAGTTGTATAAAAATAATGGAGTGGTGGAATAAAATGATGCTTCCATTAAGAAGAGTCTGGTTTCACCTTGCTGCTCGTCTTGGCATCCGTAAAAGTGGTAAGTCCATACTGTATACCCGAGATCCTGCTGCCTTCCGGCTCCGTTCGGCAGCGTCCGGTATTTACAGCACAAGTTTGACACCCCCATATGGTCATGCAAAAAAAAAAAAAATGTGTACATATGTTCTTGTAAATGCTGGGGTAAATAATGCTTTGTTTTTGTTGTTGTGGGTGAAAACACAGGGTTGTTGAAGCTGAAACATGATGTGAGGACGTGTGAATACGAAGATGTACACGTAATGTGGGAAATGTTAAAAAGATCAGAAACAGAAACCAGCAAAAGCTTAAAATCATCTTCCTCAACTGCTTCAATTTCTTCTACTTCTACTTCATCCTCATCGACTCCAACCAGGAAGAAGAGCAAACGTCATAGTAACAATAAGATGGAGAAGAAACAAAAACAAAAACCACTGTGGAAGACTTTCATCTGTGCTAGTCGTGGACCACAGCACCTTTGCGGTACCTTCTGAAAAAACCCACTCTGATTTTTACACTATCTTTAAAGAATCTGATACGACATATACTGTGATCAGTTATTGATCCATCATCTCTTCGCGGTCCATACATCTTCTCTGTTCCTTTGGGACCCAAACATTATGTCATCTTTCAAGTTACGACAAAGAAAATGGATTATTGGAAAATGTCGATTGTGAGATAATACCTACCACCAGTACACTAGCTACCACTCTATATATATATATTATGCCTTATGCCTTGCCTAATCAGATTCGTGTGTATAGATTATCAACAACTTTTTCAAGAAAAAAAAAAACAGTCACATTGGTGGCGACTTGTGAGCTTATAAATTCTTTATCTCTTCAGCACTTTTACTTCTAAATCCTCTCTCTATATTCAGTGTTTTCAGATGCCCTATCAAAATGAGAAATTTTATATTACACTGGGTTTCGATTTTGATAGATTAGTGTTGTGTGTATGTTATGTACATGTTTGGTCACATTCTTGACAGAAAAAACTTTTAACTAATGCAGAGCTTTATATTATTCAGAAGGATTTCTTTCTTTGATTATTTATACTACTCATAACTTAATGAAAAAGCTTACGATCCCTTAGAAATATCTCCGATCGAAGAAGGATTGAAAGCTGAATCTGGAAAGCTTTTGGTTAGGAAATGAGTGAAATTTAGGAGCTAGGCAGTGTTGTTGAAGATGACAATGATTTCAACAACTTCTTGGTGTTCATGGGAAACAAAACCAAGCAACTCAGAATCTCAGAGCTGTAAAAAATGGTCAACAGGATAAAGATTTGGGATTTCAGCAACAACACAAGGCAAAGCAGTAGGAACACTATACAAGGTACGTATATTGAAGAATTGGTTTGCTTCATATATACGATAACTTGGTGGAATACAATTACAGGTTAATACAAGCTTGTGTTTCATTGCTGTGAAATTAAACAAGTCATTATGTTGTGTATGTTGTATCATATTGTATTTATCATGTGATTAAACGAGGAATGGTTTTGAGTTGCTTACCTGCCTTTGTTTTTCTGATCCAATTCTTAGTTCTAGAAATGCATATGAAGACTCGTATACCATCTGAATCAACCAAAACTCAATTCCTGACGGGCACAGGCAAGATTTGCAGTATTTAGGGCATGAAATCTCCATAATGTCAGCTCACTCAATTGCGGTTTATTCACCAATTGATAGCTCACCGTCTTGAGTATTAGAGACCTGCATGTTCCAACAGTCCTGTTAATTTGTTAAGTACACTGCATTAAAACTATGCCAAGAATTTAAATCACTGACGTTTTATTAGATTGAGAAAAAAGATATAGGATCAGTACATATCTCAGTGTTAACACCAACATAAATGAACTCTCTGTATCTTTTCAGCCTTACTGATGCTGATATGAAATCATATTCACGAAGCCCTAGCTATGACGCATTAGCTCCATCACAAGTACATTCAGATTACAGGCAAATAATATGTACCATCAGTTTCACAGGTAACATACAAAGAAAACCAGCTAGGTCAGAGAGTTGATGATGCCCTCGGGAAGTCAGCAATCACAGTTTTATTTACGCGTTGAGAAGGGGAACACTGTGATAAAGATAGTCTGAAGGTTCATCTGTTCTGCTTTGTTTCCACCTGTATACCTGAGGATTTCCATGGTAGCCTACATACAATCAAAAGTTAGTAGCAGGTTGTCATCAATTCAACTGTAATGTAAGTTATCCTAGGCAAACAGCGCTGTTTAAACCTTGGCCATGAGCTCCTGAGAATGAACCAGGTTGCAGAGCAAAGGGCATGATGGAGCATATTTACTAAACATTTGAGAACGTGCCGAAGTACCAGCAATTAAAAGCCACAAAATTGACTCACTGAATTAAATTTATTAATTAACAATTGCTTAAAAAGGATACAAGTAGATGGTCAACTAACAACTAAACTAAGAGCAGATTCCTTAATTGCTGAATAATTAACAACATCACAGTTCCTGCCACTATAAAGCTAAATAGAGCTATTTTTACATTATCAGGTGAAACAATGAACATTGACAGATACCTTCCAAAACAATAAAGGAAAAAGGGGAGAAAAAGGACGAAACAAAGAAAAACAACAGATACTAGAGAAGCCAACTAAACTTTCTAAGACTTCTAGCACTATTACTTGTACACAGGAGGTCCACAGATTACCGTATATTTAACACATGCAACGCCCAATGTAAGGAACCGTCGTTATAACTATATGCAACCTCCAAATGTCATGGATCTAAAACTGTCATAGCATCATCCATAACTTATTTTGTTGGAGTGCTTGTATAAATTGGATAGCATATCAAGGTTGGGATCTTCACTGAAATGAACCTGGCACCCTCATACAGCATCAATACTGCATGATTAACTTAACGTCATCAATACCAGTTGACTTTCTTTTCTCACTCCTCTGAAGAGCGCAAGCAAACCCTTTCGAGCTGTACAGACCAATCTTCTCCCAGTAACTGTGGGTTTAACTCCATGGCGACTCTAAAATCCAACAGAGACGCAGATACAGATTGAGCTGGTCTTTGCATGTATCTGTTTGGCAAAATTCCATTTAAACCCTGCATAGCTTGGTAATTAACTTGCTTTGAGTGGTCACCAGCACGCCTTGATCGAGCTATTTCCATGCAGGGTTTGATTAATCTCTTCAAATATGCATCTAACCCATTGTTCAACAGATTAATACAATCCATTGAAACACCAAGACCCTCATTTTCCATCTTCCTTTCCAAAATCTTTTTCAAAGACCTAGAATCAGGTAGCTCATAACTGTTATGACAGGTTTCAGTATGAACGGCTGATAAGGAGCTGCTGCGAATGGATTTTCGCGCAAATCCCGTGTTTATGGGAATTCCATATGGAGCTCTAACAGGACTTCTACTTTGAACAGTTGGGCTACCCGTAAATTGTTCTACCTCTTCCCCATCTTCCACAGAAAAAACTTCGCCCGGCGGTCTGCTACCTATAGAAACCAATTCGGTCGCACTTTGCTGCTCCTGTGCTTTAGGTACTGATTCATCACAAATGGTACTTTGGGTCTTCCCATGGGGCCCTAGAGGACTCGGGCGGTCTTTAAACTTGCAATCCCTGAGACTTGAAGACCTCTTTCGAGGTGATGGAGGCAGAATGTCTCCTCCGCTGAGTGACTGAAAATTACTACTTCGATAACCATTTGCAATTTTAACATTCAATGAACCCTGTACCTTGCTTCCTTTGGATGGAAGAGGTGGTGGTATCTTACCAAGGCAGGCATTCTTGATAATAGATCCAATAAATTGATTATGAAGTGAAACATTCTCCTTCCCGATTGTACCAATACAGAACTTATTAAATTCAGATTTGCTAAGCTTCAAACTAAAAAATCTGTTAAGGTGATGGAAGTACCTCTCTGCTTTCTGATGCCCAACTTTCTTAATTATTTTAAGTTTGAGCTCTGAGGTATCAATTCTAGAAGAATGCCGTGAAGACGGCATTTTTGAAACCCTAATCAAATAAAGCTCATTTTCTTATCCAATCGAATAAAAATTAACCCTTTTCCGATCACAGCCTCAGAACCCTAGTTTTCTGAAATTGTTCCCGCGCGAGCTCAAACAAGTAATTTTCCTGCTTCTCTTAGCTTAACTTCAGAATTCTGAAACAAATAACAAAACCCAAACTCGAATTCAGCTCAAAACGATCTCCTCATAGCTCGACCACTTAATAATCTTCAACAACAACAAAAAAATGAAAAATAAAAACAGAAAAGCAATGAACTTTCTCGTAGCTCACAAATAAGCTACAAAAATCATAAATTGAAGAAATTTTCAACCTGCAATTTTGATTCTAGAAAAAACCCCTTTTCCAATTCCGCGTATAAAATCCAATGAGATGGTAAAAAGAACCATACAATTGAGAAACCCTCAAAGTAAAGAATGAAGAACAGAAACATACCTAATTTATGAATTGATCAAATCAATCGGTGATTGCTGATTTGATGAAATTCCACTGTTCCTTTATCTGTAATATCGATCGATCTTCTTCTTCTTCTTTGGTAGTGAGAGAGAGAAAAAAATTAGGCTTTTTTTCTTTCTTTTTCGGTCGTCCTTCGAACCTTCTTTGGGTCAAAATATGCACGTGGGGTTTTGAGTTTGGGCTTCCGCCGGAACACAAAACAGAAAAAGGCTTCCCATTTTATAGTGGTAGTGAAGTTGATGAGACAAGGAAAGGGAGTAAGACACTGGGATACAATGAGATTTTCATGAAGGTAATTTCTAGGTTTTATCTGGTAATTGTTACCAACCATGTTGCCACGTATTTTTTTCTTCGAGTTGAGTTGATATGTATCAAGTATCAACCTTGCTAATCTTCCGGACATTGTCATGAAAAGTCAATGACCAAGATACCATATCACCACAGGGATATAGTGAAAATACATTAAAATGGAATTGTACTAACAATTTCACCTTGTTAGTTTTGCCGGGCCGTGTAAATTGAGTAAAATTGGAGGTAACGAAATTCACCATTTTAACTATATTAAACTGGAACTAAATTCACAAAAAAAAAAAAAAAAAAAAAAAAAAAAAAACACGATTGAGTGAAGGAGAGAGAACGTGAGCAGTGCGATTGTGGGAAAAGTAAGTCCGGAAAACTTCTGAGGGTGTTGGGGATGATTCTTCTTCGACCTGGATAGATATAAGGAAAAGCAAAAGGACCAAGACGAATGATTCAGATGAGGTTGCTTAGAAAGGAAAGCAACCTTGTAAGATTGAGGTTAAAACCTTTACTTTGGAAAAGGATTTAGCTAAAGAAGGGTTTTTTCTTATCAAGGAAACAAAAGGGAACATGTTGTTTCATTATGTGTTAGTTCAAAAGGTCGTTTGCGGATATCCTCTACGATTGTGAATTTGTTCCCGAAGAAATGAACTATTATGGAATACTTGATGCATATTATCATGTGAATGGCTTATGGTATCCGGAGGAAATAATAGGAATGGTGAATATTTTGAATTGTCTTGTCCAAACAAGATAGGTAGGAACCCAGATCTTTTTATTCGTGTAAGAAAAATTCTTGAAGGGTAGAAGAAAATCATTCTCATTCTTAAAAAAAGAAGAAAAAAACTTGGGATTCTCTCCATTAGTTGTGACTCTAATGCTGCTCTAATCAGTCTACTTGATATTGTGGTTAATTAAAGGATGATGTGGATGTTTCTTTCATCAATGAAGGAGGTCTGGCCAGAACCAGATGATGGTTCTTGACGAACCGGTGAGTCCTATAACTCTATAGGGGTTGACCTTAGCAGGATTTTGAAGCTTGTTAATTAAAACCTAGCATTTTTAGCATTTTTTTTCTTCCAAATCAAGCCATTTTCTGCTTAAGAAAACCTTCAGATCATTACAAGATTCTTAGGACTAGAGCAAGGGCTATGGGTAGTCTCATTTAGAGACTAACTTCTTAATTTTGGAGGAGATACTAAGCTTTTGAACGAGGAAACTAACTATGGGAAGGGGAAAAAGAATATTGTACGGCATACAATATGCTGTCAAATATAGTTTTTAAATAGATTTTCTTCCCACACGGCATTTTGTCTGCCAAGTATGTTCTTTTTTCTTTCCATACAGCACTTTGTTTGTCGTGTATGTTTAAAATTCTTCCCACATGGTATTTTTATTGCCATGTATCCTCCAATTTGACTCCAAACAGCATATGTTAGGACATTACTCAGTCGAACTTGCAAGTTTTTCTATCTCAAGCTTGTTGTTAATGTTAGATGTACAAAGCTATATCTTGATTTCTAGTCTACTAAAGTCAAGTATCGAACTAGGATTAGAGTATGGTAGTTGAGTATCAGACATCACTGAATAATTCTCCAAGATTAAAGACTGAAGAAAAAATAAAGAAATTTAAAAAAACTTCATCAACAAAGATATATGTGAAAACTGAGACCTATCCTATTTACTCATGGCATATACCATTCTATCTTATGAAACTATGTCGCATGATTTTAGTAAATTTAAACTTTCAAAAAAGAAATTTCGAGTCCAAGCTTGTCTTGGTTAAACTCTCGAAATATAATTCAAGCAATGAATGTTCATAGATCCTTAGCAATCTTAGTTAGAATAATTAACTGTACATAAACTATTTTTGCTTCAAGTTGATCATTTGCCCAAGCAACAGTACATGCTGCTATTGGGAATGTTTCAAATTGTATTATGAGAGAAATATAACTGCTTAGCGCAAGGTACACGTACTTGTATCTATTACCTAATCAGTCTAAATTCCGCAAACTTTATAGGTTTGCAAACCATTTATATCTGGGTTTGAGAATGGGGGTAGGATTTCAAACACAAGGTTTGCAAACCCGGTTCGCAACCCCAATGGCCTGACTTCGGGAACTGCCAAAGGTTTGCAAACCTACCCAATTCTAGTTTAGCAAAAGGTCACGAACTATCTTACATGACTTTGTTCGCTTTTGTTACATCTCTCACAGATACTTGTGAGACAACTTTATTCACAAAATCACTTTTGCTACATCGATCATTGGAAAAGGCCCATTAACATCCATTGGATCGGACAAAACACATTACTTTTTGTAAGATAGATTTGCATAAAGACATAATAGACTTAACTTTTGACGTATATGAGATAATCATAGTTCACGGACGTAAACACACATATCCCATAAAATATTTTTGCAATATAAAACCAATAAAGATTAATATTGTAAAATCATCTTCTAAATAACTTAGAATTTAAATAAATAAATCTAAAACATTGCAAGATGAAAATCGTTGGCAATAGCTATGTGTAATCACAATATTTGCTATTCCAAACCCTAGTTATCCTTCTTAAAACACAAGAATAAATTCTAAAAAGAAGTTTCCTAGACAAAATAAGAAAGACAATTGTTAGAGAAATCAATCATCATCTTCATCATCGGAATCCATCCATGAGGCTTGAACTTTTTCCATTTCTTCCTTGATTTCGGGAAACTTTGTAGCAATCACACATAATTGTTCTTGCACACATTTTACCTTGGAATTGATCTTACGAACACCCTTGTGAATTTGATAAAAAAAATACTCAAGGTGGTAGGATCACAAGAACCGTCAGGAGAATCACATCTTTGTCTTTTGTAAACATTCATCTTCATACATTTGAAGTTACAAGAACGAACAAGTTTGGGAGTTCCAATATAATTTCCAATGGGAGTAATAGAATGTTCACTACATATTTGCCCAATTAAGCATGGAAATCCTAACTTCTTGTTGGATGACGTCGTCGAGACCATTTGAAGAATGATAAATCCACAAATATCAAGACCTTGAGCACCCAATTCAAGGAAATAGACTAACTCCGCAAATTCACGACTTCATCGAGACTTCTCAATTGTGGAGGGACAAAGATTAGAAATGCCAAGTTTTCCAAAAGCCATCAAAGCAAGACTAAGATCATGGGTAGGAAATTTCCCTTCAAACCAATCAACATTCTTGCGACAAATACCATTGGAAATGGTTTCACATGATGGTCTTTCTCCTATTGGTCTAGGAAGGCGAAAGTTACCCAATGGAATTTCGGTAATCTTTGAAATGAACTCTCTATCAATTAAAATCCTTTTCTTATATATCATAGTCTTGAATTCTAAGTCATCAAGATTAACATCATGGATATTTGCATAAAAGATTCTTGTGAGAGTGTCAAAGACTTCACCAAGACCATTAAAGATGTTACCAAGATTATATTTCTCAAAGAACACCAAATCTTCTTTATGACCACTTTCCTCTACCAATTTCTTCTCTAGAATGAGTCCACTAGAAAAATCTTTTCAAAAAATCTTACTACTAGAATTATTGATGAATCTAATTCTAATAAAGTCTTGGTCACTTGGTATGTTCATATCCATAAGAGAAAATGAAAAAAGATTTTTTGACATCTTCTTTGGATTCTTATCATCATTATTTGATTTTCCCCATGAACCCCAAAAATTGAGAGTAATAAGAAAAAGAAAATCTTACTTGACATGCCCCTTGAAGATGATGACAAGCCTATGCCCCTTTTTGACCTCCAAAACAAGATTTAATGGAGTTGATACGTGAACCCTAGAAACGCCCTTGTTCACGAACGCGGACAAAGAGATGAAGAAGAAGGGTACGCGTACTGGAACCCTTAAAAACCCGGTAGTGGTCTTGGACCCATACTAGTTCGGTAACCCATAAAAGGAAACATGACTCCAATTCTAAATCCTGAACCATGAGGTTTACACACTGAGGAGAATTTAAAACAGTGTGATGAATAAAGTAGTATAAAACCACATAACATTATTTAACCTCAGGTGGACAGAAAAATTCTGTCAAACGAGTTTTTCTTCAAGGAAAAATAAATTTCAAAAACAAAACTAACCCATAATAGAAAGACACAAAACTAATCAAACCGTTACTTTCCCCATTTCAAGTTATATACAAATGAGGTGGAGCCAATCTTGTTACCAAGAGGCTAGATGGGCAGAGGAACCCTCATGCACCTTCTCCGGTTGATATTTGTGAAATGTACCAGAAGTATAATTATAGTAATGATGATACTCAGGGTTGATTGAAATTTTTGACTACTTTTTCTTATGATTAAGGGAAGAATTTTTCCGACATCTGGAACTTGTAACACAAACAACAGAAACCTTTTTATCGATTTTACCTAATTAGTTAACAAGACCCGATTGCACGTAATGTATACATGAACTGGCAGAATCGAAATTTTCACAAACCTTTTCCTTAATCGAACCAAGTCGTTCCAGCGATTTAAAAACGTTTTCAAAAGCCATAAATAGATCTTTTTCGATTGATCCATCATGATAGTATTCCTCAAAAATATTTAGAAGCAGTCTAGTGAGGTTCCATATCCTTGAGCTTTTGTTCACACGTTTCCTGCAACGAAACTTTTTAAAGGAATCTTTATTTTTTCCTTTAGATTGTTTTTCTTCATCTAAAATTTCTAATTTTTAGATGACATGAGATTATCTTGAGAGACCAGAGGTCTTGCGAGAAATAAACTCTGAACAATCTTTGAGGATTTATGGTGTGTGTTACAGATGCACAGAACAAGTTTCCCAAAGTGATTTCCCGTCAGGAAAGTCTTTAGGATCAAACAAACACAAAATTATTAGGTTTATCGTGTTTGCCTGCTCTGATACCAATTGAAAAAGCGGGGGGTATAACAACCACACCCAATATTTTGTTCGACAATCTGTATGGACTAACTCCAATATAATTCCAAGAGAATCAACTAGACAGTCAGACTCAATCAAGGAAATATATCCAAGAGTTATATCTCTTTCTCAAATCAATCGGCAAATAAACAAGAATGAATCCGTGAACTGATTGGTATGAGAATAACTTGAACGGTACCAAAGACCAATGCTCAAGTGTAAATCAATTTATATCAACCAACCAAAGGTTGGATTTACCAATTGATTGAACTACGAATTGTAAAATTGTATATATCTCATAGAAGTATATAAGAAACAATTGAAGGAAAATCGGATTGATTCATGAGAATCAATTCATGAACATTAAGCCATGGTTTGCAAAGATTGCATTCCTTAATTTATTAGTGTATTTATTCATGAGTATGAAAACATACTTAACCAATTTTAGAACTTAACCAACTAAGTTTGCAAACGGGTACGCAAACTAAAGTTCTGGACTTTGGTCTTGTCCAACAGTTTGCAAACCGGTAAGCATATTGCCTTCCCGTACCTAACTCAGGTAAAACCGTTCGCATGCTGGTATGCAAACTTGGTTCCCGGACTTTAAAAGTTAAAACTGTTCACATATGGGTATGCAAGCTTGGTTTCCGGACCTAAATCATACCACAACAGTTTGCATACTGGTATGCATACTGTGCTATATCCAGACAATGGTTAATTGTTCTAAACTCCCATTTCAATAATTGAAACATCCTTAGAAGACGACAATAGTTGTCTCACACAAACTATTAGCTTATAAGTAATTTTCAAGTGATCGAATGATCAATACGAAATAATCTGAGTCGACATCAAATGACTGTCTCACACAAATCATGTAAGATGTTTCAAGGCAATTTTCACGACTTATTATTTAGTTTCCAACAAATAAATTGTTTCCAACTAAACTCGTCAAGAATAATGATGACCGTAGCTAAAGCAAAAAGCTTTCAACACATATTTCGAGAAATAGATAACCGAGTTAAACTCAGCTCGAAATATCAAATGTGTATAATATAAAATTCTATATAGTTATACGACTTAGTCTCATTAGGAGATAGAATATAATAGACTTCTGAGTGATAGATAAGTTTTAGTCTCCACATACCTTTTGTTGATGAAGTTCCTCCAAGCTTTCCTCAGAAGATCTTCATCTTCAATCGATGAACGTTGTGAAGTCTAAAGCTCAACTACACATTATATCCTAATCCGAGACATAGCTATAAGTAGACTATAAATCAAGACTTATAGTTTTGATCCCCTAAACTTGACAAACAAGCTTGAGATAGCAACGCTTATGAGTTCGACCGAGCAGTGCTCTAAAATTTCTACCATCTAAAATTTTATTAAGAGAATAGAAAAACTGAAAGTTATATTTTATTCGATAGTCTACCTCTCTCCTTTTCCTCCTTTCTTCTCTTCCAATTTGTTTCTGTATCTTCCATGAAAAACTGAAGATCATAGAATTGATCACAAACAAAAATTGGAAAGAAAAAAAAACACAAAACTAGATTATGATACTGATCAGTATTTGGTTAATCTTTGCGCTTGTTTCATCAATTATAAGGACAAAAAGTCACTCTGTTTTTAGTCCTTACCCTTTCTAATTAAGGATTTGGTATAGAGCCAACAATTATAGTGAAGTCCTGGAAACAGTTTTGTTCATGCTAATAAGCTTGTGATATTCTGTTGGTAAATTCTTATGGTCCTAGAGCTAAAATCAACTTATCTATTCCCTCTTCACCTGATTTCAAGTTGATCATTCATAACAACGTATTTATCAAAAGCTAAGTTAAAAATTTAAGAGTAATGAATCGATCATTTTCCAATAATCAACAATTTTCTTCAGGCATTTCATCAATCAATTTGCTTACAATTTCCTGAAACTTCTCTTTGATAAAAAATAAATAATATGGTGTCCTATTTTATCTGGAACACCATATTATAGCTTTCAGTAAGAAAAACAAACCCATCAAAGTTACGTCTCTGTATTAAAAAATGTTTGGTCTTTCACCCAATTACATTTTGTTTTGTTTTAAAAGGTTGTACTTAATTAAGTGATGACTAATTTTGTAGGTGTGAAGTTCATTCCCATATTATTAGACTTGTATGGGAATCTTATGATTGATGGAAAATAATTTGGATCTAGAAATGGATCCATCAGTAGTTGATTTAATTCATTCTCCTATAGAAAGTCAATCGATCGATCTAGTCTCTGATACTGATGAACGATGTGCTATTTGGAAGTTTTCTCTTATTGGTCGTCTAGATTTGCTTCGAATTAAATTTGTTGATGGTGCATCAAATTTGAAAAATCAATGGAAATTGAAGGGACAATGTAAATTGATTCCATTAGGAAAGGGCTTCTTTACCATTAAACTAGATAATGATTATGACAAGAACTACATCAAAGCAGGAAATTGGGAGGTGTTTAATCAAACTTTGTGGATTCGAAATTGGATACCGAATTTTCAACCAGAAAATCACAGAACTTCATATGCAATGATTTGGGTTCATCTTCCTGGTCTGAGCCTGGAATTTTGGGATGAGAAAACTCTTTTTACTATTAGAAGGGCATTAGGAGATCCTGTCAAAATTGATGAAGCTACACTGAATTATGAGAATGGGTATTATGCAAGGATTCTAATTAATATTGATTTAGCAAAGAAGGTCCCAAATAAACTATGGATCAAGACAAAGTTTGGAGGTTTTATGCAGAGTGTCATATTAACTAATTGTTGATGGGGTAAAACATGGGAAGGAGGAACTAGCCCTAATCACAGAAAGTACTCCCAAGATGTAGAGAGGTTTATGAAAAGTAATGGTGGATTAATGATAATCCAAAAGTGTGCCTTCTCTCCCCTTTTATAATGACCCTCTTATGTATAAATGCCCATAAGATTAACATATTACTAAACTACCATTTCCCTTTCCTTAAGTTATTATCAAACCCTAAGAGGCTTTCTTCTTGGACCTAAACCCAACTAGCATAATATACTTTTGGATGGACTAGAATTATCCCATCCTTGTAGGTTAAGCCTAGTCCCCTAGTCTCTCTATCCTAAAAGGGACCCTCAATAGGTTAAGGGGCTATCTATTTTAGGATTGGTTATTTTCATGTATCAACATTAGTCCCCTGACTGTTTGACCGTTCGAAGACCGTGTCAACAGTCATATATTGATATGATAATTTAACGGTTATGACTAATGGGTTGGGCCGGTTTAAATCCACGAATCTTAGGATGCTGCAGTTACTGGCTTGTCCAGTAACCGCTCCTTCTTTTACCTTCCTATAAATAGAGGAGACCTCGCCTCCCGGTTCTTACTCTTTTCACTGCATCCTTTTCTCTTTCCTCCTTTTTCTTATCACTTGCTATGTCTGATGAATCGCCCAATCATGATGCGCCCCCTAGGTTAGAACCCTACACATTGGAAGAGATGAGGAGCAATCCCCGACTTAAAGATCTCTTACGGCCGCCCGCGGCGGACGATGGTTCTATTCTTTTCCCGACTGATGATAGTTGGATTTCACGCATGCTGAACTCTCATCCATTTCCTTCGTCCGGATCTGCAAACTGGCTTATCCGCCCTCAAGCGAACGTGCCTCCAATACCCGCTTCTGAGGAGATGCCCCGTTTAGCGGTTCATAGGGGAGATTACGTATTTCCTATGGTCATTCTACGCTCGTCCGCTGAGTCTCATGCCACCTGGGACCCATGGGTAGATTATATTTGCTCCAATCCGGATCATGAGAGGACTATCTGATCTTTGGGCATAGAAGCTGCTATACAGGCTTCGAAGTATAGATCGTCCGGCGAGACCATGATAGCTTGGTCCGCTTGTGTGCCCGCTGGGGAATCGATCCTCATACGTTTCTATTCTCTTGGGGTGAAGCGACCCCGATTCTGGAAGATGTAGTGGCGCTTACTGTCCTACCTATCCATGGTGATATGGTCTTCGAATGTTGCTTCCTTCATAAGTCTTTGAATCAGAGCGACAAAGATCTTCGCGATCACTTAATTGCGGCCAAAGCAAGTTCTATAACATTCTATCCGCCAGGGGAGGTTAAAGCTGAGGCTCCGACTGAGGTGGAGGACTCGGTGGGTAGATGAAAAGGAAAGGTTATTGTGTCCACTGCACACAGTTCTCATGTTAATGTTTCATCTTCCTCAAAGCTTATGGCATCCGCTATTAAGGTTGCTCGTCCGAAGTCATCTGTTGCTGAAGAATCCGATGATGTGAGAGAAATAGAGGCGGCAAAGAGCAGCCAGAAACCCAAGTCCGGGCAACGCCGCGCTTCTTTCTCTTGCTGGAACAAGTATTGGGCGCCTATGCTTTCCGGCGAACGAGAGGGCGTACCTCCCCCCTGAAGGGGAATTAGATCAAGCGGAATTAGAAGCTTTTCTTCTCTTCTGGTTGTGCCATGATGTGTTCGAGTACAGTCCCCGGGACACTATCAAGAACGAGCTTATTCCTATGGCAGTATTAATGTACCATGGCGTGTCGTTCCCGCTTGATCCCATGTTCCTGGGCGGCTTGTATCACCATTTGGAATTTATTGGCGCGTGACATTCGTCGTGTGGACGGATCTCATGAGGTAGAAACTTTCTTTCCTGCTAACTTTATCTAGTCATGGACTTGGGAACGCTTTCCTTTATATAGGCCTCCTCAGCTGAATCCCCTTGCTCTCTCGCGACAAGAAGAGATTACTCAGGAGGATGGATCCAAGCGACTGGCAATGGTACCTCAGTCTTATTCTCGGATGGCTCTTTATCACAAGAAGGGCTTTCTAGATAAGGCTAATTATCGACTCATAGTGGAGAGATTCGGCCATATGTGTGTTCATGAAGGGATGCTTGTTAGTTCTTTTGTCGTGACTAATGAGGATTTATTGGATATAGCGGATGGCTTTGCTCATGCGGAGGAAACTCCTATCGATCCGGCTATGTTGAGGAAGTGGAACACCCTTATTCAAACTTATCTACTTCTTCAGTTTCCAATTCAATGGCTCAAAAATTTATTGGACGTGGCCAAGGAGAGTCATAACGCGTGAAATATACTGCCTCATGAGATTGAAGAGCTGGATCAAGAGTACAGGCGCTTGTTTAATATTTCCAATATCAAAAAGGAAGCATATGACCAGCTGATGGCGGACGTTGGGTGAGCTACTGAGGAGTTAAGGACTACACGGGCTGCTGCTAAGGAAGTGAATGCGCGTATTTTCAAGAAGAGGGCGGAGCTAACCGCTTTGGATATTAATTAATTCTTTAGTTGCTTTATGAGTGGGCTTTGAACAATGATTTCTTCTTACTTTTGTTTGAATTAAACAGGGAACTTTGATGGTTTGTTTTTTGCAAGGCATATTCTATTATCTAGTTATTTTGCATTTATTATTATGGTTGAATGGCAATTAATGTGGTGTTAATGTTTTATTTCTATAAATAGGGGTAAGTAGGATCGCTTCAGTTAGCATCTTTCAGGTTTCCTTCGTTATTTTTGTTATGAATTGTGATTTGTTGCAGATGGCTCGTCATTTACATGGTTATGCTTTGGCCCTGGCTCCTGTACCGACGCTGGTCATTCTTTATGAGAAGAATCATGAATTAGCTCGCTTGCTGATAGTGAAGGCCGAAGTAGAAATGCTCAGAGAAGTCAGGATGGCAAATAGAGTTGCCACACGCACGCGGTTTGATGAGCAGTGCGAGACGTACTCAATGACTCAGAGGATGCGGGCATCCAGGCGATTGACTCTAGAAGTGCAGCGCGCGATGGACGATACCGTTTCCGCTCAAAACAAGGATGAGCGATTATTCCAAGAGTCGATAATTATGATGACTGATATTGAGCAAGCAATAGCTGACTACCATGCGTTTATCACTCAATAAGCAGGTCCTAATCTACGCGGATGTGTTTTGACTTTATGTGTTGTGTCCGCTCTTGTTCATCCTACCGATAAGAAGGCGCAATTAGATCGTTTGTTGGTGTTAAAGGATGAAGTGGGGATGCTACAAACTCACCGATTGATTGCTCTGGATAAAGCACGCAAAGCTTATGAGGAGCATAAGGAAACGCTAGATATGGCTCGAGAAGTCCATGCTTCCAGTGATGTTATGCACAAGGTTCATCAAGTGCCTGGGGAGGTGCGCAATGTTTATACCGACTCCACTACTCAGTATGGTGAAGTGCTTTTGATGATGCAGGACTTGGATCAAGACATTGCACATTGCCGCTCGCTTATAGCCGAACGTTCATAAGAGGGTTGCACCCCCCCCCCCTTTTTAGGGATTCGTAAATGCTTTCTTGGATGTTGTGTTATTTGTTTATATATATAAGAATCGTCTTGATTTATCAGGGTAAATAGTTCTTAAGTGTTTGTCTCTTATTTCATGGCTAATCGTGTGAGATTGGTTTTAGAAGTAAGGTACCTAAATCTCCTTTTAGCAGTGATGTGTCTTGCGCGTGATACGTTTGAAATCGAGAATTCTTTCTGGCATGAACGGTTAGCGGCTGCGGACCATCTTATAATGAAAATTCAAAGTGAATGCGGGCTGCCTGATATGACTCTACTTGAATATCGAGGTTATTGTCGTGAACAGCGTTTGATTACTCATTTCCGGTGTGTTGAAGCGGATCGTACTGTGAGATCTATTGAAGTAGCTCTTGCTGAAGTTCACGGGGCGCTCCGTGCGCTACCCTTTTTTTTTTTTTTTTTTTTCATCATCTTATATATATATATGCTATTCTATCAAGGGAAGGAGAATATTCTCGAATTTATGTAAAAGTCAATCAATGCATTATCTTCATTCCTTAGAAAACAAAAGATAGAATTGTTACAAGCCACTGTTGCTGGGAATGCTCGACTTGTACGCGATTGTGGGGATGTGTTTGAGGTGACTCGGACATAGTATTTTCATGCAATGGATCTATATGTGGATCGGTTGAGTGCGTATCGGGTTGATCCTTCAGTGGAGAAAGCTATGGCCTCTACCGAGGCATCTGAAATATTTTCTAATGCTCGTGTCCATATGGAATATCAAGAGAATGAGTTGGCCGTTGCTCGTGGACGATTAAGACGTGCACGTTCTGTTTTATCTTCATTTCTCTAAGGTTTTTAAGTATACAATGTAATGCTTTGTTTTATCTGTTCATGTATTATCTCAAGTGTATCCACCCGTCTGATAATGAATGTATCGATCTCTTTGCTGCACAATTTCATTTCCCAGGACTGTATTTTTTACTCATGTTTGATAACTCATTTTTTTCTAGCCATGCTTCGGCCCATCATGCATTTTACTGTGTAATATTTTAATCATATTCATAACACTCATCTTATGAACTGTGTGCTCTTAGTCCAGCCATACTCGGGACCGTCGATGCACTTCATTGGGTCATGCACAGAACCTAGCCAGACTCGGGGCTATTGGTGCACTTCATTGGGTCATGCACGGAACAATCCAGACTCGGGGCTATTGGTGCACTTCATTGGGTCATGCACAGAACCTAGCCAGACTCGGGGCTATTGGTGCACTTCATTGGTCATGCACGGAACCTAGCCAGATTCAGGGCTATTGGTGCACTTCATTGGGTCATGCACGGAACCTAGCCAGACTCAGGGCTATTGGTGCACTTCATTGGGTCATGCACGGAACCTAGCCAGACTCGGGGCTATTGGTGCACTTCATTGGTCATGCAAGAAACCTAGCCAGACTCGGGGATATTGGTGCACTTCATTGGTCATGCACGGAACCTAGCCAGACTCGGGGCTATTGGTGCACTTCATTGGTCATGCACGGAACCTAGCCAGACTCGGGGCTATTGGTGCACTTCATTGGTCATGCACGAAACCTAGCCAGACTCGAGGTTATTGGTGACACATAGTTAAGGTAAGAGTACTTATATTATTGATAACCAGCCATCCGGCGTATATTTAGTTATTATGCATAATAAGATTTTAACCATTTACCATTGATAGGGGTGTTGATCCATGATCCGTTCAACAGAGACTTAGCTATAAGTAGACTAGAAATCAAGACTTATAGTTTTGACAACTAAACTTGACAATAAGCTTGAGATAGCAACGCTTGCGAGTTCGACCGAGCAGTGCTCTAACACAATGGGACGAAGCTGAAGGGTCTAACTCCCGGACAGCTGAGTTGGACGCTTGAGTTCAGAAGATCCAAAGCGGAAAAATGTTTAGAGACTTATCGACAGGGAGTATCAAGAGCATATTACAAGATGGTGAGACCCTGAATCTTTCAGGTAGGGGATTTGGTGTTGAAAATAACAAAACACACTCAACAAGGCATGTCTGCACCAAAATTCTCTCCCAAATGGGAAGGTTCTTATGTGGTCACTAAAGCAGTAGCCGATGGATATTACAATATCGTTGATGTCGATGGAGGTGTACAAGGAAACATAATCAATAACAAGTGGCTCAAAGCATATTATGCTCGGATAAAGACTAATATAATCTTTTTTTAAATTCCTGTAATTTTTATTCCTTCAAACGGCATTTATCATATTTCATTAATCTAAGAGAGAGTATCCTTTCATCAACCTTACACTCGATCATTATTCAAGCAAATGAAATAAACATCATAAATAGAAATCTCAATCCATCCTAAAACAAAACCACCAGCAACGAGTAATCCCTTCTGTACACCATCTCGATTCTTCGTTGGAAATTCTCAGCACTAATCTTCAAATCATGAACCTCATTGTCAACCCTAGCTGACTCTCTGGCTAATTCCTTTTCTTCCTCCATAATGGCATTTGAAGAAGAGATTACGCTAGCAGCAATAGCAACCCTATCAATCTTTATTACCTAAAAATGACGGCGAATCCAACCAACATTGAATTTGAGAGTTTCGCAGTTAGAGATCATGCCATCCCAATCATACAACTGTCAATTGGTGACATCACGCAAATTCTTCATCTCCATTTCTTCAATTATTGGTAGCAGTCCAGCAACCGTAGTCACGAGGCTAGGAGAGAAAGCCTTCCATATCTTTGTAATCGTGATATGGTCGTACTTATTCCATATCTCGGTATAAAGAGCAGTGTAGCGCTTCAGAACGACGAGCCCTCCAACGTAGTTACTATCACGACACAAGTTTTTTATGTGACGGTCAAAAGTAAGGCCAGCATTAGGATACTCATGAATCTTGATGCCAATATCAGCATCTGCAAGATTCATCTGACTAGGAAGAACGACATCATCATCACCTTTGCTATCATCAAGAACAACCATGATATCCTCATTACACCTCTCACCATCAGGAGTTTCCATAAGAATGTCATCTTGCCACGACATCAAGACATATCTTTATTTGATGCAAAATTCGAAAGGAAACTTGACTGTATATTCAAAAGACAGACTTACTATTGCTTCAACATGATTCTCTAAATAGTTTTAAAATGAGCAGGAGCTTTAGCAGTCCTTTTAGAGTTTTAAGTTATCTGGAGAAGAGGAAGATTGTCCAACTTAATTCTTCTACAATAAACATCTAAATGATTAATCATCGACATTAAAGAGAAATAAATAAGAGGGGAATATGCCTTATTGAGTTGAATATCCTGACTCTTTGTTCAGAAGACCCATTAAGAGAAGATATATTGTTGCTAGACATGATGTTGCGTGATATGATGATCAAAAATATCTTTCTTCCAAATGATGGAGCTCAGAGATGAAAGAGAAAGAGATGATATATTTATTTATACATAAGAAAAAACCTAGAAGAATGAGATACATGAGATAGTAAATGCTTATCTTCTGCGAATAATCGAATAAGTTGCGCTATGCTTGGAAACCCTATATTTTCTCAACCGCATCAAAGCAATATTGGGGACTGATGGTCCACCATCAATGATCCATGTCAATACGAGCCAAATCTTCAAACTGAATAGGACTATGACCATCTACTACTAATGTCTTGGATACAGTGTGATACTATGGTCTTTGTATCATTCATCACCGTCAATGGTCCCAAGACCAATAAAGCTTCAAAAGTGATTTATGACTCAGGACTCAGAGGGTGATGTTACAAGCACAAGGTTCATGCGACGACCATGAACACCAGAGTGCAAATCAACCAATAATATAAAAGTCCTTCATCAAGCATCCAAGACATGAGCAAATGGTCTAAAGACATAAAAAGATGTTTTTTCAACAAGCTCGTCGGAGACGATTTTACACTGCTCTGTACCAAACTGCAAGCAAGGAATAATTGATAAGGAATCTATGGTTGAGTTGTATATCAAAACTTTCGTATGGATGTCCTCTACAACATATCAAAAGTTCATATCAATTGGATGAACGAGCTAAGATATGTATGCTAAACACTGGACTACATGACAGATTAAAAATTCTTGAAATTTTCCTGGAAGTTTTCTGTTTCATCAATATGCGCCCCTAAATGAGCTCAAAACTATAAAAACTTCATTACTCCAGCTAGATATTATTCCGAGCATCAAATTAGTGGGATAAATCATCAAAAACACTGAAAAAGCGGGGGTATAACAACCACACCCAATAATTCGTTCGACAATCTGTATGGACTAATTCCAATATTATTCTGAGAGCACCAGCTTATAAAGCGAGCTCAACCAAGAAAGATATCAAAGAGTTATATCACTTTTTCTCAAATCAATCAGCAAATCAAACAGATAGAAATCTATGAGCCTGATTGATGTGAGAAATACTTGGACGGTACCAAAGACCAATGCCCAAGTGTCAATCAATTTATATCCAACAAACAAAGGTCGGATTTACCAATTGATTGAACTACGCACACCTTGTGATATTTCAATTATATAAACAAATATAATGCGGAAAAAAATAACACAGACACCAGAAATTTTGTTAAAGAGGAAACCCCAAATGCAGAAAACCCCCGGGACCTAGTCCAGTTTTGAACACCAGACTGTATAAAGCCGCTACAGACACTAGCCTACTACAAGTTAACTTCAGACTGGGAAGTACGATAGAAAACAGCAAGATCAGAACACACAACTACAGAGAAAATAGTCGGGTCTGGCTTCATAATCCCAATGAAGTCTTCAAGTCGTTAACCTACAGGATTTCGTGAAAACCTAAGGTTAAAGGAGAATCGACTCTAGTCGCAACTAGTATCACACAGGAGGTGTGGGGATTCGGTTTCCCAGTTGCTAGAGTTCTCCTTTATATAGTCTTCAAATCAGGATTTGCAATCAATGTTACCTTGGTAACAAAGCATTCCATATTCACCGTTAGATGAAAACCTGATTAGACTCAAGCTAATATCTTTCAACCGTTATATCGAACTTAGCTTGTTACACACAAATGAAAAGTGATTTCATTTAGATATGGGTAACCGTACCTAAACGTGTACACCTTGTTGGCTCAACAATAGTTAACCGAAGTTAGCCATATGAACACTTTCATATCAACTATATTCATCTTAACCATAACTAGTTCAAATGACTCAAATGAAACTAGTTCTAGAGTCGTTCTATTGTTTATATTCTCATATAAGTATACAAGACACAATTGAAGCAAAATCGACTTTGATTCACTCGAATCAATTCACGAACATTATAGCCACGGTTTGCAAAAGATTGGATTCCTTATTATATAAATGTATTAATTCATGAACAAACCGATTTTAGAACATAACCTACTCAAGTATGCAAATGGGTACGCATACCTAAGTGGTCGGTCCAAGTTTGGGTTCGCCAGTATGCGAACGGGTATGCATACCTTCCAAAACTAAGTTGAATTTCCGAAACTTGAAACTCACGCCAGTATGCATACCGGTATGCATACTAAGTTCCCGGAATTTCAATAACCAACCAGTACGTATACGGGTATGCATACCATGGTTCTCGGACTTGAAATATCTTGCACAAATTAGCATACAAGTACGCATATTTTTCTATATCCAATCATGGTTATTTTTTATAAACTCCCATTTCAATCATTGAAACATTCTTAGAAGACGACAATAGCTGTCTCACACAAACTATTAGCTTCAAAGCAATTTTCAAGTGATCGAATGATCAATATGAAACATTCCGAGTCTACATCAAATGACTGTCTCACACAAATCATGTAAGATGTTACAAGGCGATTTTCACATGATCATCATTTGACTTTCGTCAAGAATATAAGATGAACTTCGTTAAATCGAAAGCTAACCAGCATATATTATGGATGAATTTTGATTCAGGATAGTAGAATTCTTAAGATTTGCTGCTTGAACGGCTGTAGGAAAACAATAAAACCTTTAAATTTCACTAAATTAGAGTTTTCTTTCATGGACGATTCACTGAATTAGAGTATTTCCATACTCATTAATTCAGTTGAAAACAATTTAAATTCCACCGAATTCTAAGTGATCTGATCTAGGCTGAAGAACGGCAATCTTGAGGTAGTAGTATCCATTTTCCGCTGCTTCATTGATCATATAAGGGCCTTCCCAGTTCGCGGCAAACTTTCCTGTTTTTTCATTTCGTTGAACGTGCGGGGAAATCTTCATGACGATGTCATTTTCGTAGAAAATTCTTTCCTTTACCTTCTAATTGTAGTATCTCGTCATCCTATGCCTATACTTGTCCGCAAATCGTTCGGCCCTGGCTCTTCGCTCCTCCAAAGTGTCAAGATGAGCAAATCGACTAACTTCGTCCGGAGTATTGAGACTAGCCATAACTACTCGCGCTGAAGGGATAGCGATTTCTTCTGGTAATATTGCATCCTCCCCATATACTAAGGAGTAAGGCGAGGCCCCAGTTGAGATTCTTTTGGAAATGCGGTATGCCCAAAGTACAAGCGGTAGTTGCTCATGCCATCCCTTGTGATGATCATGTACCAATCGACTTAATATTCTCAATAATGTTTTATCGGTAGCCTCCGCCTGTCCATTCCACTGAGGGTAATAAACAGTCGAAGTATGAAATTTAATACCATACTGATCTAGCAATTCCTTGACCATCTGATTAACAAAGGAAGTTGCATTATCCGAGCGGATAATCATCGGCACGCCAAATCGGCATATGATATGCTCTTTGATAAATACTACAATAGTGGATCCAGAATAATCACGGAGCGAAATAGCTTCTACCCATTTCGAGGAATACTCAGTTGCGGTGATAATCTATTTATGTCGTCCGGATGAGGTTGGACTGATCTGTCTAATGATATCGAGTCCCCAGCTATGGAAAGGCCAAGGAGTAACGACACTGTGCAGTAACATGTGCGGAGCGCGGATTAATGGTCCGTGGCTTTGACACTGCTGACACTTTTTCACATGCTCAGCCGTATCGAATTCCATCGTAGGCCAATAGAATCCTCCTTCGTATAGTTGTAAAAATAGTTTCTTCATACCTTGATGATCCACGTTTTGGGATGTAGCCATCACCAGCTCCGCTTCTTCTTGTGATAAACAGCGCAGTATTGTGTCCTCATAGCTTCTCCTATAGAGGATTCCTTCGTTCATAAAGAATCGACCGGCTTTCCGCTGAATCTTGAGCGCGTCTTGCCTGTTTTGCGGCAAACGTTCATGCTGGATGAAATCTATATATGGTTGCCTCCAATCTTCCATTTCTGCGCTGCACACCTCTGTTTGTTGTGGAGGTGCTTGACAATCTTTGCACTTGTCGTGTATTATCGCCGCTTGAACTTCCATACTCAGCCAATATACACCCATTCTCTGAAGACGGCGATACAATGGAATTCCTCCTGTCTGCCTGTAGGAATATGTGTGAACACGGCTTAATATCTTCTGTGCCTCTATCTTCCCCACACAACGGGATAGGGCTCCCACGAGTGTTCGATAATATAATGCTCCTCGTACTACAACGAATTGCTGTAGCACTTTAGTGGGCAGCAGCTGTTCGTCCGCTTCTCTAGTCAAATCTTCAATATAAGCTGTTCTCCAATCGTACTTTTGTTCGAACGTCGCGTCTTCCTTCCAAGTGCTTGGTAGCGTCCTTTTCCTCACTACCACCATCCCTTCATCCGCTTCATTCAATTGCATCTTTGCGGCTAAAGTGGCTAATGCATCGGCATGGCGGTTAGTGGTTCTCCCCGTATGCTCGATGACTGTACTTCCTCTTTTTGCTATCAACTATTGGACTTCCTCTCGATAAGGAGCTAGGTGCGCCTTTTTTACCTGGAAGTCCCCTGATATTTGACTTATAACCAGCTTTGAGTCTCCCTTTATGTCTATTGCTCCCAGATTAAGTTCTTCCGCCATAAGCAACCCCAGGATTAACGCTTCATACTCTGCTACGTTATTACTACACTCGAAATCTAACTTGAAGGCGAACGATAACAAATCTCGTTTAGGTGTTTCGAAAACTATATCGGTTCCTCCATGGGAACAATATGACGATCCGTCAAAAAATATTTCCCATCGTTCTTCTTCCTCTACTTCTGCGACCTCTCCGGGTATCTCTTCACTTATTTCCACCATATCCGTTCCTGGAAACGCGGACAACATATCTGCAAACGCCTGTCCGCGTACTCCTTTGGACAGATGGTATTTTAGTTCAAACTCAGATAACTATAGTAACCATCGGGCTGTCCTGCCGGATAGGACAGGTTTGGTGGCTAGATAAGCGATGATTTGCAGTCGCTACCACTATAGTCTCATGAGCGAGCAAATACGATCTTAATTTCTGCGTGGCATAAATGAGTGCTAAACATGCTTGTTCCGCCTTTGAATATGTAAATTCCGCATCTCTGAAGCCCCTACTAATGTAGTGGATCGGACATAGTTGATCATTACCAAGATCTTGGGCTAGCAATGCTCCGACCACCATGCTAGTAAAAGCTGTGTATAGATAAAGAGGTTCACCTTTAATGGGTGGTCATAAAACTCGTGCGCTGATCAAACATTCCTTAAGCTTCTGAAAGGCTCGCTCTTGATCATCTCCCCATTCATACAGCTTATTCTTTTTTAATAATGGTGAGAATGCGGATAATAGCGGTGCCAATCCTGGTATAAATCTCCGGATGTAAGATATTCTTCCTATAAAGGTTTGCAACTCTTTCATATTTGCAGGCGGCGGCATAGTGGTTATCGTTTCCACCTTGCTTGGATCAATTTGTATTCCTTCATTTGTGACAACGAATCCTAAAAACTTTTCGGAAGTAACACCAAAAGCGCATTTGAGAGGGTTCATCTTTAGGTGATACTTTCTGCATCTATCACAAACGCGCTTCAAGTGATCCAGGTGATCTTCTCGTGCCTTAAATTTTACCACAATATCATCTATGTATACCTCCATTATATGATGCATCATATCGTGAAAAATGGCAACTATTGCCCGCTGATTAGTTGCGCCTGCGTTCTTTAATCCGAAAGGCATCACAACATAGTAAAAATTCCCATACGACGCCTGAAAAGCTATTTTGTGAGCATCCTCCGCTGCCATTCTCACCTGATTATATCTGCTGAACCCATCCATAAAAGAAAACATATCATGCCCGCACGTGTTATTCACCATTATATCTATATTTGGTACCGGGATATCATCTTTAGGACACGCGCGATTCAAATTTCGATAATCAACACAGCATCGAACTTTTCTATTCTTCTTAGCCACTGGTACGATGTTAGCTAACCACACGGGATGTTGGATTGGTTTGATAAATTTGGCTTTAAGTAGCTTCTCCACCTCTTCCTTGATGGCGAGTTCTATCTTTTCTGGAAAATTGCGACTCCGTTGTTTAACTTGCTTGTACTCGGATAAAACACTGAGGTTATGCGCGACTAAACTACTATCCAGGCCAAGCATTTCTTCATACGTAAACGCGAACACATCTTGGTATTCGCGGAGAAACTTAATCATCCGCGTCTTTTTTTCTCATTGCAAATGCTTGATGATGCGTACGCAACGGTGGTTGTCCTCCGAGCCAAGGTTTATTTCTTCTAATCCATCAAGTGTTGGATCGACTTTTGTCTTCTCCTCGGGCAGATTTTTTATTATATCTTCCTCTGAGATCAGAACTTCCACCTCTTCTTATGATTCTTCCGCTATTGGGGTCGTCTCCGCCATTTCTTCATCTACTGATGACATAGCACAATCGTGTTGGCGCTGAGAGACTTCCCCGGCTGATTGCTATAAGCGGTAGACATGTCCACCTTCTGTCCGTGAGAAGCGTTTGAACTGAATGTTCTTTGTTTCCGTCACTGCTCTCTTACTCCCTGTGACAGGTCCCATCCGTGACGGGATGAATACTGACTTAGCTTCTCCCTTTGTTTGCTCTTATAGCCGGAACTCTTCCCATTTCGGAAATGGTGTTAGATGCTCCGGCTGCTCTTCCGGGTTTAGGACAGGTTGCGTGTAGAAGACTGCGTTAGCCATGTAGGATTCTTATGGTCCGAATGGATTGCTCGTAGCTGGAATCCGTAACTGCTTTCCTCAAATATTAGTCTTAACACACTGATGATATATGGATGCTACTACCTTGTGATTCTGGAGCTATCCTCTCCCGAGAAGTACGTGGAATGTAGTATCATCCTCAAGAACGTAAAAGGGAGTGAGCGCTCTGATAGGTCCGATCTTCATCATCAAATGTACTATCCCAATTGCCGTCTAAGTCTGTCCTCCAAACCCTCTCATGGTTGTCGCGCGCATCTTAATTGTTGTTCGTAACACTCCTATGGATTCCAACGTATGTAATGAAATTAGGTTAAGCGAAGCCACGCCATCTATGAAAGCTCGCTTGAGAGGTTGTTTGTTGATAAAAGTTGTCAGGTATAAGGGGCGAAGATACTCTCCTGGGTAACATAAATATTCATCCGTAAAGGTAATGGCTTCTTTAGGCATCGGATTGTATGCCTTCCCGGATGCAATCGCAATTATAGCTTTGGACACTTCGCGGACTTGGTTTTCACTAAAACCCAGAGAGTCGAAGAACTGTTGATCCAAAATAGTTTGAGAAAACTTACTAGCAACTCCATTCATATCCGGAAAGACTACTTCCTCGGAAGCTTCACACGCTTCTTCTTATCCCGCATCTTCCCAAGGCCTCCAAATTTCTCCCTCCGCAGGGTCGTGTGAGATCATCATAACTTGATGCTGAGGAAGCGGATCGTTCTTGATGCCTTGCTCCCTTATCTCTATCTCGCCTCTGGCTCATTTCCTTTGCACGATATACCGAAGGGAATAACACTCCACGGTCGGATGGTGAACTCTCCTATGGTAATGGAAGTATCGCTCGTGCATTTTGTCCGTTGCGGTGGGTTCTGCGGATACTGGTAGTAAAATCTCTTCTTGTTCGATACTCATTGTTCCAGAAGTCCTATTATCTATTCTTTATTGCACGGTAAAGGTGGTGGCGGATTGGACCTTCCTCCATCCGTTCTTCCTCCTCTTCTTTCGGACTACCCGCGGTAGGAACCAAAAGCAGCTCCACCCTTTCCTCTTTCGTTCACTTGATCATTAAAGGCAGGTACGGATGCATCATTGACAGAGTATTACTGCCATTTGTGTCCGCTTACTCCTGAGTGCATGGCGTCCGCACAATCTGATATCCGGGCGGCAGCCTCTTCGACCTCCACAAAGGTTTGAAATTTGAAATTCGTGAGATTTAGCCGGAAGACAGCATCCATCCCTCTAATGCAGATTTCTACTAAGCGCTCCTCCGGAATGTCCTCGTGGCATTCTAACATGAATTCTCGGAAGCGAGTAATGTATTTTCCGATCTCTTCTCCTACCCGCTGAGTACACCTTCCCAAATCTATCGTTGTGACCCTTCTTTGGGCGGAGTAAAATTTCTTATAGAAGGGTTGTACCATGGCGGACCATGAGATGATACTTCCGGGTTTTAAATTGTCATACCAGGTGAAAGCATTATCTGTCAGTGACTTTGGGAATTCTCGCATGCAAAGGCTTTCATCCTGAGCGTATGCGTTCATTGCTGATATGAATCGGCTCACATGTTCTCGTGCATTCCCTTTCCCTCCATATGTTTTGAACTTTTGCGATGTTTTATCCTCGAGATATAAGTAATCGGAAACCTCCACAGAATATGGTGATTCTAGCAAGTCATATGCATCATGCTTTGTCACTCGGTAATTAGTTTCCAGGTACTTTGCGATCGCGTCTTCCGTCATACCTTGAATAGTGTTTTTCGCACTGACCGTCCTGGAAGTTGTCATGTTCTGCTCCCTTGCTCTCTTCAGAAGTCCGCACAGTTCCTGCCGCCTCTTGATAGACGCGTCTAACTCCTCTTGTATTTCGGATATCTCTCGCTCGCTTGTCTCAGCTGTGGATTTTTATTTAAATGTCTCTGCTTTCTTCGGGGACGTTCCTGCGCCCTGGGATGCTCCTGCTCCTTGCACAATGGGTGTAGTAACCACTGCTCGGAAACGTATCTCCTCGTCGCTCTCTCCGTGTACGTCTTCAATAGAAACATTATCCATGTGTGGGGGTACTCCGCCCGCTGGCACTTCCTGGCTCGCACATAGGAGTATCATGCTGGAAAAGAGGCTAAGAACCTCCCACTGTGGTCGCAATGTTGATGGGGTAAAACGTGGGAAGGAGGAACTAACCCTAATCACAGAAAGTACTTCCAAGGTGTAGAGAGGTTTATGAGAAGTAATGGTGGATTAATGATGATCCATAAGTGTGCCTTCTCTCCCCTTTTATAATGACCCTCTTATGGATAAATGCCCATAAGATTAACATATTACTAAACTACCATTTCCCTTTTCTTAAGTTATTATCAAACCCTAAATGCCCATAAGATTAACAGTGCGGCTACGATGTGGTCGGGCCACATACTTCAAGTATGTGGCCCCTCTTTAAATGCTGACACGTCGTATAAAGTAAGAAGAAAATTGGAAAACAGTTTTATTACCTAATTGTTTTTCTTTTTTCTATTTCTAACTTCCTACTTTTTCTCAAAAAGTAAAGCAGTTAAGGAGATTTAGAGGGGGCAGGTTTTTTTAGTTAAATAGGTGTCATAAAATACAGAGGGGCCACATACAAAATGGATGTGGCCCGACAACATCGTAGCCGGGGCGATCCATAAGTGTGCCTTCTCTCCCCTTTTATAATGACCCTCTTATGGATAAATGCCCATAAGATTAACATATTACTAAACTACCATTTCCCTTTCCTTAAGTTATTATCAAACCCTAAGAGGCTTTCTTCTTGGACCTAAGCCAAACTAGCTTAATATACTTTTGGATGAACTAGCATTATCCCATCCTTATGGGTTAAGCCTAGTCCCCTAGTCTCTCTATTCTAAAAGGGACCCTCAATAGGTTAAGGGGCTATCTATTTTAGGATTGGTTATTTTCATGTATCAACACTAAGTTACCAAAGTTCTGTAATAACTACAAAATAATTGGTCATCTGCAATCTGAATGTAGAGCTCAAAAAGAATCATCAACAGATGATGGTAAACAACAAGTGATTGATACTCCAAAAGTCGGTGTGAACACATCTACTAAGAAGTATGATAAAGGTGAAGGAACAAGTGCTCAACAAGCTGGTAGCTCTTCTTCTGCATTAGAGAAGTTTGATATTTGTGAAACACCAGTTACTCAAATCCATCAACACGTACATACAATTCAGAAGCCTAATGATTCAGTTAAAATAACTTCAGGTATGTTTGGTTCCTTACAGAATGATGAAGAAAACATTATTCAGGTGACTGGAGATAAGGAACTTGATCCTGCAAAAGTATTACAAATAGTATAAGATAATACAGTGGAGAAAAGTGTTATTAAATATATAAATGGTAAAGATGGTTCAGTCTCAGAAGAAAGGATACCATCCACTTCATGGTCTAGGATCATTCAAAAACCGGCAGCAGCTAAAACAGTTTCAACTTCAAATGAACAAAGTATTGGTGGTTCCAAGGTAATAAATCAACAGCTTCCTAGTAAATATAATTTTAGGAAAAATCAGGGGAAAGGAGGTACTAAAAACCTCTAATCTCAACAATGAAAGTTCTATTTTGGAATATAAGGGGCCTTAGAAGAACTAGGGATCAGAATAAGTTGTGGACATTAATAAATCAATTTCAACCTTCTTTAGTTTTTGTAGCAGAACCAAAAGTAGTGTGTACTCCATCATTTTGCAATAAGTTAAATCTGCCAGAAATGCAGAATATGGCAATTCATAATTCAGTTAATAATCAAAAGGGCAACATTTGGGTCTTCTGGACTAAAGCTCTTCCTACTCCTATTGTGGTTTCTATGTCCAGTCAGATGATCACTATCAGCATTGGAGATGTTCTTATTTCTGGTATTCATGCACATGTAGGGGTAACTCAGAGAAGATTTTTATGGGCAGAAATGGAAGCAATTAGTGAATTAAAGAAGCCTTGGTTAGCAATTGGTGATTTCAACTCTATTATTTCATCAGATGAAAAAGTTGGTGGGAGAAGTCCTAATAGAAGATCAATGCAAGAATTTAATACTTGTCTTGACAATTGTAAACTTATGTAAGCTCCAAAATATGGAATAACTCATTCTTGGTCTAATTGTCAGCAGGGAGGTAATAGAATACTCTGTCACTTAGATAGAGCAGTTTTTAATCACTTATGGTTTCAGAAATTTGCAGATTGGGGATACAAAGTGGGTCTTAGAATAGCTTCTGATCATGCTCCCTTGCTGGGTGGTAATGCCAATATCCCTAAGCCAACAAATATTCCTTTTAAATTCAAGAAGATGTGGCTTGATCATCCAAGTTTCATGGAAGTAGTTTCACAGAGCTGGTCTGAAAAAGTTGATGGAGAACCAGCTTATATATTCCAATATAAGTTAAAAAGGCTAAAAACTATTATAAAGGATTGGAACTGGAGAATATTTGGAAATGTAAATGTACAAATCAAAGAGGCTAAAGAACAAGTGCAAGCTGCTATGCTCCTTTCTGATAGTAACCCTGCAAATACTGAGGCATTGAACAATTTAGTGCAAGCTCAGAATAATTACAACTCAAAAAGGTTCAGTTAAGCACTATGATGAAAGAGAAAACAAGAATAAAATGGGTCAAGGAAGGTTCTTCAAATACAGGTTTTTTCCATGTTAATTTGAAAATCAGACAAACAAAAAATTTCATCAGTGAACTTCAAGACGCCAATGGAGATATCATTTCAAACCAAGGAAAAATTTCTGACATTTTGGTTAACCATTATGAGCATAAATTTAAATTTAAGGAAGTAGAGAAAGTGGATTATCTACTGGATATTATCCCAAAAGTAATAGATAAAGCAGATCAACAAATGCTAGATGTAGTCCCTAGTGAAGAATAAATTAAAGAAATAGTATTTAGCATGGATTCTGACAGTTCTCCAGGTCCAGATGGATTCTCTGGAGCATTTTATAAAGCTTGTTGGGGGATTATACAACATGACATTGTCCAAGCTATTCAATTCTGCTGGTCTAGAAAATTCATTCCAAAAGGTCTTAATTCAAATTTTCTAGTTCTCATTCCTAAGGTAGATGGAGCAAAGAACCCAAATCAGTTTACACGAATTGGTCTTAGTAATGTAAGCTTCAAATTTTTTACAAAAATCATCAATACAAGAATGAGTACTCTTATGGCGAAGATAATAACACCTCAGCAGGCTGCTTACATTAAAGGTAGATGTATCCAAGATCAAATTTTATTGGCCTCAGAGATGGTTAATGAAATGAAAAAGAAAAGAAGAGGAGGAAATGTTGGAGTGAAACTTGATATTTCTCAGGCCTATGACTCTACAAGTTGGGAATTTTTACTACAAGTGATAAGCAGGTATGGCTTTTCCAATTCTTGGTGTCAATGGTTGAAGATACTTTTTGAATCTGCTAAGATATCTGTACTGATAAATGGAGGCCCACATGGTTTTTTCTCTGTTGGGAGAGGTTTGAGACAAGGGGATCCATTGTCTCCAACTCTTTTTGTTCTAATGGAGGATGTCTTGAGTAGATGCATTCTTAAAATGGTACAAGAGAAATTAATAAGCCCAATGGTTATTAGAAATGGAGTTCATCCAACCCACTTATTTTTTGCTGATGATGTTTTCCTATTTTGCAATGGTGCTAAAAGAAGTGTTGAAAATCTTGTTCAGCTGCTGGAAGACTACCAAAAAGGTTTAGGTCAAATAATAAATAAGTCTAAGAGTAAACTGTTTGTTGATGGAACTACTGAGTTAAGAAAGCATCAAATTAAGGGAATCATGCATATGGTGCTGAGTACTTTTCCTGATAAATACCTAGGGGTAATTCTTTCTTCTGGCAGAGTCAAAGTCAGTACAGTTTGGCCAATGGTGGAGTTAATGTAAAAAAAGTTAGCAGCTTGGAAAGGGAGACTTTTATCCTTCCAGGACAGGTTAGTTCTAATCAAATCAGTGTTGAATAGTATACCAATTTACAATATGGCAATCTATAAATGGCCTGCTTCAGTGATTAAAATTTGTGAGAGAATAATAAGAAATTTTCTATGGTCTGGTGATGGAGAAACTAGAAAATACTCAATTTTGTCTTGGAAGAAAGTTTCCATACAGTGAAGGAGGCTTGGGTATTTAAAGACTGGAGGTCATCAACAGAGCTCTTCTCATGAAGATGCTATGGAGAATAATAAACTCATAAGAAGATTGGACCATGTTCATTAAAGAAAAATTCAAAAACAGAAAAGGGCAATGGAGCAGTGATTGGAAGCAGTCTTCTATTTGGCCAGGATTGAAATGGGCATTGGAAATGCTAAAAGATAATATTAAATGGTGTGTTGGAAATGGTCAAAATATTTCAGTATGGAATGATATCTGGGCAGGAGATACTCCACTAATTCTCAAAACTGAGTTTAACTCATATGTTAAGAAGAACCTTCAAATGAAAGGTGGAATGTGCCAACTGAAATGGAACATCTTTTGAGCTCTCAAAATTTTCCAGAACTGGGAGAAGGGAAAGACATACTGATCTGGACTGGAAATCTACAAGGTAACTTTACAACATCCTCTGTTATCTCCATTTTAAGACATAAAGAACCAGGAATGCACTGCTACAAATATATGTGGAACACATTTCTTCATCCCAGTATAGCAGGTAACATTTGGAAAATCCTTAAAGGAGTTTATGTAGATGACACAGTCATGACTGATAGGGGATATGAATTAGCATCAAGGTGCTGTGTTTGTGAAAAAGATCAAGATAGCATGAATCACTTGTTATGGCATTGTCCCTTTAGTGTAGAGATTTGGATTTGGCTCTGCAATATTTTAGAAGTTAGTCCACCAAAGTCTTTTGACAATATTTGGAACAATTCAAAAAATAAAGCCCTATTATAAAATAAGCTTGGATTACAGCTGCTTGCTCTGTTATCAAAGAATTATGGTTTCAAAAAAAAAAGTTGTTTGAGGAAGTCAAACCAAATATTCAGCAATTTAAGAGAGGAATAATGAAGATGGTTTCGGAAGGAGGTCTGAGAATGAAAGGCACTCAATGGAATCAGAATTATGATCTTCAAATAATTGAATACTTCAAGCTGGGATGTAGGCAAAGTAAATTTCATTGCATTAAGAGTTGTTATTGGATTCCTCCTCAGATTGGATATACACTCTTTTGTTGTGATGGGGCATCAGTTGGTAATCCAGGAGCTGCAGGTTTTGGTGTGGTTATAAGGGATCATTTATGTCAGGTGGTTGGAGCTCTAGCAGGTGGAATTGGAATAGCTACCAATTATATACAGAAACTTATGATGTTGTGTGTGCAGCTGAGCTGGCAGTTGAATGGGATATGCATCATATCATCATAAGTTCAGATTCTAAAACTGTAATCTCATATTTTTCCAGAAACCATGTTCCCTGGTTCATTAAGATGAGATGGTTAAGAGAAGTTAAGAAAATCTCTTCCATTCAGTTCAGTCATTGTTTTAGAGAGGTAAATTTCTCAGCTGATACTGTGGCAAAGAAAGCAGCTAGATTAAATGCAGGAGAAAGGCAAGTCTTCATTGGCAGACCAAATTTTCTCTCAAGGTTGAAATGCCTGGAGTTGAGTACTACAGATTTTGTTAGGTTGAAAAGTAATGGTGAATTAGTCTTGTTTGTTGGGCCTATATAGTTGGCCTTCTTTGATTTGTTTTTTTTTTTGGTCCTATATTTGGCTCTTCCTTTTATTTTTTGGTTTCAGTTGTAACTACTAATTTTTTTGGTTCTCCTTTTATTAATAAAATATATGATTCAGAAAAGAAAAAAAGACGATAGTTAAAGATGTATTAATCATAATCAAGATCACCATTTTCTTGTGTTTACCAAGGTGGAGAAAGCAAAGAGAGAAGAAAAAGACAAAGACCAAACAAAAAGAACAGTATTAATGGAAAGTCATAGATTTGTAATTTCCAATGTATATTCATTATTTTTTAACACAATTTAAAACAAAATGAATTATGAAGAATTAAAATAACGGTAGAGGAGATTCAGCAAATAAGGAGAGGAGGAACTTGCACCCCGGTTAAACCTAGGGTGCACAAAGTCGGACTCGAACTAGAGTGTCTAAAGCGCAACTAATATGGGATTAAACGTTAATTTCTATATATTTTACGGTCCGCGAGTTATAACCCCAAATGTGTCACTATCCATCCACAAAAAACCCATCAAAACAAAAGTAACACAAAAACCCCATCAAAACAAAAGTAACACAAAAACCCCAAAGAATTTGATGAAACCAATTTTGAAATTTGGGGGTTTCGTATCAAATTTTAAAAATTGGGATTTTTGTATCAATTTTGTTTAAGATGGAGTTTTAATGGATCCCAACATTTAAATGGGGTTTTTGTACCACAAGTTTGGTCATTTTGGGTTTTTATGACTAGTTTTGATATTTTTATCAGAAAATTGGACATTGTTGTTTGAGAGTTGAGACGCATCATGTGGCTACGGCTAAAATGGCACACTTGCTAAGAGCACTAGCTACACTGATGCAGGCAGCCATCGCGATTGGCTTAAAGAGTTAGGTCGATTGGCTTAAGAGTTAGGACTTGAAATTTGCCGGCGAAGAAATTCAAGGTAAGCCTTTTTCTCTTTTGTTTTTCTTAAAGCTAAAATCTCTCTTGTAAATTTTGTCAATTTCATGAGTCTCAGTTTTGTTTTGTTTTTGAAACTAGGGTATTGATTTCTTTCTCATTTTATACAAATAAGGGTTCAGTTTCGTTTCTGCGGGTTTGTATGAACACCAAATAATTGATAACACAAGTCACCGGTATAAAATTTTTGAGTATTTGTTCAGAAATTCTGGCTTTTGTAATAAGAAAAGTTATTAAAATCAGTTAAGACAATTTGTGATAATTTTGTTTCAGTTTTTCTAAAGCTAGGGAACGTTTTTCTGTTAATATCTCATTATCATCATTGAATTGATCTGATCTGATCTAAAATTACTTTTAGAAAATTGTTTTAGAAAAAAATTCTGACTTTTATCATTTACTCTTCCTTGAATTTATTTTGATTATTCATTTCGTTTTCCTTTTGTTAAATTTCTAGTATCAAAACTTAGGTTTTATTTTTGTATGTAAATTAGATATGTTATTGTTATTTTCTTGATTCTTAAAATTGAAATTTTAATATATTGCATTCATAACATTACCCCTCTCAGTAGGAACGAAACAGAACATTCTTCTCCTTCACAAGGCGTAAGTAATATTTATTCATAATGAACAAGATGAAAGGTTTTGCTTTGTCTACTCCTCTCTTATCGACATCAAGCATAACCAGTCGTGGGAAAACATTCTTCAACAATAGGACTGTGGAGGGTACGGACTGTGTTCTTCAAAGAACGGAAGGTACGTAGCAATGAAGATTTCATTCCTGGGTATTAAAATAATTTTGTTGCTATGAAGATTAATTCCTGGGTATTAAATTAATTTTGTTGCTTAAATTCGCATAATCCAGTAAATTTGTTAAAATAAAAACTGAGATGCACATGCTGTTAGACTTGTAACTGTAAGGATGGGAAAATGCTAGTCACCGCACGAGTTACTTGCGGATGTGGACATGGCACCCAAATAACCCTAGGATTGAGCATTCACCCAAACGTCCCATCCATCTCGAAGACTTGGGGCTTATGGATGGTCGCCACATCAACCCTCGCGAGCAACTCGCATGGTGTCTAGCAGCGTAAATAATGATATGTGGGTTGTATAGTGGTTATTATACTTGTACACTTCACAAGCTTTCGTAGTTTTTATGGTAATATTGCTAGTTTCTATGGTAATATTGCATTGTTTTCTAGCTAATTTGATTTATGCTGTGCAGCACTATTAACACTCATCTTTGATTCCTTCCGCCCCAACCTATAATGACTTTCATTATTACCCTTTTCTGCCAAGGCTTCCAGCTTTTGTTTCCTGTTCCATAAATATTTACTTTCTTATCTACATCAACCGAGTCATTTGAGTTGTGCATGCTGGGTGGATTTATTTTATTTTACTTTTCATCCTTATGCTGGGTGGAATTAAGATGATTGAATTTTATTTTTGTTTGTCTTGTTTCTTCTGTTCATTGTTTCTTCCCTTTCCTCACTGATAGTTGTAGTAGTTTTTCAGTGAAGTTTGAAGTCAAAGACAAGGACTTGGAATCGCAAGAGAGTATGATGGATTTATATGAAGGTGGATGACACATTTTGGGATTTTTAGAATCGACCCCCTAGAAAAGTGGACACGCTTTGAGATCTTTAAGGAGACCGTGAAAAAACATCGCGCAGCTAACATATTTGCAGACGGCCGACGAAGAGAAAGGTGTCGTTCGATCACAGGAGACGCCAGACACTTCTTTTGTTCGAGGAAGCAATCAGCATCAGGAAAAGTACGTGAAGAATGACATGTTTTTCTGTATTATCAGTTTTAACAAATTATAATATAGTGGGGAATTTTGGATGATCTCAGTACTACTCGTGGTAAAGGGTGTTCCTCTATATACCCCTAAAAATACTAATGATACCCTTTTATTTGTGTACCCTCTTTGCTTATCTTCCTACCCATCAAAATTATTTATTTAGCGTACCCCCGATAAATCACCCATACCTATTCGTTCACAGCTATTTTGAGAAACAAAAATGTTATCCTTTCTTTTTTCTATCTTCAAAACAGCGTGCTAGGGTTCTCGGTGCTGATTCAAGAGATTGATTCTCATCAACCACACAAATTCCAACTTTGCTAAAACCCCATCAAAATCTAGAACCATGATCTCAAAATCTCCCCTTATTTCATTTAACAATACCCATCATCACTAAAACCGCATTCCATTTTTCTTGAATGGATTAAAATCTAGATTGTCAAAACAAGTTATTTTGTTTAAAAGAAGCAATTTTTTGAATTGTAATGCATGATTCCTTTCATTCATATTATTATGTGGAAATGATAAACGTCTGATCGTCTATTTGTTGCTAGACATGATGTCGCATTAACAGCACATCTTAGCCACGATAGGTGCTTTGCTTTTAACTTTTAGATGACGATGAAGAAGTAATTAATCTCAAAGAGGCAGGCGTCTCTTATAAGCTTGTTATGCGTATAAAATCTCTCCACGCCGAACCGCGGAATCCAGAGCTCTTCCTTGTTCCGTAAGATGGATATTCATCTTGCCCATAAATCAGCCCCGGATGAAATAAGGTTAGACAGGCAGTCATGATTTTCACCCAAAAACGGAAGTACATAAATACAGTAAGGTTATACAAGGGGATCTTTTCAACCCTGTTATAAATACAGTGAAAAAAAATTGAGAAAATATTTTGTAAAGATTCGCACATATATAGGGGATCTTTTCAACCTGTTATACGTAAGGTTATACAAGGGGTATAGGTATAAAAAAATTCAAATAATTTAAGAATTTTGATATTAACTAAATTATAACTAACCTAACTAACTAATGGGGTACCATTAGTATTTCTAGGGGTCTATAAAGGAACGCCCATTTTAAAACTCTAATTTGTATTCCTAGGCAAGGATGGTTGCCAGTGCTAGAACTAATAGCTTCAAAGACTCATAAGTCTCTCTTCGTTTTCGCGGGACAGGAGTGGGGGAAGCCTATCATTTTCGTTTTCGCTCTCTTTAAGAGAACCAAACTATGAACTCTCACTGTAATGTCTTTAACTGACACAAATGCCAGGCAGGTCCAAAGCCTGACTAGTAATTTTATGTTTGGTTTTATTTCCGAGGAAAAAGAAGTAGGGAATGGCTATATATTTGCTATTCTACATACATTTATAAATAAAATCTATCTATGTTCTTTAGGGCAAGGTTTGGAAAACGGCCGTTTTTCCGGTAAAACGATCACGCCTATGTAGCGTGTCCGTGAAGGTCACCGGCACCTGTGTCTATATATTACCGATAAATAGAAAATAACGGCGTTATTTAGACCCGTTATAACCGTTTTCACGCTTGTTATAACTGTTTTTTCTAAAATTGAATATTACATTTTTTCTTTCTAAATAACATTTTTACGCAAGTTTTTAGAACATTTTTCCCGTTTTCACGTCAGTTATAACTGTTTTTTAAGAAAAAAGAATATAAAATATTTTCTTACAATTCTTTATATTTTAAATTAAAGATTAAAAAATTACAATTAATATTTTAAAACTAAACGAATAAAATAATGATGTACAGAAAACGTTATAACAACATTATTAGACCCGTTATAACTATTTTCAAGCACGTCGTAACTGTTAGATAGGAATTTCAAAGCATAATTGTTTTTTATTTTCTATTTAACCGTTATAACGCCCGTTATTTTAGAATAACATATAAAAAGCGCGTTTTTTCCCTAAATAACGTGTTTTTTTGTCCAAAACGTGCTCACACCCGTCAAAACGCATTATAACGGTCACGCTCAGTGGCCGTGACCTGAGCCGTGACATGTTTTTCAAACCTTGCTTTCATGTGGTGTTTAATATTATAGCATGATGTTATGGATAAAATATTTATGAAGATGCGTATTTCGTATATTTTACGTGTTCTGATGATGTTTACGAAATAGTACCTAACCAAGATTAGGATTGGTTTACTGGTTTAATTTTATTTCCCGACTTGATCTAATTACCGATCTTCGTCAAGATAACGACCGTGCTCTTGTTGAGCCAATATCAAAATTTTCTGATAGTGTGTAAGGTGCTTGAGTTTATTCTTTTCCTTCCAGATCGTGGGTGAGTCTCTTCTGCCAGATTAGAAGCTCATGTTCCTTCTGGTAAGTACGGCGATTTTTATTTTTATTTTTTTTAAAGACTTTGTGTTTGGGGAAATAATCGTTTGGTCATTTTTTAGGTGGTCCTAACACTATTTGGTCCAGCAGGAAAACGCGTTTTCTGTTTGGTCCATAATTATTTGAAAATATTAAATGGACAAAAATACCCTTACGTGTTAATTCCTACTTATTTTCGTGTAATAAATCCAAACTAAATCACATATGAAAACAGAGTTCATTCTGTAAAATGAACACAACACAAAACTTCATTATTATGACAAAAAAACGGAGTTCATTCCTTCAAATGAACACCTAATAAAACTTATATGAAAACAGAGTTCATTCTATCAAATGAACACCTGATGAAACCTAGAAGAAAACAGAGTTCATTCTTCTGAATGAACATCCAATCAAAGTTCATTATTATGAACAAAAAAAATCAGAGTTCATTCTTTTAAATGAACACCCAATCCAAAGTTCATAATTATGAAAAAAAATCAGAGTTCATTCGTCAAAATGAACACCTATGAAAAACTAACTAATTCAAACCTAGAATTGAGTTCATTCTTTAAGATGAACACCTAATAATTCAAGATCTAAAAACAAAGTTCATTCTTTAACATGAACACACACAAAAATCCATAAAAATCAGAGTTCATCTTCATCAACACGAGTTCATCTCATCAACACAAGATCATCTTCATCAACACGAGTTCATCTTCATCAACACCACAACACGAGTTCATTTTCAGCAAGATCCATAAAAATAGCAGCAGCAAAACATCATCATCAACACGAATTTATCTTCAACACGAGTTCATCTTTAACATCAGCAGCAATATCAAAAACAGCAGCAGCAGAACATCATCGTCATCATTTTCTTCTTCTTCATCATCGATTTCAGAAATTGTATTGAACCTCGTCCATCATCATCATAAACAACAACGACATCTTCAACACCACCATCTTCATCATCAACATCAGCATCATCTTCATCATCTTCTTCAACTTCAACACCATCATCTTCATCGATTTCATGGATTTTTTATCGTCTTCAACAACAATATCATAAGCAACAACAACATCTTTGTCATCTTCTTCAACTTCAACACCATCGTCTTCATCATATTCAAGCAACCGAGAAAGAAAAACAAAAATAGAGATAAAGTAGATTTGAATCTAGATAGGAGAGAGAAAACAAATCTGAAAACGATTTCTTTTGTGCTAATAAATCCCTATAGATATAGATCTGAAAGGGTATTTTTGTCACTGCCAAATGACAATTACATCATCCCGCGTGGGTATTGTCTACCCTAGGACCAAACGATAATTTCTAAGACCAAACAGAAAAAATATATTTTGAAAAAGGACCAAACAAATAGTTGACTTGGTCAACTTGACCAAACTCACTTTACTATATTATTCCTAGGACTAAATGGTATTTCCTACTTTGTGTTTTTCATCTTCTATCTCTTCAGACGACTCTTCAGACGAGAGAGAGAAAAAGACTATTTCATATAAGGGAATAGTAATGGAAACTTGTTCTTCTTCTCGATTGAGTATGAGATCGGGAGATACAACTTCGAATAACTTTCTTTGTTCGCTTTTATTTCCAATGTTACTTTTGACCTTCGATTTTGGCCAAGTTATTTCCATCGAGACATATTGATAGAAACAGGTGGAGTTTGCGCTCTAAATTCCTCCCTAAATGCATCTCGAGCTGGAGTCGTTGAGTCGCTTGCTTTTGTGTTTTTTTCAGTGGCATAAGTCTGCTTTAGAGTCAGCTGGGATATGTTGTATAATTTCAAATTTTCTTTTAGATTTCAAAGTGTATTAGTTCCTAGTCTTCTGACTGGTCACTTGTTTTTTCTCTTCTTTTCAGTTATTGGACGAGTTTATGAGCTATATTCGTTGTACTAGGCATCTCCAGGCCACATTAAATGGGTTTTAAGCCTTGTTGAGTCTTTTTTTAGCTAGCTGCTCTCGGGCCAGAAAAGAGATCATGCTGTGAAAGAGCTATTAATGAGGAGTTATGGTTACATATAATCTCTTTGTGCTAAGCTACGTGTAGAGATCGTGAGGCTGATATAGAGATTATTTGATCTCGTGTTTGCTTGCTATGCCTGGAGTTTCAAAAAGTTGAAGGATAAATTTTGTGATTTGAGATTTCTCTTTTTGAGAGTTCTGCTAATAGAGGTTTTTCTCTCCTTTGTTTTAGACCGCAAAAATTCAACCCCAACCACCCTTCATAGCATGTAATATCTATTATCGACATGTGTGATGTACTTGTATACGACTGATTCCATGAAAGTGTTGATTTGCAAAATGCAAGATCACGTACTTCGGCTGCTCTTTCGACGTTTCTTCATCAATATCAACATAATAACGTTTGGGCGCCTCCTGTTCATACTCTGTTTTTTTCATGGGGAGAGGCTACTATCACTCTGGAAGACGTGGTCGCGCTTACATGATTACCTATCCATGGTACCCATTTTTATGATGAGGTGACTATCTTTGAAGCCTTGATTGATGAAGACAGGGAGTTATGGCCCTACTTGATAGAGTACAAAGATGACTCGCGCAATGAGCAAGTGAGGAAGGATCAGTTACCGTAGAGGCCAAGGAAAGGGGCAAATCTAAAGCCGTTGTTCCGAAAGAGAAGTCAACCCCCCCAACCAAATGCAAATCCATCGTGACTGAGGGTGACAAACCGCCTTCACAATGCCCAACGGGCGAGCGCTTACTTGGTAACTCCATCCGCGCATATGAGGCTCTTAACGGCTCGCCTTATCCATCCGCACAGGCTGTCCCTTCTTCTGACTTTGTTGTTAAACATAACAGACACGCTTCTTTTCCTCTTTGGATTAATTATGGGCTATGAGGCTAGTTGATTAGAAGGTCTTTCCTCCTCTTAGGGAAGAAAAGAAACTTCATGTCAAACTGGCTTCCTTCACCTTACTTTGGCTTTTCCACAGTGTTTTTGAGTACAGTCCCCGAGACACTATTAACATCGAGCTTATGCCGACGGCCATATTGATGTCGCGCGGCGTTTCTTTCCCTCTGGCTCCGATTTTTTTTGTGGGGGGTGGGGGGGGGGGGCTTATATCTTCAGTTGGATTTGCTTTGTCACGACATCCGTCGAGTGGACACGGTTCATGAGGTCGAAACTTTTGTTCCCGTTTCTTTCTTGCAGGCGTGGTCTTGGGAGCATCTTCTTGGGTATGCCCCCGAGCCTAATTTGTTGGCAGTTCATCGTGAAGAGGAGGTTAAACGAGATGATAGTACCCTTTGCACGACCATTGATACTTATAGCTACCCTAGGATGGCTCTCTGGAGTGGTAAGGGAATGGTTACTAAAGGCGATATAACAGATTTTATGGACACGGCTAAATACTTCGAGTATTTCCCTTATCATGACGGTCGTTCTGTCCCGGCACATTATGATTTTACGTCTCCATTAGAGGGTTCGAATTTGGATTCGTCCATGTTTTTCAGTACCCGGCCTTGATTCAGTGATGGCGGTGTTGCCCGACTATCTCCCTGGCTTCTATGCTGGTAGGTTCATGGCGATATCTTATAATCCTAATCGCGCGGCTTGGCATATAGGGTTTGACCAAGGGGTCCCTTCCCGTTTTCCGCCTTTAACTGATTCTGATGCTTTAGCGATTCGTGCCAGGTTCGATCGCTTTGTTTTTAAAGGGCCAACCCGCCTGGATGCTCGTGGGATTAGCTTTTGTTTTCAGTAGCCTATTCCAGATTGCCTTTTAGCCGTGTCTGAAATGGACCATGGGTATCAATATCACCTTCGTCGTCGCGCGCTGAATTTTGTCTTACGTGAGGCGGCTCCTCCCCATCATCTAGGCTATGAGGATCTCAGACTACTGCACACATCTTGTCGTGTTAAGCTGAATGATGAAGTCGCGGAGGAGCATGGCCTCAAACCGTGCACTAAAGGTCTCCCTTTGGAACCATTAGTGACTTCCTGGGACCCACATGCGGGGGGTGAGCCTATAAGGAAAGTGTCTAAGAAGAAGGGGGTTAAACCTCCTTTTCTTAGCAGGAGGCCTCATGCGCTCCACATCCCAAGACGTGCTGCCAGTTCCCCGCCAGTACAGGTACATTTCTGAAAAAGCGGGGGTACAACAACCACACCCAATATTTCGTTCGGCAATCTGAACAGACAAACTCCAATATACTTTCAAGAGAATCAACTAGACAGTCAGACTCAATCTAGAGAAAAGTATATCAAATAGTATATATATCTCAATTTCTCAATTCAATCTTCAATCAGACAAATAGGAATTTACGAGCCCGATTGAATAAGAGAAATAACTTGAACGGTACCACCAATGTTCAAGGATCAATCAATTTCAATCAACAACCAAAGGTTGGATTTACCAATTGATCGATTCAACGCATAACCTGTGATATTTCAATTATATAACAAAATATAATGCGGAAAAGAAATAACATAGACACAAGAAGTTTTGTTAACGAGGAAACCGCAAATGCAGAAAAACCTCGGGACCTAGTCCAGATTTGAACACCAAATTGTATTAAGCCGTTACAGACACTAGCCTACTATAAAGCTAACTTCGGTCTAGAATGTAGTTGAACCCTAATCAATCTCACACTGATTCAAGGTACAGTTGTGCTCCTTACATCTCTGATCCTAACAGGATACTACGCACTTGATTCCCTTAGCTGATCTCACCTACAACTAAGAGTTGCTACGACCCAAAGTCGAAAACTTGATAAAAAAATCTGTATCACACAGAAAAGTCTATTGAATAGATAAATCTGTCTCCCACAGATATACCTACGAGTTTTTGTTCCGTCTTTTGATAAATCAAGGTTAACATGAACCAATTGATAACCCGGACTTATATTCCCGAAGAACAACCTAGAATTATCAATCACCTCACAATAATCTTAATCGACTAGCGAAACAAGATATTGTGGAATCACAAACGATGAGACAAAGGTGTTTATGACTACTTTTCTATCTTTCTTATCGAAGATATAAATCTCAAGCCAATCTTACGATTATACTCAATCACGATAGAAACAGCAAGCTCAGATCACGCAACTATAGAGAAAATAGTTGTGCCTGGCTTCACAATCCCAATGAAATCTTTAAGTCGTTAACCTACAGGGTTTCGTGAAAAACCTAAGGTTAAAGGAAAATCGACTCTAGCTTATACAACTAGTATCACACAGGAGGTGTGGGGATTAACTTTCCCAGTTGCTAGAGTTCTCCTTTATATAGTCTCCAAATCAAGGTTTGCAATCTAAGTTACCTTGGTAACAAAGCATTCAATATTCACCGTTAGACGAAAACCTGATTAGATTCAAGCTAATATCTTTCAACCGTTAGATCGAACTTAGCTTATTATACACAAATGAAATATACGTCCTTTAGGTTTTTGTAACCGTACCTAAACGTGTACAAGTCGTTGGTTCAACAGTAGTTAACCAAATGGTTAGCCATATGAGCACTTTCATATAAACCTTATTCATCTTCACCATAACTAGTTCAAATGACTCAAATGAACTAGTTCAAGAGTTGTTCAATTGCTTAGATCTCATAGAAGTATATAAGACACAATCGAAGCAAAATTGGTTTTGATTCACTCGAATCGATTCATGAACTTTATAGCCATGGTTTGCAAATATGCATTCCTTAGTTTATATAAATTTAAGTTCACGAATAAACCAATTTTAGAAAGTAACACACTTAAGTATGCGTACTTAAGTAACCGGATTTGAGTTTGTTTTGGTTTCAAAACTCAACAGAAATTCACGGACATGAACTTTCCACCAGTATGCGTACGGGTACGCATACTTAGGTAACCGGATTGAGTTGGTTTTGATTTCCAAACTCAGCAGAAATTCACGGACATGAACTTCAGCCAGTATGCGTACGGGTACGCATACTTACCCAGTCTCCACAAACCATTTAGTACACACACAAGTATGCATACATTTGGTTCGCGATTTTGGATTTATACACTAATGCGCGAACACGTTAAATGCTTATATCCAAAGATGGTTACATGTTCTAAACTATTTATTTCAATCATTGAAACATTCTTAGAGGATGTTAAATAGAGGTTATTCACATACTATTTTTCATCGAAGCAATTTTCAAGATATTGAAATAATCAACATGACTTTCGTCACTTGTAAAGACGAACTTGGCCAAATCGAAAGCTTACCAACACATATTTCGAGAGCGAGATAAACTCGACTTGAAATAGCAAATGTGTATAATCGAAGTCTATATAGCAATACGACTTTTGTCTCAAGATAGGAGATAGAGTAGATAGACTTTTTGAGTGATAGATAAGTTCAAGTCTCCACATACCTTTTAGTCGATGAAGTTCCACCAGTTCCTTGAGTAGTTCTTCGTCTTTGTATGATGAACGCCGTGGAGTCTAGAGCTCAACTATAATTTATATCCTAGTCTGAGACTTAGCTATAAGTAGACTAGAAATCAAGACTTATAGTTTTGGAAACTAAACTTGACAACAAGCTTGAGATAGAAACGCTTGCGAGTTCTACCGAGAAGTGCTCTAACAATATCAACTTGTTAGATTCAATCACAAAGCCGAAACTAAATACATTCATCAAGGAGTTTATAAAGATACAAGATAACCCCTACAATATTCCACAACCGCACTCCCCACAAAGATTTGGCAATTAAGTACAAGTTCAATTAAGAACTCTCCCCCATAAAATGTCAATTCCGAAAGAACAACAAGAGCGACCTTACTTTCACAAGAAAAGAAGGATTTCTTTGGACATTAACAAATCACATGAAACATGAATTTGTATCCAAAAATCTCAATTGAGTTAACCACAAGGAAAAATGATCAATTCAATTGACAATGCTCAACATAAGAGAACTTACGGAGCAACACAGTATATACACAAAGATGTGGATCAGGGAAAGACCAATACTACGGAATAATCAAAGATTTATTATATTTTTCATCACTATTTGCACAATGACATATAATAGACTTAATCTTTGTAAACAAAAGTTCATCCTATCTTCCATCAATATTTGCATAATGACATAATAGGCTTAACTTTTGAAGTCAAAAGTTCATTCTATCTTTTATCAATACTTTCATACCGACATATAATAGGTTTAACTTTTGAACACATATGGGACAGTCAAGGTTCACAAACGTAAAAAACATATCCCATAACAATTTACAATATATAAAATCAATAAAGATTAATACTGCAAAAACAATCTTTTCCCTTATAAGGTAGAATCAATATTTTTCGCACGGATTTACACCAAGAATAGCTACAAAAGGCGTATAAAAAGATTTTCTTAACAAATAAGAACATACAAAGTCATTAACGACCATGCACCATAGTTCACATAAGATGATTGTTAACATTCAAGAATCCCATAGCAATGCGTACTACTGCCCATTCTTGAACTTCGTTCTTTGTGATTCACTAACAACATTCTTTTAAAATCTAAAAATGAGCTTAGATGAGTGGTACTTCAAGAATCCAAGTGCCCAGTCCAAGAGAAGTGGAACAAGTGCGACGAAACAGAGCAAAACACTCAAAAATAAGAGACAGGATAAAGACTAATACTAACTCATCCAAATTCAGGAATTATCATCTCCATTTTTAATATAATTCAAAGAGGGAGAGAATGAAAAAAGAATGAGGTCATTCTGAGTTCGGACGAAGAAGATACGGCCAAAACAAATTTACCGAAAATCGACGTCTACAGGCCAGTATGCATACGGGTTTGCAAACGAATTTTCGTGACCATGAGCAGTATGCAAACGGGTTTGCATACTAAAATGCTTGTATTTTGATTTTAAATGATGGTATGCATACCTGGTATGTGTACCACAAAGTCCAAACATCCCGAACTATTATTTTCAAACCTAAACATTTAATAACCTTAAACACAAATCAAGTTAGGTAGAAATGAACGATGAGCAAGGTACATGGATCATTATAAGTACTCTAAGCAAATGATAAAAACACAAATCTTGCTCAAGTTTATAGACATACCTTTTAGAAAGATCCTGTCGTGAATCCTACGGCAATACCAAATATTCAATATCATACCTAACACAATATGTGCGCCCCAATTCTCGTGCTTCCCTCACCGTATAATAGCAGGGCATTCCTTGGTGAGGATGCACTTACAACATAATCAAGTTGTGTTGAGGTGAAAAATGTCTTGCTCACCACAAGTGACTGAAACAGACTTTTCCGTAACTATGGATTTTTCACCATCTATAGTTTTTGGCTTATTCTGTTTCACTTTTGGATTATCATGAAAGAGATCACTTTTAGAACCTTTCACATCCAAATCCATTTTTCCAAAGAACCTTTTAAGTTCCAACATCATGGATACTGTCTTCTCCATAGTCATGGAATTTTCTGGGAGATCATTCATTTTCACACTCAAAGCATCATTGGCTTTCTTTGGTACCCACTTCTGAGTGCGTTTAAGAACAATATGAACCTTCTTCCCATTACTCTCTTCAAGAATTCTTGGAAGAGAATTGGATTGACTATTCTTTTGCAAGTTAGTCTTTCTCCAATTGGGAGCATCGGATCTTGTCTTCGTCTTTACGAAGTTAACCTTTTGATAACCATTACGATTGTGAAAAAGATTCGTATGACGTTTATAGGAAAATCTAGGTTTATCACAGCACTGATTCCTTTGCCTAAAGGTTGGACAGTTACAACCTGTAACGTTAAGGGGATTAGTCTTAACATATGATCTTGGTTTCACAACTTCTTGTGATGCCCAAACAAGAACATTATGAAGTTTCTCATTCCTAATACGGAAACGACATCTCCTTTCCAGGTGACCTTTATTTCCGCAATAGTGGAAAACATAAGGAATGTTCTTACCTCGATCCGTGTGTGCTGACTTTGGAGGTTGATATACTTTGCTCTTTCGAACCTTAACTGCCTGTGAAGGTATTTCACTTTTGCCATCAGTGGAAACCTTTTGTTGAGAAGAATCACTAGCCTTGACAAATTTTACCTATTTGCTAATACTTGGAGCATCTATTCCCTTATAGCCCAATCCTCATGTATCACGATGATTTTTACTTGCTCCTAGCATAGTGGTTAATTTGCTTGAACTAGCGTTGAACTTTTTCAAGTCTTCTTCCAACATCTTGATTTTATCTAGAGTAGCAGCTAAATCATCCTCAAGGCGTTTTTCTCGAGCAAGAAAAGCGCTATCTCTGTCATCAAAACTTGTTTGCTGGGAGTTAATCCTTGATTCAGTTTCTCTTCCAACAAGAAGTATTTTTAAAAAACATTATCACATTCAAGTGACTTTCTACTTAGGTTTTCCTCGGAATCTTTAAGGACTGATTCGCAAGAGCGATTCCAACCATAAATACCTCCGTAAATCCTTTTCAATTTCTTGTTTTCTCGACAGAGAGGAGTCAGAAGAGGTGTGACATGATAAGTTGTAATCTTCTTCATGTTCAACGAATCCAAAAACTTAACATACTCTTAGACTTCCTCATCAACATCTCTATCAATATCTGAATCACCTTCATCAGAAAGTTCATCCAACTGTTCTTCTAGGAGTGTTTCCCAATCAGCAGTTTTTACATCAAGAGAATGTTTAGATATTGACTTAGATGTGACAGTTCTCTCAAGTGAATCCAAGCTTTCAGAATCATCTGGTAATTTCTGAACTGGTACGTTATTAGAGATAGACTCGTCCATAATAATCAGATTGCAACAAACAAAGACTTATGAGGTCTTAAACGTGTTTGTCTGCTCTGATACGAATTGAAAAAGCAGGGGTACAACAACCACACCCAGTATTTCGTTCGGCAATCTGAATATACAAACTCCAATATACTTTCAAGAGAATCAACTAGACAGTCAAACTAAATCTAGAGAAAAGTATATCAAAGAGTATATATCTCAATTTCTCAATTCAATCTGCAATCAAACAAATAGGAATTTGCGAGCCCGATTGAATAAGAGAAATAACTTGAACCGTACCAAAGACCAATGTTCAAGTGTCAATCAATTTATATCAACAACTAGAGGTTGGATTATCTAATTGATTGATCTTAACGCATAACCTGTGATATTTCTATTATATAACAAAATATAATGCGGAAAAGAAATAACACAGACACCAGAAATTTTGTTAATGAGGAAACCGCAAATGCAGAAAACCCCCAGGACCTAGTCAAGCCTTGAACACCACACTGTATTAAGCCGCTACAGATACTAGCCTACTACAAATGAACTTCGGACTAGAATGTAGTTGAACCATAATCAATCTCACACTGATTCAAGGTACAGTTGTGCTCCTTACGTCTATGATCCCAACAGGATACTACGCACTTAATTCCCCTAGCTGATTTCACCCACAACTAAGAGTTGCCACGACCCAAATTCGAAGACTTGATAAACAAATCTGTCTCACACAGAAAAGTCTATTGGAATTGATAAATCTGTCTCCCACAGAAATACCTATGAGTTTTGTTCCGTCTTTTGATAAATCAAGGTGCACAAGAACCAATTGATAAACCAGACTTATATTCCCGAAGAACGGCCTAGTATTATCAATCACCTCACAATAATATTAATCATATAGTAGCGAAACAAGATATTGTGGAATCATAAACGATGAGACGAAGATGTTTATGACTACTTTTAGTCTTACCTATCGGAGATAAAATCTCGAGCAAATCTTAGAGAAGATAGTACTCAATACGATAGAACATGTAAGATCTGAACACGCAACTACAGAGAAAATAGTTGGGTCTGGTTTCACAATCCCAATGAAGTCTTTAAGTCGTTAACCTACAGGGTTTCGTGAAAAACCTAAGGTTAAAGGAGAATCGACTCTAGTCGCAACTAGTATCACACAGGAGGTGTGGGGATTAGGTTTCCCAGTTGCTAGAGTTCTCCTTTATATAGTTTTCAAATCAGGGTTTGCAATCTAAGTTACCTTGGTAACAAAGCATTCAATATTCACCGTTAGATGAAAACCTGATTAGATTCAAGCTAATATCTTTTAACCGTTAGATCGAACTTAGCTTGTTACACACAAATGAAATGTACCCTCACTTAGGTTTATGTAACCGTACCCAAACGTGTGCACCATGTTGGCTCAACCGTAACCTTATTCATCTTAACCATAACTAGTTCAAATGACTCAAATGAAACTAGTTAAAGAGTTGTTCAATTGCTATATTCTCATAGAAGTATACAAGAACACAATTGAAGCAAAATCTGTTTGATTCACTCGAATCAATTCATGAACATTATAGCCACGGTTTGCAAAGAATGCATTCCTTAATATATAAATGTATTAGTTCATGAACAAACCGATTTTAAAACTTTAAGCACTCAAGTATGCAAACGGGTACGCATACTTAAGTAGCCGGTCTGAGTTTGGGCTCACCAGTATGCGAACGGGTACGCATACTTAGTACACTTCCAAAACCCAGCAGAAATTCCCGGACCTATACCTTACGCAAGTATGCGTACCGGTATGTGTACTTGGTACACGGAATTTCACAACTACAAGTACGCATACGGGTATGCATACTATAGTTCCGGTCATGGATCACATACATGCAAGAATGCACACTATGTTTATAATCCAATAGTTCTATACTCTATTTCAATCATTAGAACTTTCTTAGAGGATGACAATAGCCGTTTTCACACACTATTAGCATCAAAGCAATTTTCAAGTTATTGAAATAATCATAACGAAACATTCCAAGTCTACACCAAATGATTGTATCACACAAACCGTGTAAGATGTTACTCGGCGATTTTCACATGATCATCTTTTGACTTTCGTCAAGAATATAAGATGAACTTGGTTGAAGCGAAAGCTTACCAACACATATTCCGAGAAATATGTAAGCGAGTTAATCTCAGCTCGAAATCTCAAATGTGTATAATCGACAACTATATAGTAATACGACTTTTTTCTCAATATTATAGAGTAGAAATAGACTTTCCAAGTGATAAATGAGTTTTAGTCTCCACGTACCTTTTGTTGATGAAGTTCCACAAGATCTCCTTAGTAGTTCTTCGTCTTCAATTGATGAACGCCGTGAAATCTAATGCTCAACTACACAATCTATCCTCGTCTGAGACATCACTATAAGTAGACTAGAAATCAAGACTTATAGTTTTGATCACTAACATTGACAAACAATCTTGAGATAACAACGCTTGCGAGTTCGACTGAGCATTGCTCTCACAATTTCCTTTGTCATTACCGTGTTTTTTTTCTTCTCATCTCTCCATTTTGTTTTTAAAAGAAATAGTAATCTTACACATACCACTAGCTTCAAGTTATTTTCAAGTGATTAACCGATCAATATGAAACTTCCCAAGTTGACATCAAATGATTGTCTCACACAAATCATGTAAGATGTTCAAGTTAATTTTCACATGATCATCTTTGACTTAATATTTAGTTTTCAACAAATAAATTGTTTATCACTAAACTCGTCAAGTATACGATGAATTTAGCTAAAGCTAAAAGCTTCCAACACGTATTTTGAGAAATAGATAAACGAGATAAACTCGACACGAAATATCAAATGTGTATAATTTAAAAGTCTATATAGCTATAAGACTTAGTCTCATTAGAAGATAGAATATAATAGACTTCTGAGTGATAGATAAGTTTTAGTCTCCACATACCTTTTGTTGATGAAGTTCCTCCAAGCTCTTCAGTAGATCTTCTTCTTCAATTGGTGAACGCCGTGAAGTCTAGAGCTCAAATACACACTTCTATCCTAATCCTATACATAGCTATAAGTAGACTAGAAATCAAGTATATAGTTTTGATCAACTAAACTTGACAAACAAGCTTGAGATAGCAACTCTTGCGAGTTCGACCGAACAGTGCTCGAAATCTTTGTATGTATTCTTAGCCGACCGAATGCGCAAAGCAATTCGTAGCCTTTGTATATGTATTGTTAGTGAAAAAGCGGGAGTACAACAACCACACCCAATATTTCGTTCGGCAATCTGTATGGACTAACTCCAATATTATTCCGAGAGCACTAGCTTAAAAGCGCGCTAAATCTAGAAAGATATCAAAGAGTTATATCTCAATTTCTCAATATAATCTGCAATCGAACAGATAGAAATCTATGAGCCTGTTTGATATGAGAAATAACTTGGACGGTATCAAAAACAAATGTCCAAGCGTCAATCAATTTCTATCTAACAACCAAAGGTCGGATTTACCAATTGATTGAACTATGCACAACCTGTGATATTTCAAATATATAAACAGTTAGCATACAAGTACTCATACTGTGCTATATCCAATCAATGGTTAATCGTTCTAAACTCCATCTTAATCATTGAAACATTGTTAGAAGACGGGAATAGCTATCTCACACAAACTATCAGCTTCAAAGCAATTTTCAAGTGATCAATAGATCAATACGAAACATTCTGAGTCTACATCAAATGACTGTCTCACACAAATCATGTAAGATGTTACCAGGCGATTTTCACATGATCATCTTTTGACTTTCGTCAAGAATAAAAGATGAACTTGGTTAAAGAGAAAGCTTACCATAACATATTTCGAGAAATATGTAAGCGAGTTAAACTCAGCTCGAAATATCAAATGTGTATAAAATAAAGTCTATATAGCTATACGACTTTTGTCTCAACAGGAGATAAAATAGAAATAGACTTCTGAGTGATAGATGAGTTCAAGTCTCCACATACCTTTTGTTGATGAAGTTCCACAAGATCCCCTTAGTAGTTCTCCATCTTCAATCGATGAACGTCGTGAAGTCTAAAGCTCAATTACACATTCTATCTTAATCCGATACATAGCTATAAGTAGACTAGAAATCAAGACTTATAGTTTTGACAACTAAACTTGAAAAACAAGCTTGAGATAGCAACGCTTGCGAGTTCGACCGAGCAGTTCTCTAACAATCTCCCCCTTTGTAAATTTTAGTGACAAAACTATCAATACATATGGATTACAAAATAAATAAACTTTGTAGCTTCTCATCCAAATGCTTGATTTCCTTGGTTCTTCAACATTACTCGAAATCTTCGTCACTTCCAAGTATTCCAGTGATTCTGAACGTGTTCAACTCAGCATCATAGTTGTTGAAGATTCGTAACCATAACAATAAGAAAACAGTTGTTCTCAATCATTGTTATACAGTGTCATAGTATTATTACACAGCATCAAAGTTCAATTGTATCACAACTTTGATAATAATACTATGGTGATATGTATCACTCCCCCTTTGTAAATACTTTATCTCACAATGAAAATCACTCCCCCTTACATAATGATCCGTAAACCATATGTATTTGTAGTGTGAACTACACAGTAATTCTCCCCCTTTTTGTCAATATAAATTGGCAAAGGTACGAAAACTAACGGGATCATAATGAAATTCTCATAGATATACTTCATGACTAAAAGAGAACATATCAACTTTGGTTCGATGATTTCACATAGTCGAAACTTAGTGTATTTATCAAGGAGTTTATAAAGATACAAGAAAACTCCTATAATATTCCAAAGCCGCACTCCCAACAAAGATTTGGCAATTAAGCACAAGTCCAATTAAGAACTATCCCCCATAAAATGTCATTCCCGAAAGAACAACAAGAGCGACCTTACTTTTACAAGAAAAGAAGGATTTCTTCGGACATTAACAAATTACATGAAACATGAATTTGTATCCAGAAAACTTGAACAAATTAACCATAAGGGGACCTTATAGATTAATTTAATCGGAAATGCTCAACATAAGAAAACTTACGGAGTCATACAATACTTTCACATAGAAGTGGATCAGGGAAAGATCAATACTGCGGAATATTCAAAAGTCCATTCTATCTTTTATCAATATTTGCATAATGACATAATAGACTTAAATTTTGAGCATATGAGATAATCATAGTTCACGGACGTAAACACACATATCCCATAACATATTTTTGCAATATATAAAACCAACAAAGATTAATACTGCAAAATCATCTTCCAGATAACTTAAATTTTAAATAAATCTAAAAACTTTGCAAGATGAAAATCGTTTGCAATAGCTATGTGCACTCACAAAATTTGTTATTCCAAACCCTAGTTATCCTTCTTAAAAACAAAAATAAATTCTCATAAGAAGTTTCCTAGACAAAATAAAATCAACTCCAAACTGAAGGACTTAGACATAATCAGCAACCAGAGATCGAACAAGAGCAAGTTCATCAGTTGCTTTCTTCAGTTCAATCTTCAAAAAATATAAGGTTCTTTGTTGCAATTTCAAGTTGATCACGAACAACTCCAAAATATCGAAGAAGATTTCCAACCAATTGAGATGACATCTGGACTGGTTGATTGTCTTCATGATCTACTTCATGGAAGCAGGTTATGAAGATAGGGTTATCATGAAACTCAATAACTTTGCCATCTTCAATTTTGTCTTCCTTTTTGCATCCATCCATCGTGCACTTCATGATATCACAAGAGAATTCTTGAGGTTACAGAATGAGCATATATCATAGGAAAAAGAATCCTTGATATATATATATATAAGTGTTTTCACATAGGGAAACCCAAGGATCACACGTTTATCCTTCCAACTTGCCAGTGTTGGAACATACGTTCGGTCATGAAACAGGTGCACGGACGTTCGTGATTATGAACCAAAGTTCAGAACCAAGAAACCAATAGAGCCTATTTTAGAAGCATGTTTTGACAAAAGATCAAAAACAAGTTCTAAACTTATGACAGAGTATCTTAGCCCAATGGAACTTAGAGCACAAGACATTTATTGGAAAACAACAAGTCAACTGTCTTAAAGGAAAGATAAAAATAAACTTTTCAAAGTAAACAACAAAGAGTATTATCTCAAGAGTTATCGATCATTTATATTACCAAGTGTAATAATTAACTGGAGCAAGGCTCAACAGTAAGATGATCATTATTTTATTTAAAAACAGATACAACAAAGACCACTTTGTCAAGAAGAAAATATCTTATTGAGAATCATGTGCATCCTCACACGATCTCAAAGAGGACGCACAACTGTAAGCAGTCAAGTTGTAATTCGATGAGCATGTTGCTCATCAAGGGTATTGACATTCTCAGCTTTTCTTTCTTGAACAACATCAGAGAAGTCAATAGAGTTAGTCTCAAGGGAATCAATAAAAGGAGGACAAGAGATACCTGAAGCAGCTGCCTTCCTTGCCTTCTCAATGCTACACTTGAGTCTATTTATACTAGTCTTGAGTTCCGAAACACGATTATTGATATGAATATATTCAGGAACGGTTGACACTTTTGATCCAACACTTCCTTCATCCACGGAAGAAGAGTTTGAAGAATTTTTCTTACTCATTTGACCAACAAAGCAGACATTTGTCCTTATAACGCTATTCTTTTTACAATTGTAAAAAGGTTTTGTGTTATCTTTACAGTCAAGAATTGGCTCATCACAGCGTTTTCCTTGTCTGAAGGTTAGACAATTAAAACCAGTAATATGAGAAACATGTTTGATTACTTCCTTAGACATCCAGAAAATAATATTATGAAGTTTTTCATTCCACAAACGAAAACGACATCTCCTCTCAAGATGACCTTTGTTTCCGCAATAATAACATCTGAATGGAATGTTATTAACCGTTCTCATATGAACTGTCTTAGGAGGTTGGCTACCTTTGTTCTTTGAAATTTCTGCTGTCGAAGGTAATTTTTCACTTTTGTCATCAGTGATAATTTTTTGCTAGATATTGTTATTAGTACAACCAAAATCAATCTTACTACAACTTGGAGCATTTATTCCTTCATAGCCTAAACCTCGTGTATCACGATGTTTCTTACATGCTCCCAGCATAGTGGATAATTTTTTTGAGCTAAGGTTAAACTTTTTCAAGTTTTCTTCCAGCAACTTGACCTTGTTCTGAGCAGCAGTTTGGTCAGCCTCCAATTGTTTTTCTCCTGAGAGAAAAACGTTTTCTCTGTCAATAAAACAACTTTGTTGAGAGCTACATCTTGCTTCAGATTCTGCAAAGTTCTTCTTTTAACACAAAGAGATTTCGACGAAGATTTTCACATTCAAAATTTTTTGGACGCACATCTTCTTCACGATCTTTAAGAAGAGATTGTAAGAGATTATATCCATAATCGTAACCCTTAAAGAGTTTTCTCATTTTCTTGTTTTCTAGACAAAGAGGAGTCAGAAACTCAGTCAAGCAAGATATTGACTTCTTTTTCTTTATGAGATGGTCAAAAAGATTGATGTATTGCGAGACTTCCTCATCAACATCTTTTCCATCGTATGAATCACTTTCATCCGAAAGATCATCCAACTATTCATATAGGCGCATTTCCCAGTTATACACAGTTCCAGTCAATGGAGAGGATGTGAGAGATTTCTCAGGAGAAATAAAGTTTTGAACCAAGTTAGAACGTTTCTTAACTGGTGATGAGTTATTTGAGATAGCACTTCTGTCCATAGAGTCATATTGCTACAAACACAGACTAATGAGGTTTTAGCGAGTTTGCCTGCTCTGATACCAATTGTAAAAGCGGGGGTACAACAACCACACCCAATATTTCGTTCGGCAATCTATATGGACTAACTCCAATATTATTCCGAGAGTGTTAAAGCAATGCTGGTCGAACTCGCAAGCTTTGCTATCTCAAGCTTATTGTCAAGTTTAGTTACCAAAACTATAAGTCTTGATTTCTAGTCTACTTATAGCTAAGTCTAGGATTAGGATAGAAAGTGTAGTTGAGCATTAGACTTCACGACGTTCATCGATTGAATACGAAGAACTACTAAGGGGAGCTTGTGGAACTTCATCAACAAAAGGTATGTGGAGACTTGAACTCATCTATCACTCAAAAGTCTATCTACTCTATCTCCTATTTGAGACAAAAGTCGTATAGCTATATAGACTTCGATTATACACATTTGATATTTCTAGCTGAGTTTAACTCGCTTACATATTTCTCGAAATATGTGTTGGTAAGCTTCCGCTTTCACCAAGTTCATCTTATATTCTTGACGAAAGTCAAAAGATAATCATGTATAAATCGCCTGGTAACATCTTACATGATTTGTGTGAGATAGACATTTGATATAGACTCGGAATGTTTTGTATTGATCATTCGACCACTTGAAAATTGCTTTGAAGCTAATAGTTTGTGTGAGACAGCTATTGTCGTCTTCTAAGAATGTTTCAATGATTGAAATGAGAGTTTAGAACAAATAACCATGTCTGGATATAGCACAGTATGCGTACTTGTATGCTAACTGTTGTAAGATATTCCAAGTCCGGGAACCATAGTATGCATACCCGTATGCGTACTGGTTGGTTAATAAAAGTCCGGGAACTCAGTATGCATACCGGTATGCGTACTTGCATGAGTTTCAAGTTCTGAGATTTAACTGAGTTTGGAAGGTATGCGCATCCGTTCGCATACTGGCGAACCCAAACTTAGTCCTGCCACTTAGATATGAGTACCAGTTTGCATACTTGAGTAGGTTATGTTCTAAAATCGGTTTGTTCATGAACTTATATATTTATATATTAAGGAATGCAATCTTTTGCAAACCGTGGCTATAATGTTCATGAATCGATTCGAGTGAATCAAAATCGATTTTGCTTCAATCGTGTCTTGTATACTTCTATGAGAATATAAACAATTGTATAACTCTAGAACTAGTTTCATTTGAGTCATTTGAACTAGTTATGGTTAAGATGAATAAGGTTGATATGAAAGTGTTCATATGGCTAACTTCGGTTAACTATTGTTGAGCCAACAAGGTGTACACGTTTAGGTACGGTTACTCATATCTAAATGAAGTCACTTTTCATTTGTGTGTAACAAGCTAAGTTCGATCTAACGGTTGAAAGATATTAGCTTGAGTCTAATCAGGTTTTCATTTAATGGTGAATATTGAATGCTTTGTTACCAAGGTAACATTGATTGCAAACCCTGATTTGAAGACTATATAAGGGAGAACTCTAGCAACTGGGAAACCTAATCCCCACACCTCCTGTGTGATACTAGTTGCGACTAGAGTTGATTATCCTTTAACCTTAGGTTTTTTCCAAAACCCTGTAGGTTAACGACTTGAAGACTTCATTGGGATTGTGAAGCCAGGCCCAACTATTTCTCTGTAGTTGCGTGTTCTGATCTTGCTATTTTCTATCGTGATTGAGTACTATCTTCTCTAAGATTTGATCGAGATTTAATCTCCGTTAGGCAAGATAAAAAGTAGTCACAACATCTTCGTCTCATCGTTTGTGATTCCATGATATCTTGTTTCGCTACCATACGATTAAGATTATTGTGAGGTGATTGATATTACTAGGTTGTTCTTCGGGAATATAAATCTGGTGTATCAATTGGTTCATGTTCACCTTGATTTATCAAAAGACAGAACAGAACTCTTGGGTATTTCTGTGAGAGGCAGATTTATCTATTCAATAGACTTTTCTGTGTAAGACAGATTGGTTTATCAAGTCTTGACTTTGGGTCGTAGCAACTCTTAGTTGTGGGTGAGATCATCTAAGGGAATCAAGTGCGCAGAGTCCTGTTGGGATTCAGAGGCATAAGGAATGCGACTGTACCTTGATCAGTGTGAGATTGTTTAGGGCTCAACTACATTCCTGTCCGAAGTTAAGTTGAAGTAGGCTAGTGTCTGTAGTTGCTTAATACAGTGTGGTGTTCAAATCTGGACTAGGTCCCGGGGGTTTTCTGCATTTGCGGTTTCCTCGTTAACAAAATTTCTGGTGTCTGTGTTATTTCTTTTCCGCATTATATTTGTTTATATAATTGAAATATCAGAGGTTGTGCGTAAGTTCAATCAGTTTGTGAATCCGACCTTTTGGTTGTTGATTAAATTGATTGACACTTGGATATTGGTTTTTGATACCGTCCAAGTTATTTCTTATATTAAATCGGGCTCGCAAATTCCTATTTGTTTGATTGCAGGTTGAATTGAGAAATTGAGATACAACTCTTGGATATACTTTTCTTAAGATTGAGTCTGATTGTCTAGTTGATTCTCTTGAAAGTATATTGGAGTTTGTCCATACAGATTGCCTAAACGAAATATTGGGTGAGGTTGTTAGATCCCCGCTTTTTCATAGAGCACATGCTTAAAAGCGAGCTCAATCTAGAAAGATATCAAAGAGTTATATCTCAATTTATCAATACAATCTGCAATCAAACATATAGAAATTTGTGAGCCTGGTTGATATGAGAAATAACTTAGACGGTATCAAAAACCAATGTCCAAGCGTCAATCAATTTCTATCCAACAACTAAAGGTCGGGTATACCAATTGATTGAACTACGCACAACCTGTGAGATTTCAATTATATAAAAATATAATGCGGAAAAGAAATAACACAGACACCATAAGTTTTGTTAACGAGGAAACCACAAATGCATAAAAAACCCGGGATCTAGTCCAGTTTTGAACACCATACTGTATTAAGCCGCTACAGACACTAGCCTACTACAAGTTAACTTCGGACTTAAATGTAGTTGAGCCCTAACCAAGTCTCATACCGATTAAGGTACAGTCGCGTTCCATACGCCTTAGAATCCCAACAGGACTATACGCACTTGATTCCCTTAGCTGATCTCACCCACAACCAAGAATTTCTACGACCCAAAGTCGAAGACTTATAGACAAATCTGTTTCACACAGAAAAGCCTATTCTGATAGAAAAATCTGTCTCCTACAGAAGTACCTATGAAGTTTTTATTCCGTTTTTTTTATAAATCAAGGTGAACAGGAACCAATTGATAATCCGGTCTTATATTCCCGAAGAACAACCTAGAAATATCAATCACCTCACAATAAATTAACTATATGGTAGTAAAACTAGTTATTGTGGAATCACAAAGAATGAGACGAAGAGCTTTGTGAATACTTTTTATATCTTACCTATCAGAGATAAATCTCGAGCAAATATTAGAGAATATAGTACTCAATACGATAGAACAAGTAAGATCAGAATACGCAACTACAGAGAAAATAGTTGGATCTGGCTTCATAATCCCAATGAAGTCTTCAAGTCGTTAACCTATAATTGTTTTAGAAAAAACCTAGCCTAAAGGAGAATCGACTCTAGTCAAAAATAGTATCACACAGAAGTGTGGGGATTAGGTTTTCCGGTTGCTAGAGTTCTCCCTTATATAGTCTTTCAAATCAGGGTTTGCTTTCAATCAAATCTAAGATAGCTTAGTAACAAAGCATTCAATATTCACCGTTAGATGAAAACCTGATTTAAGATTCAAGCTAAGTTTGCTTAAAACCAAAGCAATATCTCTCCACTGTTAGATGGTCTTACCGAAATCAATTCATGAACATTGAGCCTCGTTTTGCAAAGATTGCATTCCTTAATTTATTAATGTATTTGTTCATGAGTATGAAAACATACTTAGCCGATTTAAGAACTTTAATCGGTCTTGTCCAGCCGTTTGTAAACGGGTACGCAAACAACAGTCCCGGACCTAACTCAGGTAAAACCGTACGCATACTGGTATGCATACTTGGTTCCCGGACTTTAACCGTTCGCATACTGGTATGCAAAATAGGTTTCAGGACCTGAATCATACCACAACAGTTTGCATACTGGTATGCATACTGTATTGTATCCAAACAAAGGTTAATTGTTCTCAACTCCCATCTCAATCATTGAAATATCCTTAGAAGACGACAATAACTGTCTCACAAGTAATTTTCAAGTGATTGAATGATCAATACTAAACTTTTCGAGTCGACATCAAATGATTGTCTCACACAAATCATGTAAGATGTTTCAAGGAAATTTTCACATGATCATATTTTGACATATTATTTAGTTTCCAACAAATAACTTGTTTCCAACTAAACTCGTCAAGAATAATGATAAACGTAACTAAAGCAAAAGGCTTCCAACACATATTTCGAGAAATAGATACGCGAGATATACTCGGCTCGAAATATCAAATGTGTATAATATAAAAGTCTATATAGCTATACGACTTAGTCTCAATAGGAGATAGAATAAAATAGACTTCTGAGTGATAGATAAGTTTAAGTCTCCACATACCTTTTGTTGATGAAGTTCCTCCAAACTCTCCTCAGTAGATCTTCGTCTTCAATCGATGAACGTCGTGAAGTCTAAAGATCAACTATACATTCTATACTAATCCGAGACATAGCTATAAGTAGACTAGAAATCAGGACTTATTTTTGATTACCTAAACTTGACAAACAAGCTTGAGATATCAACGCTTGCGAGTTCGACCGAGTAGTGCTCTAACAGTTAGCCGACCGAATGCGCAGAGCAACTCATAACCTTTGTATATATATTGTTAACCGACCGAATGCGCGGAGCAACTCGTAGCATTTTGTATATTTGTATGTCAGCCGACCGGATGCGCAGAGCAACTCGTAGCATTTTGTAAATTTGTATGTCAGCCGACCGGATGTGCAGAGCAACCCGTCATCTTATACATATTTTTCTGTATCGCTAACCGGATGCGCGGAGCAAACTGTAACTTTGAGAAACTTTTCTTTAGATGGGGAAATAAGACATGTTCTTATTATGTATGGGCACACCCTCTCTTTTTTGCAAACTGGTTACACGAGAATCTGACGTACTATTGCCAAACTCGGACTTTCTGCCTTGATTCTTTTATTACCGTCTGTCGCAATTCAGTGTTGAGGAAGGGGATCGTGCTCAATTGCTTGGTTGGTTATTTCGATTTCTCTGGATGTACGCTTCCGATTGAATATGCTCCTGATGGCAAAACATTCCACTGTTGGGTGACCTAGTCATCAATGATAGTGGCAATATCTAGCGGTGTTCTTATCCATTTTGTTTACGTCTACTACAGTTGGTGGTAGCTCGATTTCCTTATTTGCTATCTAATGTTCCAGTAGTCCGATTATTTGTTCCCGACTGCATGGCTAGGGAGGTGGCTGAACGAAATCTCGCTTTGGTTCCATGATGCCCCCTTGGTTTCTACCAGCGGATTGGTATGCAGGCGCGCTCCACCCATCTGAGCTATTATTTGCACGCGTGTTACGGAGAGCCATCGATGCAGTATTAACTGTGTAGTGCCATGTGTGATCCATGTTTGAATCTTCGATGCAATCGGGGATCCTTCCTGCGGCTTCTTCCAATTCGACGAAGGTTTGGAACCTGAAATTGACTGGATTTCTCTTGAAGGCGGGTGTCATTTCTCCTATGCATATCTCTACCAGTGCTCTTTCCTTAATATCCTCGTGGCAATTCAATACGAAATGGCGAAACCGAGTGATGTATTCTCCTATTTCTTCTCCTATCTGCTGGGTGCATTCGCTCATGTCTATCGACGTGACCTTTCTCTTTGCTGAATAAATTTTTCTAAGGAAGATAACGGACATGGTCGACCATGAGTCTATGCTTTCTGGTTTCAAATTGTCATACCATGTAAATGTCATATCCGTAAGCGACTTGGGGAATTCTCTCAAGCATAAACTACCATCAGAGGCGTGGTCGTTCATAGTTGCTAGGAATCGGCTGAAGTGTTCACGTGTGTTTCCTTTTCCATCATATACTTTAAACTTTGGGGATGTGTAGTCCTCCGGGTATTGATACTTGGCGATCTCGGAGGTATACGAGTTGTTCATGAAATCGTAATTGTCTTGTTTTTCCACGCGGTAGTTTGTCTCTAAGTACTTTGCTATCGCCTCTTATGTTACTGATGTGAGCACGTTCTCTCCGCTCGCATCGCGTTTTTCGCTTCTCTAACTGTGTCTTGCTCTGCTGTTGTTGTTTGTTCAATCAGTTTTCTCAGTTCATGTTTTCTTTAGATGTGGCTTTCCAACTCTTTCTACATGTCTCGTAGAGTCAGTGGTGCCGTATATTGTTAGTTGCTTGTTATTTATATTCTCCCTGTGCCGCTTTGTATTTTCTGGTTGGCGTTCCTACATGGTTGGTTTTATGATTGCGCCCCCTGTTGGTGCTTCTTCCTCGCTGTCGTCATGCTCGTCTTCTAACGTTACTTCATCAAGGTTAACTGGTCGCTCAATTAACTGGTTCCCTGACGCTCTTGTGCCGGCATCTGTTGGGTGTGTCATGGTGGACTAGAGACGAGCCTCCAGGTGTGGTCGCCAAATGTTGATAGGTAAAGATGATATGAGTCCTGCACGTCATAGTCACATTAATGACAACACCTTTCTTAGAATAGTATGACAGATAGCTTCCTTTCAATTGTATTATGTCCTTCCTTATATAGCTTTTCCAAAATCCCTCATAGGAACCTTCTTATTTACCATTATTGCCATTCCTCCTAATATAAACTTCCACTTCTTATTAATTCCTTCTTTATCCTTCCTTATTCCATGGATATACTCTATTGGACTTGGGCCTCAGTCCCCAAGTCCCCATGTTACCTAATGGGTTTACTCTTTCTTTTAGGGACTCCATGGCCCTACTAAAGGGCAGTTATTTTCATATATCAATAACTACATTTCCTTTCATTTATATAAACACATTCAATCTGCCGATTTTAAGCACACTCAAATACTTTCTATTCTCTATTTTTACAAAAAGACATTCCAATTAATTAAAGATATCTTATATTTTCATTCGTTTCATTATTTCTGGATCCTGATATGCAAAATGAAAAAGCTCAATTATTAGCGTAAATATTTATCCAACAACAAGAAAAGTTTATGCAGCAGCTGGATCAAATTGATGCAGATTCAGGCGATGAGAGATCCAGAACCAACACCATGCTACAGTCATCCACGGGGCAAGTTTCGCGAGATCCGGAACCAGGAGTTATATTGATAAGAATATATAGGTGGATATTTCGAGAGGAATGTCAACAAAAAATGATACGTGATTATTTTCTTAACAGAAGTGTGTACTCCGATCAAGATATTCAACGTCGCTACCTAATGTCACAACACTTGGTTATGCATATTATTAGAGAGCTTTGTCGGGTAAACCCTAAATTCAACTATCAATTTAATGCAAGAAACATACAAGGGAATAGTCATGAACAAAGGTTACTGCAACCCTTAGGATTCTAGGTTATGGTTTGTTTGAGGATGCCTGAGATGAGTACATTTGTATGGCCAAAACAACAACATACGATAATCTCAAAAAAAAAATGTGAAACTGTAGTCAACCATTTTGGTCCACGTTTTTTACGGCAACCCACGCAAGATGATGTCAATCGACTACTAGCTGAGAATAGGAAGAGAGTTTTTCCCAGAATGTTAGGTAGCCTTGATTGCTTGCATTGGGTGTGGCATAGATGTCTATATGCTTGGCAAGGTCAGTATAAGGGCCACTACACAAAACCAACTATGGTTTTGGAAGCGTCAGCTTCTTATATGATTGTTGGATATAACATGTTTTTTTTGGCCTTCCGGGTTGCAACAAAGACATCAATATCTTGCACAAATCACCTTTGTTCGAAGAATTGAAGTATGGAAATGCTTCAGCTGCTAATTTCACCATCAACGCAATAACTATAACATGGGGTATTTTCTGGCGGACGGAATTTATCTAGCGTGGTCAACTCTAGTTCAAGCTTACAATGAGATACCTTCGAACGGGGAATTTTTCCGTGCTCAAAGGTTGTTTAACAAAATATAGATATGGCGTGTAGGAAGGATGTGGAACAAGCATTTGGAATTTTGAAAAGAAAGTTCCATATAATTTGTCGTTCGTTTAAACAATAGAAATGAGTATAATTATGCTTATTTGCATCATTTTGCACAATATGGTAATCGAGAAAACTCAACGGGATAAAAGCTGGGTTCATTATCCGGATAAATATTTAAGGAAAAAAATTTAACCCGCCTAGGGTGTGCCTGCAAGAGAGTATAAAATAGTAGAAGAGAGAATTCAACACAGAGGTTTACATTTAAGACTAAGGGAATATCTCATTGCACACTTGTGGGATGGTATTGGAAGAAGAAACCCTCACATGATTTAGTTTTTTTTTTTAGTGTAATTTGATTCGTGTACTTTGATTTCGGTAATTTGATTCGTGTACTTAAATGTCGGTAATTTGATTCGTGTACATTGATTTGGAACTGCAACTAAGGATTAAATTGAAACTGAAACTGAAGGATAACATTTATTTTAAAACAAAGGATTACATCAGTAATTTAAACTAAAAACTAAGTCATGAATTTAAAACTAAGCTAGTGTAATGGCATTATTGATATCCTCTTCTAAGACGTCTTCTTCCCAGAAAAATCATCGTCAACTGGTGGTGGCCGTTGTTAGGCCTTCTGTGCTTGAATAACATCAAATTCATCTTGCTAGAATCGCAGTTGTGCCTGATTCATCTTGGAAGTGTCCATTCCCATTATTGCTCGCATGTGTGCATTAAAAATATTATTTTCAATTATCTTACGACCTTTCTCATTTCTGAAGCCATTTTCTTACGTTCAACTAATTTATCAAAATCATTCTTTTCTTGTTTTATAAAATAATCTTGAAGGTTGAATTCTGAAGTTGATGATTGTGCAGCATGTTGAGTTACCTTTCTAAGCTTTTTTTTTTTCATACCCACTTCATCCCACCCGTTAGCATTTTCATTAACATTCAGATTAAAATTACCATCTAGTGATGTACCAGTGTTAGGTTGAAGGTTTGAGGCTGTTTCTGGTGAAGAATAAGGAGAACCTTGAGAATCATATTGGGATCCACCACGCTGGGGTTGACTAGCATGTTAGGATACACCGGTCTTGTAAGAGGATTCCTTTGGTACAACATATACATCCAACATATCAAGGTTATATCAGTTAAGCTTTTTGAGGATATGGAAGCAAGCTTCATGCTTGAAACTCGAACTTCTGTTTTTTTTTTTGCCATTCCTATATTGTTATTTGTTGATGTAGATGTAGATTTAACAATTTCATCAATTAGCAATTGCAATAAATTGATAAAATATTTAAAAATCAATTAAACAGTATGGCAATGCATCTTACCACATCGACATCAGTATCACCGGTCCCTCTTTGTCGGTTCATCTTCATCATCAAAGCTACCTAACTGTTCATGTCTTTGTTGATTGTACCAAAACGACTTGACAATCCGGAAGCATGACGGTTTTTTGGATTCTCAGTTTCCTGACAAAACTGCTGAAAAATATTCCCCCAAAGCGTATGATGTGGCAGTTGCACACCATTGATTGGATTAAGCGTAAGTGTTACATAATCTCTGCAGATAGATTGTCTTCATCCAAACAAAACTTTGGACCGCGAAATCTTTGTGATGCAGTATTTTATGTTTCTTGCTGACTTGCCATTTTCTCTGAGAAGGTGTAGAAGGTATGATTGAAGTGAAATTATAAGGTAGGTGTAGAAGGTGTGATTGAAGATAAATGATAAGACTTTGTGGGTGTTGAGGGGGTGTTTGAAGTGAAATTATAAGAATTTTGTAGGTGGAGAAGGTGGAGAAGGTGTGATTTTAGAGTTGAAATCAGATGAATTTATAGGGAGGGAATTAATAGTCGTTGGATGAGACTAGTCGTTTCCAACTCAGTTAAGACCAGGCAGCTCAAGGTGAGATGAGTGTCGTCTTTGATTGAACCAAGTCTCGACTCAACTAAGGCCGGTCGATCTTCTTTGCTTCGGTCGTCTCAGATTAAGTTGATCAACTCAACTTGATATGCGATGGACAGACCCTCGCATTTGGGGGTTTGTCCATCCATTATACTCGTTTGTCAGTCCCACTATAGGTGGTAAACTGACAAATCTGCTTATACACAGGTCCCATTAGACTTGCTCTTACTAACCATAACGTGAATAATATCTTTAGTGTTTCTTGTCTTTTCGTCAGAGAAGATACCATCAGGTTTTCTAGATAAAACAAAGGACTTATATTTACAATGAATTGATACAACTATCTCTTGATTGCAAACTTTAGTATGTTGTCTATTTTTCTTGTTAGAAACAATCTGCCAATCATTTTCATTCCCAAGATCTGAATTAAACTCTTCAACGGAATCTAATTTGGAATTTCCATGAATAGCATCCAGCTAATTTCTTTTCTCGTATACCTTGCTTACCTTTTAAAGCATAAGTTTTACAGTAATCTGGACAAGCCGCAAAAAAAAGTACATAAAAAATGCTTCCTCACACAAGGATGGGTCCCGCCTTTCTTGGGATTAGAATGTTGTATGGGTCACTTCTAGAGCCAACAATTGGAGGAGATGTGAAAGGGAGGTTTTTGTGGAGTTTGAAGGGGTGGTTCGTTAAGAATTTTGTAAGTTTTATTGATGCATATGTCCATTTGTTTTGGCTCAATTTATAAGTGTGATCGTGATATGTGTACGTGACTGAAGTTGATAATAAGCAGAACCTCCATTTTGTATGTAACGAATAGGGCTTACTCAAGATATAATTGGATACTCGTTAGAATTGTATGTAGACTGAGACTGGGTTAGAACAGCCTGTTGCAAGGGAGGTTGTTTGCATTTTGTTAGATATGGATTTCATATCTTCCGAGCAAATCTAAATATTATTATTTACTGGATGTCGTTTACATAAATAAATTCGCTTTTTTTTTTGCGAAATTTGGGTATCGTTTTATGTATTCCTTTGTGTTTTCAATAAATAATATTTTTATGGCAATTCTTTGTCATATGATGTTTGGATTCACTATTGCATCGATTTATTATTGCCCTTTGGGTTTTCTAATGCAGTCTGAAGATATATTCAAGTATATTTTTGGAGATGACCAAATCAGGCTTGGCGATGATCAAGATTCTTACAAATTTTATCATTGGCTACTGGAATGGGTTGTAATTATGATGATATTTGGAGCAGATTATTCCTTTGATAAAGGATTATATCTAATGAAGAAGAAGTTTTTAAAGTAAATTGTTAGGGGGAAAGCATATCTTGGGGTGGATTTAAAAAAAATCTTCCCCCTATCAATAATCATTTATTATTTTGATTTTCATATTTCCCAAGTGCGAAAAATCTAAAACGTCTACACGGCCAAGTTCAAGAAGCGATCAGATATCAAATTTAGTGATGGTATTTTTGCTAACATAACATGTTCTTGTTAATATGTCAATACAAGGCTAATTGGAGGTTAGATAATGCAGTTGACTATGCTCGTCTGGAATTCTTATTCATCTCCTTACGAACTTGGTTAAATTTGTGTGGAGGTTATTCCAATACAAATAAGGAGAGAACGAACTAGGAAACTAGAGTTAACATTAGAATGGGAGTTGCGAAAGTTCTTGTTTTATTGCATGACGGAACAGAACTCAACTTTGTGCATAGACCAATTAATTGAATGTCAAAGAGGGTACCCACAGTACCAGAGTAGCAGGAATCACGTAAAGAAAAGAAACCCACATTCCTTTTGTTACTGGTTCAATCAAGGTTAGTTCAACATTCCCATTTAATTAATGTGTCTATAGTTTGAAGTTCATGTACTTACGAGTGGAGAATGAAGAAAATTTTCTTAAGACTAATGGAGACTCTTGCTAACGAGCTCATAACAATACTGGCCTTATATATGATTATAATATTGGTGGCGGGAAAACTTTCTTTTTATCAAATCCACCCCAAAGTCAGCTTCCCCTAGTAAAAGTGACTTCCCCTAATAATTATCTTTTTAAATGGTTGAAATTTAATGAGAAAATGATGAGTCCGACTTTGTGGACCCCTAGTTAACCGGGGTGCACATTCCTCCCTTTGATGATGGAACATTTATATCTTTTTTAGCTTTTATTCATTTTTGATATCAAAACTACACCGCTTTGTCTCTCATTACTTCTCTCTATGTCTGTCTGGTTTTCAATTTTCTTCATCATCCTTCTCTTCTACTTGTTAATTTAGACACATGCAGAAGCATAAATAATCAGTAATTTTACATGATATCAAAATAGGCAATCAGCATCACCCATCGAATCAAAAATAATATACCCATCAAGTAAAGATCCATTAGTTAAGAACCAGATTTGATCAACCATGTCGTGCCCCTCAAATTAATATTACAAAGTATGGATAACATTGATTTTTGATCAAACCCAATTCGCTTTTCACTCTTCTTCCTCATTAAGTCTAGCTCTCCTAATCTCTTTATTTTATTCCTCATTTCCTTTGAGTTTTCCTCTATGTTTTTCGCTTCTTTAAAGGGTTATTTTTGTTAACGTCGCCTATTTTCCATTGAGACATGAAGTTATGTTGAGTAATTGGTATGAGTGGTTTTCTCCGAAGAACATTTGGTAATGGGATTAAATTTTAGTAATTTGATATGTTTTAGTATTTATTTGACAAAAAAAAAAGTAACCTAGATCTAGTAAATCAGACATAGAGAAACAAAAAAGATCTGAGAAAGGATAGCTAGATCATATATCAAAAAGGCAATATCAAAGAAATGACAATGATCTATTTTGTTTAAATATCATATTCATTGAAGAAAGATCAGACATGGAGAACAAAAACATTAGGGAAGATGGAAAATAGGAGTGAAGAGAGTGATAAAATCAAAGAATATAGTTTTGAAACTTGTACTTATTTTTTGTAAATTTATAAAACAATGAAAGAAAATGAAATTTTAAAATACTGTTGAAACCTCGTTAAATCCCCCGCAAATAACAAGGGGAGGAATGTGCACCCGCGGGTGCATATAGTCGCACTCGAAAATCATAGTTTGGATTACATTATCTATCTCTTTGATCCTATTATGTACAGTTGTTGTATTTCAAAATTGAGAAACATTATATTTTGTATTTTTTTTACATTGTATTATTATGATGTACTCGAATTATCATGCTACCATGATTCCAATTAGTGGAATGATGATTCTCCACCATTGTGTATCCTTCAAACCTCAATTTTAATGAGGTAATTTGAAAAATTATGGGTTGTTAAAGTCCATAACAAAAAATATTACCCTTGTGACAGCCATCAATATGTAAAACTGTGACGGGGTATCACTGAACTTGGCATGATGCAAGTCGGATGTTCGTAAATTTGCCACCATATAAAAAGGGTGTTCCTTTATATACCCCCTAAAATTACTAATGGTACCTCTTGATCTATGTACCCCTAAATTTTATCTACCTACCCATCAAAAGTTTAAATTTTACATACCCCTGATCATCGTGAAAATAAGAAAAATCTTTTTCAAAAAGAAAAAAAAAATCAAATAGGAAAAAAAAATCTGTGAATCTCTCTACTCTGTGATAAAAATTATTAGAAGAAGAAAAGAACTCTTTACCCTTATCACCAGATACAAAGATATAATCTTTACCATTTTATTTATTTTAATTTGTGATTGACGATCTTATGAGTTTTTCGATGGTTAGATAATTTATATAAGTAAGGGTTTTTGATTTTTGCACGAGATTCTTCCATATTTGAAAACTCGGGGTTAACTTGCCTAATGGATATAGATTCTGGGTTTTACATCAAGCTTTTTAATTGCTTCAAAAAAAGAGTTTTAATGTTCCTCTTCTTATGCTTCTCTGCAACTGCACTTGTTCAATCGTGAATTGTTACCAAACACGCGAAAAAACAATTGAAGCCATACTCTCGCTTTCAAAGTCGAAAGCAGGATTTGAAAATCCTAAACTAGTTCAAGCAATTTTTTATTCACAAAAGAGTTAAAATGTTTTGGTGATTAAACTAGGATTTGTTTTGATTTAATGGTGATTAACCCTAATTATTCTTAAGGATTTAATCTCTTTACGGATTTTTTTACTGACGGGCGAATGAACAAATTTTCCTTTTTATAAGGAAAGGGATACGTGTATAAGAAATTTCTAGAAAATCGAAAGTTCTTATTCTTAGAGCAAGTCTTATGGTGGAATCCATCCTATTCCAAGTGTGGAAAAATTGTGGAATGTCAAGTCTAGTGGCTTCCAAATTGGTGTTTTCCATGAAAAATCCAAGCAGTGTTCCATGGCTTCGTGGGAGGTCCTGTGGAATCCATCTGAGCGCTAATCAGATTAGCGTAAAACGCTATAAAGAATAGCGCACTTAAAGACAGGTAGCACCAATCAGTATATCGCTAAACGCTATTGTGAATAGCGTAAGTCAAGCGCTAATAAGAATGAATAGCGTTCCTTCAGCGCTGTTATGAATAGCGTTGAGCGCCAATTACAATAGCGTTACGCGCTATTGTGAATAGCGTTGAGCTCTATTTTAAATGGCGTCGTCTACAATTTATTTTAATTACACTCTTCTCACATCACATGAATGAATTGTCTGTTTTTTTATGTTCATGTTTTGTTTATAAATTAAAATTAAAAAACTTAAAAAATTCAAAAAAAATAGATTTGGAATTTAATTGCTTCAAAAAAAAATGGAATTAAATATTTAAAATTAGCTAATTTGAACCAATAACATTACGTGAACCGAATTTCATTTCATAGATTAAAAAAACTTAAAATTACATGGATTGAAATAACTTAAAATTACATGGATTGAAATAACTAAATTTAGACTTAAACATGATCCGATTTTTATTCTCAAGCTTCATCATCGGTATGATCGAGGGATTTAAGCTCCGGGAATTTTCTTAAGAATTTGATAGACATGATCATATGCGAAATCTTTGCTCTTAATTTCAAAATAGAGAGTTTTGGCATGCGCCTCCTACAAAATAAATAAACATAATCTCTCATGTTTAGAAAGATCAATGATTTAAAGTACGTACGTAATTGAAAATAAGAGGTCTCATTGAATAATACTTACAACTTCTTCTAACGTATGGCCTCCCATAGGCATATTTGCATAAATTGATTGTATGATGCCCATATAAATTTTGGTTTCTTTTTTCATCACAGCCCACCTATTTTGTATACTACTCCTTGTTCTTCCGTTTTCATTTCCACCATCTTCTACAAAGGCTTGAAACACCCTCTCCCAAAAGTTGTTGATTGCATTATGTCCAACAATCAGATTGAGGCTAACTCTCGAAAAAGCCCTTGTGATTGCCAAATCTTCACTTGTATTGTATGCCATACTTGCAATGAATTGAAATAAAAAGATTAGAAGTTATAGAAAACAAAGAAAAGTTTCAAAAAAATCACTCTTGAGATTTTGGGATGGTTTGGTTTGAGATGAAGAAGCCAATTTATAGAGAAGTTTCAAAAAAATAGTCGTTGAAAAGCTATTCTTATTAGCGTTTTTTTGTGATCCGTTGATTTGAAGGAGCCGTTGGAAATCCAATGGCTTAAAATGAAACGCTATTCTCGCTTGGCGCTATTCTTAATAGCGCTGAACGCTATTCTCATTAGCGTTTTCTTCAAAATTTATACAGAAGCCACTCTAGTTTATACTTAGCTTTTTTTTTTCTTCAACAAACAAGTTTTTGGATTCATCTCAATATTGAAATCAAATCGAAAGGAAGATATAATGAATTTATCTCAAAATTGAAAGAAAGATATAATAAAACTAAAACTAGATTGATTCCAATACTTCAACTACATTGATTCCACTACTTCAAATTTAAAAAAATTTAAAAAAATAATTAAAACTACATAATTCCATAAACATTGATTCCACCATTTCAAATTAAAAACGACGAACATTAGATTGTTAGGATAACCAAAGTGCCCACCAAGTGTTCTAGGAGGATAACCATGTTTTTCCAAAATCATATTTTGCTTATCCAATATAAATTTCTTCTTATATTCCGGCAAGGTCTCAACCTCCACATCCAATAAATCGAGTTCATGTTTCTCCAAAGCCAAATCCACGGATTTTTTGTTTGTCTCTGCAATAGTTAGTAAATATTCTTCTTGAGTATCCAATCTTGCCATCTTCTTTGCATTCTCTTCACTAAAATGTTTCAATATACGGTCGGTTCCGTCATTGATAGCCAATATCTCCGAAGCTTCCCTTTGTTGATCCCTTTTAACCGGTGGTCGACGAGGGCCATCCTCTTCGTACCATCTTGGGTCGCTCCTTGCCGGAGCACTACTTGTTGAGGCATCAACACTAGGAGCTTCCGATTCTGATTCTTGATTTTGGGTAGGATCAAATTCTTCGCGATTGAATTCGGGAACATGCTCTTTGAAAAGTCGGTACACCTCTTCATTTTTAAAAGGTTTTCCACCTTTAATCCTATTATATTCTAATCTAGCATTTCTCTCCTACAAAAAACAAACAACAAACAAAAACCCAAGTTAGAAATCCGACAATAGTATTGAATAGAATGATATGCATATAATTCTATTTGGAACTTGTTTTGGAGAGTTCCAAATGCCCTTTCAACATCCTTTCTCTTCGCTTGTTGATATCTATTGAACAACGTATTAGCATGCTGATTTGGAAGGAGAATTTTGAATGACTGCACGATACAAGATAATCGGGGATATATATTATCCGCCAAGTAGTAACCCATGTTGTAGATGTGGACATTGATGCGGTAATTATAATGAGCTGCTAAACTATTAACCATCTTATCAAAAAGTGGAGATTGAGCCAAGACGTTCAAGTCGTTGTTCGACCCTGGCGTTCCAAAGAAACCATGCCAAAACCACCGATCATATGATGCCACGGCTTCTAAAATCATGGTAGGTTTTTTTCATGTCCCCAGAACGTACCTGCCCATGCTGTAGGACAATTCTTCCACGGAAAATGCATACAATCAACACTCCCAAGCTTCCCAGGGAATCCTCTAGCCGCATTTTCTGCCAATAATCTTTCTGTGTCTTCTCTTGTAGGAAGTCGCATATACCTTGGTCCAAAGTGCCGAACAATTACCCTAGTAAACCTATTTACATACATATAGACGGTCGGCGCTCCCATACGGACATAATCATATGTGCTATCAGCGGCTATACCTTTACACAAACATTTCATTATGGCATACATCTTCATGTGGAGAGAGTGGCCAAGTTTTCCGGTGCAATCAACTTGGAAATCAAAAGCAGGATCCGCAACAACAATCTCATTTAGAATACGTAAGAAAAGAGGTCGATACATACCCAAACGTTGGTGGAACTTCTTAGGGCCCCAAGTACAATTAGGTCCAAAGTAGTCATGCATCATTCTTGCATCTCCGTCCTCTCGGTGCCTTTCCACCATTTGTCGCGTTGATACTTCTTGAGGACCAGTTGTAAGAGCCTATGCATTATTTGAGTCATATATTGGTACACCACAATTGCTCTCTCTTCGATATCATCACCAATGCTAAGATCGATACTATACGTCATTAGTACATACCTCCTTAGCGGATTTTCATCGTCCATTTTGCACCTGTAAACAACACTCAAACACTATAAGCATTCCAAGCTTTTTGAATTCATACAAAAGAAGAGACATTCATTAAAGAGAAGACATTCATTAAAGAAAACACATTCAAGCTTTTTGAATTCATACAAAAGAAAAGACTACTATCCGTTTTATAGACATCTATGTTCCCAAAATACTATAGTAAACCCACTAACCCTTTGGTCCTAATCCCAAAATCCTTTCCATATCATCATGAGTAAAACCAGCCCCACCACTATTTACCAATTGGCTTAATTGTGACTCTGGAACTATTTCATCTTGTGGAACATAATGACCATGTGTATCATCTACTGCGGCATCATGACTTGTAGCTGGTCTTTTACGGCTTAACCATTGGGAGTTTCTCCAAGATCATAACATGGTTGGGTTGACGTCGATCCTTCCCCTTTGTGGTTTGATTGCCCAAGAGCATGTGCACGATCTCGTTTATACCAAAACTCGTCCTTTGTAACATTTAACAGAGCTAACTTGTGTGCTAGATCTTTCCATTGCTCATGAAAAGAAACACCAACATAGCAAACATATTAAAGAACTTTTCATGTGTAAAGAAAATCATAAAAATATGGCAAATAAAATAATTGAAGGAGTTAAAACAAAAAATTACTAACCCTTGATCCCCAACTAACATCATACGTAAATGGAGGAGATTCGGGTGGTTGCAAAGGCACTTGAACACGGTTGCCATCACTGTCTGAACATTCGGCATACCAGTCAATTGTTGGAAATTCTGGTGAAGCTTGTGAGACGTTGTCATATGTATACCGTGATGGATGTATTGGGGGGACCTGATTCACAAGAAATGTTGGATCTTGAGTACTTGCAGCTCCAACTTCATCTCTGTTATCTTGACGCTGGATTTGTGTAAGCAAATATCTAATAGATTGTTTCTTCCACCACCACTCATAAACGGTCTCTTCAACAAATTTATAGTCTCATCCTTCCACCATATCAGTAGGATCCGGGGCGTTAGTAAGGTCTTCCAAACGTTCACGTGGACTTCTTGGAATTGGTATAAATCCCTTTGTTTGACTTAAAAACCGTTCACCAAGATACATAATACTAGAATCCAATTCCGGATCATAAAAAGCCACTCTTTTCATGGAGAGTTCACGAGCATGCTTTATATCATGATGTTCTCTAAACACACTATTAGAACATGGTTGCCATACCATTCCAACAATTGTCCTCAAATCAATTTGTTGGCGAGCTGTAGTAAGGGAGTGTCTAGCGCTATCCCTTTGTAACTTCACTAGACTATCACGCTTAAATATCATTACTGCAAGCCATATATCAAGAGGTACATCTTCTTTGAGAATAGGCGTAAAAGTACAAAAATATATGTAAAACCAATATTCTAAAAGCATCCGCATTCCACCAATGTTTTTTCCACCCCTAACAATCACATTCATACCATTATACAAGCGACTAAAACAAGCCGAACCCCCAATCATAATTACTAATTGCATTCAAATCACGCAAGGAAGCGATCCAACCTTTGCTTGCTCTTGTAGTGGTACGTGCCAATAAAACTTTTGAAATTACCCATAGTAAGAAATATTGAGTCACATGCTCCCAATTTTCATCATTAATTTGATTCTCCTTAATATATTTTGTGAGGCAACTAATAGGAAAATTCGGTTTCTTCTTGTTGTAGTTTGAATACCCATGCATAGGTCCAAAGTAGGCATCCTCTAGGTCTTGATTTTCTCTACGAGCCCATCCACTTGTAACGGCGTATTTCAATCTTTCACGACCATTTCCAATAAGAATGCCGAAAAAGTTAACGAAATCCAAAGAGGTGAAACCAATTTCAAAGTTTGGGAAATGAAATGAATTAGTGGTATACCACCACCTATCTAAGATTCCATAAGATAGTTGTTGATCACCTCTCTTAATTCTAATTTCAAAAAATCTACCAAGCCCGGAATTTAGAAGAACATCCCTAGCTTTTGCATGCTTCACCACTAGTTCGTATAATTCCTCAAGGTCTTCCCAATTACTTCTAAACTGTATATCATGGCTTTTATCATCAGTTGGGTTTATACTTGTAGCAATATGTTTCTCATCCCAATCTTTTGCACTCAATAGCATATACACATCCATATCATAATCTATACAAAATCATCAAATAAAAGCAATATAGTCACACAATGCACTCAAATTGTTTACCTAATGTAAACTAAAACATGTTAATTCATGGTAATTTCATTATCTCGTGGAAATTTCACACAATACACTCTTTTTAAAACTATGTTCATCATCTAAACCCTAAATTACATGTAAAATTCATCATAGTTAAGTGCAAATTGATTATCATTCATCAAACAATTAACTATTATGCATACAATCAACAATCATATCATCTAAACTAGGGTTGTCAATGGGTCCGGGTCCTCCCGGGTATCACTGGACCCGGACCCTACTTATAAAAGTCTGTCAAGTTCGTAACGGTTCCGGGTCCGATTCCTAAATTTGTGGACCCAGAACTAGACCCGTTAAAAACCCAGGGTACCCGTCGGTTCCGGGTACCCATTGGGTATCAAGAAAACTATAAAAAAAACTTCAAAAACTTGATATATTTCTCTTTTTGGCTTGAATCTTAAAAAAATTACAAAAAATTATTATTGTTTCTTCGTTAATGTACTAAATAAATATTAAATGTAAGAAAAAAATGAAAATGAAAAAAAATCTAGGCCAAAACTAACAAAATACATACTATAATTTTGCTAAAAAGATGAAGTAAAGTTAGAATAACCGGGTATCCATTACCCGCGGGTACCCGACGGGTATTACCCGTTTGGACCCGTTAAGATTCGGGTCCAATCGGGTAATTACCCGTCGGTCCCAAAGTTGTTAATGGGTCCAACTTTAGGACCCGGAACAGGACCCATTTCTACAGGGTCTGGTTCCGGGTCCGGGTAATGGGTACCCATTGACAGCCCTAAGTAATTAAACCCTAAGTTTTAAGGGGAAAATGGGAAAATGCCCCAATATGGACTGTAATGTTGGAAATCTGCCCCAACATTAAAAATAATTGGAAAAATGCCCCGCTGTTAAAAATGTTGGTTAAGTCCACATGTGCCAGTTCCCCGTGTGAAAAAAGACAAAAATACCCATTCTCGCTAAGATCATGCCACGTGCTCTGATTAACCGACGGACCAAGAGGAGGGCGAGACGCGCGTGAATAGCACGTGATAACCTGTTGATTACAATTTTGGCCCTCACTCTTCCATAACATGTGGCGGTAGCTTATGGTGAGATGTGTCACCTTATTTTGTCCTAAATTCACCCCATCGACCGTATGGTCCATATCGAGTCATTTTGTTCGGATCTAAAGAAAACAACAGAAGGGAGAATAGAAAGAAGGAGAGGAAAAAAAGATAGGAGCAAGTAAAGTGATGATTTTAGATCGACTATATCGTTAATATTAATTGTGAGTGACCAACAATCGAAAACTTTAGTTTTGCAGCGACTAAAAGCTCGAGAAAACGGTGAAGAAATAGTTGTAGTCTAGGAATGTTGAAAAAGAAGACGATTCCGTAAGGCGTAATGTGGATTTTCAGTAGTATATTTTTTCAAAAAGGTTAAAACTGGAAACCTAAATAAATTGAAAATCCAAAATACCCCTGCAATCGTTATTAAATACAGTATTATCCGGAAAAATGGGTAAACGCATATTTCAAGTTTTTGTTCGTGTAAACACAAATACAAAGAATGTGCGACAGGTAATCATCCATTTTTTATTATTTGAATCAGTATCGACTATCGTGTTTCAATTTAATTGCATAAAATTCAATTTAAGATTAAAAATATATGATTGATAATTAGTGTTAACTACCGATTTAACACTTAATCACATGCAAAAAGATTTGAGGAAGATTACCGTCTTGTCGTCGTCGGAATCACCAGTCGTTTAATGCATATGACTGGTAATTTAGTAGTGTTAAGAATCAACGGTAGGATGAAGGGATATCAGTGACGTGGAACGATATGGGACAATATGAAAAGTGTTGTGGAACTAGAAAATAGAGAAGGAGACACAAAGTGGAGGGAAGAAGAAGGGAAAAATCTATTATTATGTGTGTAGAATACAAAGGTTTAGGACTCTATTTATAGAGTTTACATACTTGGTGCCCAAGTAATAGGGTCCCACTAAAGTGGACATCTACATAATAAACTACCGTTTATAACACTCCCCCTAGATGACCACTGTATCTAAGTAATTGCCTCGTTAAAACCTTTGTAAGGAAAATCCAAAAAAGGACAAAACCTGATCGAAGGGAAAAGAGTATAATTTTGAGAAAACTTAGAACAGAGTTGGACATGCATATGTTGCCTCGTTAAAACCTTGACAAGGAAAACCCGGTGGGACAAAACCTTGACAAAGGAAAAGAGTACAACGTGATAGTCCAGTAAAATACCTTTCACTATGATGCTCCCCCTGATAAGTACTTCAGTTAAATCTTGGCTTGCAAATATTCGAGTCAACACTTCCCAATTTCGATAAACGAATTTCTTGAATGCTGGAGATAGCAATGCTTTAGTGAGAAATCTGTCTGTTGGTGAAGTCTTCTTTTGTGTTAGTCTTCTAATAATAGTGTTCTCGAGTCTCCATGTTTCTTTCAATACATTAAGTACTTGTGTCTTGGATTGCTAGATTCTCGGAGATGATTCGCAGAAGTTGTTGATGTAGTTTCTTCAAAAAAGTGCCAAGATGTAGATAAACTACCATACATGAACAAAACTGTATTTTTGGTCATACCTTACGTGGATCAGAATGATATCCAAAATCCCTAAGGGATTGTTATGTTGATTTGGTCTAACAAAAATGACCTAGTTAATGGTGGGAATCCACCAAATAACCGAAACTGATACAACTCCCCCTTGGATGACCACCATGTTGAATTAAACTGCCTCACTAAAACCTTTCCATTAAAAACCCAATGGGAAAAAATACATGGACGAAGGAAAAAGAGCACAATCTCAACATTTTGAGTAAAAATTTAAACGTCAGAGAGATGTTGCCTCGTTAAAACCTTGTCAGGAAAACCACATGGGACAAAACCTGAAACGAAGGAAAAAGAGTACAACTTTTGACGATTTATGGATGCTAACTCGACTATATGAGTATTATAGAATACAAGCATCAAAATCATTATTCTAGTTTATCTCAATGACGAGTTTAAGCTAGCATAAATCTAAATGCAGATTTAAGAAAGAAAAATAATAGAATTTATACTGCCAAAGCGTGGATTTTAGTGTTTTTAAGGACTCCTCAAGAAACCTGTAAAGTTGATATCATCAACTCATTAATCCGGATTTATGGTTTCGTACCAAATTTCTAAAAAAACACACACAAAGGATTGCTAAACCTGATATGGTAGAATCAGGTGGCTGTCTGAATATAAATAATTTGAATCCTCCAAGGATTACAAATTGAATATGTTCTCCGATCACATTTCTTGTGTAAATGAAATACGAGTTCTTCAAGGGATACCACACCAAAAGCATCATACATGGAGAACAAAGATTTATTGAATCAATCCTAGGGTTTGAGAAAAATAAATGAAACCCTCAAATCGTTTTTACAACGATCATATTTCTCATATAACGCATGAAGACTACTCCAACATGTAATTTTCAAAATTCATGCTTGCACGGTTAAGGTGTTAAGTTTTGGATCCAAATATTGCGTTATTCAAGAGATTTCAATCCAATATAATTTGGATTTTGTGCATACCAATCACATACGTCGATATTTGTCTGCAGAGGGGTTAGCAACCACCATCTTTATTATTTCAGTAGCTACCATAAATGAATATTCGACAATAATTTAGCTTACTATAAGCCGACACAATTCTCAAGTGTATGCATATATTAAAAAAAAATCAATCAATTACTGGTACCAGTGCCCGCGGGCATTATAATCTCCCCATATTCAAGTGAGAAGATATTATAGTTGAGAATGTGAATTCGGTACACTCAATTGGAGCACTATCTGTAGCCTCTTATAGAACACTACTTATCTGCTAGATGTGACTGGATTTCCTCTTAAGAGGCAAAAGCTTATATAAAAGCAAAATGAGAAATTTCACGCCAATCATATAATGACAGCCTTAATCGATTTTATCGTGATGGGAGAGGAATTGATATAACTTTTAAGTTAATGAACACCAATGTCTAGTGGTGTATAGTCTCCCCCTGATTAGGGCGGAAATATATAATCTCATATACGAAAACGTGTTTCGTAGAGTATTATCCGATTAATTCGAGATATATACTCATTATGAACTATGTCCTTCGACATAAAAAAAAAAAAGTAGTCTTAATAGACAAACATATTTACCATCAACCATGGATTACTTTTGGAACAAAAACAAATAAAATAAAATAAAGTTTTATGTAAAAACCAAAAGCATTTAAAATATGCAAACAAATCTCCGCTAAAATCGTGACCTCAAGGGACAACAAGATAGTTATTCACTCCAGAATGAAATAACGGACATTTTCTTTATCAAATGAAAATTAATTTAAGATCAAAATAGTCACTATAAGGAGTAATAATTATTGGCTAACAAGCCCGGTGCGCACCCTTTGATCTTTAGTGTCCAATTCCAACTACAAGTGGAACTATTTCAAATTTTGGAGAATATTAAGACGAAAAATAAAATAAAGATTGTTCAATGTCCCTCGGGAATGCAACAATTCTTAGTTTCATCGGTGTTAGCATTTTCGAATACCATAATAACGATATCTCATTCTGAAGTCGATAGAGAAAACCAATTTCAATTGGCTTATATGATTCTTTTTAAGAAAACAAAGAAATCATTATTGTATTCTTTGTAGAGAAAAATCTACCTTTTGGTTGATGAAGATTTCTTTGAAGAAATAAAAATCAAAAACCAAAAATGGCTAAATGTTCTTAAAATGCCAATTTTTACATCTCATAAAGAGAATTGAGGGGAAAAACCACTACCAATTGGTTTGTACAATTAATAAAATTATACCGACAAATAAAGGATATTGTCGTTTTCATCACCGCATATGGAAAATCCATCTTATGTCTGACGGATGGTTTCTTGTAAATAAATGGAAACTAGAGATAAAATCACATGATCTAAATCCAACGGATAAAGATACCAAATTTAATTGGCCTTAGGTTTTTCAACCATGCATGTGATTCATTACCCTAAAAGGTGATCAAGTCTGAATAACACCAAATTTTGGTGACTACAGTTTCATTAAAGGAATAAAAACTGTAAACCATCTTTGGATAACTTTCCTTTTCTTTTCTCTAAAAAAGAATTAAAGATAAAAGAAAAAAAAAATTATTATGGAAATTTGATCACCCACAATATATATCCTTATATAATATGAAAAAGGAAAACAGTAATCACGGAAAAAATAAAATAAAGGAACATGGTCAAACATGTATCTGTATCTTCACCGTATTTATGGGTGACAAGTGTTGAGGTTTCATCAACGCCTATTGAGTCGGCATATGTTCTCATCAGTGGATCATATCCTGGCCACAATAACAAGATGTTAAAACCTAATAGTCAAAGTCATATCCATGACACATGGAACATGCATCGTCCTAATAAAGACAAAATAAATTAAAATTAAAATTAAAATTAAAATATAGCTGGTGTAGGGATAAAAGAAAATTCTTCTCTGTTAAAGCCGGCGACTCCCATAGATATGTGACTACTTCACGATTTATGCGACTGTTTCGCAATTCCATATGATCGGTAGGATTAGCAAGTAGAGCAACATGCATGATAACCTGTTGTGAACTAGAAAATAGAGAAGGAGACACAAAGTTGAGGGAAGAAAAAAGTTGAGGGAAGAAAAAGGGAGAAACCTATTATTATGTGTGTAGAATACAAAGGTTTAGGACTCTATTTATAAAGTTTACATACTTGGTGTCCAAGTAATAGGGTCCCACTAAAGTGGACATCTACATAATAAATTACCGTTATTATAATATCTTAGTAATTATCAGTATGTCACGTGTTACTCACGTGCATCTCGTCTTACTCTTGGTCCATTGGATGATTAGCGAACGTGGCATGATCTTAACGGATGTGGGTATTTTTGTCTTTTTCTTACATGTGGGAACTCACACATGTGGACTTAACCAGAATTATTGACAGTGGGGCATTTTTCCAACTAATTTTAACGTTGGGGCAGATCTCCAATATTGCAACCCATATTGGGGAATTTTCCCAAGTTTTAATCAAACCATGAAATAAACTCAAATTACAATTCAACTAACCTCTCTTTGGATTCTCAATCAAATTGAGAAATTGAAGTATGCTTAGCTTTCTTATGTTGCAAAGAACAAACCCTTTGAAGCAATTTCACGGATTTGAATCATCGAATCGAATGAGAAATCAAAAAGGGGGAAAATTAGTTTTTTTTCGTTTTTTTTTTTTCTGAGAAGAAGAACAAGAAGAGAAGAAGAGAGTGTGTGCTCGAGTCTGGATAATATATATTCTTGAGCGCTAATCAGAATAGCGTTGAGCGCTATTGTTACTAGCGTTTTATGCTATTTTGAATAGCGTTTCTTCTATTCCACCACTACACTTGCACTTCCATCCACAATTCCAAATGCTGAGGTGGCGTGGAAGATGGAACTCTTCCACCATAACTGAATTTAAGGCTGGGTTTGGTAATGCTTTTCTTTTTTCAAAAGCACTTTCAAAAGAACGCGCGATTGGGGGATATAAATTACTTCCCCCAACCAATAGTGTCTGCTAAGGGGTGTTTTTGGGGGCAAAAATACTAAAATACCCTTCCCTCAAAATAAAAATCAAAAAACTTAAAATCAAAAAAACAAAATCATATCCCCCATTTCCATCTTCACTTCTTATTAATCTCTTTTAGGATTAGGGCCTTGAAACCTAAATATTCCCCACTCCCTTTCAAATTCTAAATTTTCCACACTCCCTTTCAAATTCTCTTCTCCTTCTCTGCCAGCTCCTCACTTTGAAAACAATATTTTTTTTTACATTCGGAAGTGATGAAGACCATGCCGGAAGTTATGAAAACCGTGCCGGTATAGATGAAGACCATGCCGGTAGTGATGAAGACCATGTCGGAAGTGATGAAGACCATGCCGGTAGTGATGAAGACCATCTCGGAAATTATTATTTTTTACATCGTCGGAAGTGATGAAGACCATGCCGGAATTGATGAAGACCATGTCGTCACTAAATGGCGGCATGCTCGATAGAAATCTATCAATGCCGGTAGTGAAGTGAAAAAAAAATCAATTTTCTGGATACTTTACATCATGTGCCGGTATAGAAATTTAAGCAACATACTATGCCGTTAGCAATACCGGCATGCTCGAAAATTAACTGACTGTGCCGGCAGTGGACTGATTAAAACCAGAATAAATTTCTCTACGCCCCCCCGGACCCCCTGGAAAACATCTATGAAAATTTCCAACAAATGCCGGCATGGATGAACGATCGACAACAACGCCGGCACACTGTGTTGGTGTGCCGGCATCGATATAACTATGAATACCATGCCGGCTTGAATTTCAAAATGGGGGATAAGCTCGGTGCCGACATGGACGTGGTATACCGGCATGGTATTCATACCACGTCCATGCCGGCACCGAGCTTTTTCAGCTGCAAAAATGGTGGATTCAAAGAAAAAAAATCAAATTTTCAACCTCTTAGCAGCAATTCTCTCTTCACAATCATCTTCCATTTCACCAAAAAAAGTTCTCTGTCAATTTTTTTCCCTCCTTCTACTCTCACCTCACTCACCCAAATAAAAATAAAACTACACACAAATCATTTATCAAATAATCTTATGAATTTACTAATTATAATTAATCACTAAACCTGATTAGTGAGGAGTAGATTAGGTATTAGGTAAAATACTTAGATAAGGGGTGACCCTGATTTGATATTTGGATCCAGTTTTTGTCTTTTTCCTCTATCACCCAATTAGTTTTGATATCCTCCAATTGCGCGTTCTTTCAAAACCTATATATGTTAATAATTTCTGAAATTAGTGTTTGGTAAAAAAAAGAATTAAAGTGCTTTTTATCCAAAGCACTTCCCAAATTCCTCAAATTTTAAAAGCTGGGGTGGAGGAGCTTTTAAAAGCTACAAAAGCATAAGCTTGGTCCCACCTAAATTTAATGCATGATTTATTTTTTTGTCCCTATTTTATTTTGTAAATGACAAAAGTTACCCTTAAATTTATATACAATCAATTTTTTATTTTTTTTATTTAATTATTTAAATATTATTATATTTTATTTTCAAACTATTTTATATACCATTTCATTTATCAATAATAAAAATATTAAATAATTACTTAATTAATTTTAGTTTGATTTTTTGTTAACATTTCTTCCAATGCACTTTTGAACTCAAAACAAATGAACTTTTTTTTTTTTGAAAATTATATATATATTAAAAAGTGGTTAAGTAAAATACTTTTTGTTTGAAAATTATATATAAAAAGTGGTTAAGTAAAATAATTTTTTTTAACAATCATAATAATAGTATCAATTATTAAATTTAATATTATATATTTATATTTAATATTAAAAAAATTAATCATTTTTAAACCCAATAAAATTGAATAAAACTATTTTCAAAGATATGTCTGGTTTTGTCATTTGCTACAACAATAATGGTTGAATCTGATATTTTACCAAACACACTTTGACTGTTTTTTTAATCACCTTTAGCTTTAGTTAATATTTTACCAAACGTCAAACTGCTTTTTTCTCACAGCGACACACAGCAGGAAAGTGCTTTTACAAAAGCTGCAGCAATACCAAACTAAGCCTAAGTTAGTTTTTATCGGGACGACCGAAGGGAGTCCCTTCTATACTGTCACTATGGTCGGGGCGACCGAAGGGAGTCCCTTATATACTGTCACTATGGGGCCTAAAAATGCAATGCTTGCAACGTTTTTTTTTCATTTTTAATCGATTCAATTGAATGGATATTGGTCGTTTTTTCTCGAAATTGAGTCAACAATCGGAGAGTTATCGTTCCCGACTACGGTTAGGAGCGATGAAAACGAATGGAAGTCGACCCAATTGACCGCTAATACGGCATGAAAATGGTCAAAAAACCGTCACCTAAACTTTAAATTTTAATCCTGATCGTTGATTGCCAACAAAATTCGGCTATCAGATCTAAAACTGTTACAGAAATGTTACAAAATATGTTACAATTGTTACAATATAAGTGTTACACGAATATAACGCTTATAAATGTTATAAAATCACTGTTACGAATATTGTTGCAAAAGCTGTTACAAATTGCGTCACGAAAAACAAGCCCCCCTACTTTGGTCGTCCCAGCCTTGCTGAAGCAGTCATCTAGTGGTTGAAGGGTATCGTTAGTAGGATCGGGGGTCCAAACAGGAACACCCTATAAAAAATGCTTTATAAACCCTTCTACCCACACTTTTACTGGGTTATTTTCTGGGACTAGCCGATTAGGGTTTCTCGATCTCTTTCTCCTCGTAGCCGCTGTGGATTTAAAGTTCATCTTGAAGGAGCGAAAACATGGTGAGTAATTCGAATGTGTGGAATTCGCACCCTAAACAGTATGGTCCTGGATCTCGTACTTGGTGAGTAATTCGATTTTCTAATCCTTCAAAGGCCTATGTTTTCTCATGATGTAACACTTAAAATTTCAGTGATCAATGGCCAGATAAATACAGTATTCGGGTTTGTTCTCCTAATTTTAACAATCATGTTACTATCTGTTTTCTTCTAAGACATCTTTACTGAGAAAACTTATAGTTTTTCTAAATTTTAGGATTACCATGTCGAGATTTTCTTCAGAAATATGATTCCGTCAATGAATTGGAAGCAACAATACACCGTGCTGTCCATTTTCATTACTTATGTAATGGTTACATTTGGAAATGAGATCACTTTAATCAGTTTATTCGTTTTTAACCTTAGATGATATTGTAATCAAGAGACTAAGTGAGTAACTTAAAAATAAGATCAGTACATGGCCAGCCAAATTAATTGTTGGCAGCACCCTTTAGACAACTAATTGTATCAATAAATCTTTTCAGTTTTACCGAGCTAAATTTGATTCTAAGGTTATTTCTTTACTTTATATGTTTTGCCGAGCTAAATTTGATTAGAGGCTTCTGTATTGGTGCGAACAGAGTCTTCATCTCTCTGTCTCCCTTTGTAAGTTAATGACGACGGCCCATCATCATCTACTGAGGTTGATCTTGAGTTGCAGAAAAATAACAGCCCAAGTGACTAGCTGTAAAACAAATTCAATTGTGGCCATGGCTTCTTCTTCTGAGCAGGAATTCATGGCTCAATACAGGGCGAAGCTCAATAGGGTCCCTCGATCTAAAAACTTATGGAACTCTAAGGTTGCATGTAGGGTTGGTGAAAAATTAGGGTTGCGGCTGAATGAACTAGGTATCTGTGATGTCCAGATTGATCTCCATGAAGAACTCTCAAGGCCCATCCACCATAAGAAGATGGTTATGTCCCTCTTTGATTCAGTTAAACTCACTGGCGTGTGTGTATATGAAGCAGAAAAATTGGAGTCTCAGTGATGAAAAACAGTATAGTGGTGCTCTCTGCTGGTTTGGTGAGTTAGGAATTTTGGAGCTTTCTCTCTTGGAATGTATTCCCTGGAGTATAGTACTGGTGGGAACTTGAGAATGGCTACTATCATTAGGTAGATGTTAGGGTTGATCAATGCAATCTTTGTGAACAGCAGAGGAGGGCGTTCAATTGTTCAGTGTGGTGGTTATAGGTTCTGTGACCGTGAAGTAATTTATTTTCGTTCATTGAACTAAATTTAGCTGGGTCTCTGTCTTCTTTGGGAGAAAGTCTTCCTCTAGGCAATTGAGATTTATTTGTAATCTAAAGACAGATTCATATACCGAGTCTGCTACTTTTTTGTTGCAGTTGTTTTTGATGATCGTCTTTTCAGCTTATTTGCGATTCTGCGATTCTGTATTAGTACTTTTCCTTCTATCCCAGTTTTAAGGAGTTCGATGAGAATAGTGTGTTTCCATTCTGTTACTGCTTTTTGACTCCCTTGTGGCGCGTGTATCTCAAAAAGGCAAAATGAAGACTTGGCCCCTACCTTTCTTGCATTATATTTGTGGATGGCACGGAAATGCCTTCTGTATTTCTGTTTTAAGAGATCAAGTTATAGACTTCTGTGCTTCTGTTACATTTTATGTTACTGTACTTCTGTTATTGCTTTAAGCACTTGTCTGACTTGATGTTTGTCTAATCTTGTGTAGTCGAGTGTGTGGCAATCCCCATGCAATAATCAGGAAGTATGGTCTTATGTGCTGCAGGCAGTGCTTTCGCAGCAATGCTAAGGAAATCGGTTTCATTAAGGTATTAGTTTTGACCCTTAAATCTTGTAGCTAATTTTCTTTTCCCATTTTGATTTTAGAAGGCCAGGTTCTGTTGCACCTCTCGTGCATACAGCAGCATGATAGATAGAGCAGTGGTCTGTCTCCTTAGTTCTTGTGTAATCATCAAAACCTGTTTGTCTTTTCCATTTTTTTCACCGAAGACCTGCTGATCAGTGATTATATTTGAACAAAGACAGTTTAGTGTATTAATATTTTTTGCAAGTGAGTTTCAACTTTTGCATAATGCGTATATGTAGTGATTTGTGGCGAGGTTCAGTCTTGGTTTTGTTCTTTCTTCTCGAGTGAGCTTTTGTTTCGGACGTTAAGTTTTTTATCTCTTTTGTGTATGCGTTTTATATAGTTAAACTAAGCAAGTAGTAATATTCATCTGTAGTTCCGTGGTTGAACTGTTCTTATTTATTTTTTGCACTATAAAAAAGTATTATACTAATGTTACATTATTCTAAAGATGTTTTATCTTTTTTCAGTACAGCTAAAGAATAGAAATCTGAAGGCTCTCTATCTGTTTGCTAAGGAGGCTTACGATCCTGGTAGATTTAGAACAACCATAGGTCTAGTTTGTTCGACAGTATACCACACTTATTCCACTGATTTTAGATTTAGAATTTGGAACTTTCTTTTTAGCAGTGGATGTATGAGTATTTTCCAGTGAACAATGTTGTAAAAAAAAATAAATCCTTTCTGACTGTACATGCAACATTTCTTCTCTTTTACTTTTATAAAAATTATGCAATGCTCGTTTATCCTGATTAGTCAATCAGGATATTGATTTCGGTTAAGCATCTCTCTGATAGATTCATAATTGGCAAAGCTGTGAATCCTAAATATGAAACCAAGTTAACAGTAGCCGGATCAGGATTTAATCTTTTATCATGGTACCAGGCCGAAAATGATGGGACCTTAGAGTTCTTGGCGATCATCCGGAAACATCTGAATCAACAAAGCTTTTAATGGTATGACAAGAAAGGATGAAACTAGTTCAGATTTATTATCGGGGTAGTAAAATTTTAAGCACTATATTTTCCATCATTAAAAATGTTTCGTTATCAATATAGTTAGCTGATAGAAAAAGAAAATAAAAAAAGATGGAAAATATTTAAAGGAAAAAAACTGGTATGAACTGTACATATAAAAGGTGACGTGCCCACTCCGAAGGACTCGAGATCCATCAAACCCCCAGCGACCAGCATTCAATTCTCTTCACACTCTGGTCTCTGCAAGACTGCAACACAACACATATCCCTCCATTGAAGTGGAAGGAGTTAAGAAGGAAGGACAAGAGATAAGAAGACAGAGAGAGACGGCACCCATATGTGTTCTCTGATTCCATTTAATGCAAAAATAAACTGGCTGTTTTCTTTCCTCTCTTTTTTTATTAAAAATCGGGAAGCAGTAGTGGGTAAGCAGCAGTGTCTCTCTGTTCATTCATTTTCTAAACAGTACTTCAACATAGTTTTCTAGTGAAAGAAAGAAAGATGGGTTGAGCTACAACAAAGAAAGGGTTAAGAGAAAATAGTCATTTCAATTTCAATCTGTTTACGTCTGAGGAATTGGTGTTTCATGTTATTGACAAGAGCTGCTCGTTTATGTTTAAGATGATGAGGGGTTTCGGATTTTGGATTATGTTCATGGTGGTCGGAACAATTTTCATGTTCCATTCCTTCAGTACCAGCACTGAAACTTGTAGATCATCATTTCCTGGTAAATCTTTCTCTCTCCCTCTCTGAAAGAAATGGTTTTGTAGCTACTTCTTTACTTGTTTTTCAATTTAATCTCCTAGTGTCATCTAATCTGCTTATTTTAGAGTCTTCTAGGTGACATTTCTCAGACATAATTAATTTAAGGTAACCATGATTATAGGAATTTTTGTGATTGCGAAATGGATATATTCTGCCCTTGTTTGGGATTTATATGCTGTCTTTCATGTTGGTTCGAAGAAGATTAGGATTAAGGTCTGAACATAGCTAGTTCATTTCTCTAAATGAAATTGACTTGTTGCATTTAAATTAAAAGAAATTAGAACTTCTTCTCTAGGTAGTTACATAAGATTAAGAACCTGTGAAATTGATCAATTAACACGAATGCAGATATTATCTTTGCTGGCTGCGAGATTGGTAATATGGTAACTACGCATAACAGGAAACTCAAGGTATAGAGTTTATGGCTCTCTATGAAACTTCCTGTTCAACGATTTGTGTTTATTTTCTACAAATTTTGACATCAATAAGTGAAGTTGTGTTGAGTTAAATACTGTTTTTTTTGTTTGTTTGTTTGTTTTTGCATTTGCAGGAAGCAATTAAAAGCTACAAACTAAATAGTAACGCGAAGAAGAGTGCAAGTTCAACCAGTTTTAATATGGAGGATTACCCTAGGATTGATCCAGCTCCAAGTTCAAAAGCCAACATACATGCTGGACCGATCGAGCACGGATCTCCTCTTATGCCATATATTCCAAAGCCGACTCCTCCAAGTCCAATTCACCCCAAACACAATGGTACTGGCTCTCCTCTTAGCCCTAATAATAACCACCAGTAAGTCGTTCCTACGCTCTTATGAGTTACGCCTGTTGTTATATATGGATAGCCAAAATGGAACACCAATAATAACATTAGAACGTCTGTGGAAGATGTTCAAGTTAAGTTTTTTTGTCAAGTATGTAACTGTACGAGCTAAAGATGTCTACCGACTTGCGTCAGCTCTTGAATCATGTTTGTACTAAGAAATTCCGTCATCTTTCCTGTAACTATTTTGTTAGTCCCTGCAAAACTTGTGGATTATCCTGGCTATGAAGTTGGTTGTGCCTGGAACAATGTCATAATGTCCAATATGCATGTTATAACAATTAAAGAAGGAAATCATGCATGTCATTGAGTCAATCACCAGCCCTGAATTCACTCAATGAGAATTGAGATTGCAGCTAACCATGCATTTGATGAAAACTCCATTTCTTGAGATATAAAGACTGGGTGGAGCTGACCCTGATTCTCTGCCATCTAAAGGTTCCACCCTCTCTACACCTTGTTGGGCCTAGGCCAACTGGGATGGGAATTGTTCATTATTTATCACATAGGTTTTGCTTGAGCCTGCCAAACCCCTCTACTGTAAATGGCATCTGATTACAGGTTTCGTTCCGGTTAGTCGCGAACTCTCTCAAACTTTCCCTAAGGGAAAGCGACATGAATCCACATGGTTCCTTATCACTTCGGCATTGGTTATGTCTTATGTGATTAGTCACCCAATTTTCATTACCATTGAGGCCATGATAGAATTTAGATTTTGACCCTTTTTATTTTTTGCAGCATTTCTCATTTAGATTCTGAACTGGAATACTATTATTTATAGATTTTGTGGTTAATAGAAGGTAAATGGTTAACTGTTAAAAGTTATGGCTTATGGGTTACCCAAGTGAAATTTTATCATTTCTGTTTTCTTCAGGATTTTAGTTGAGAATTTTTTGAAAAGTTAAAGAATATGCACAACCCCCTTCAGGTTCTTAATCCAAACAGCAAGTCTTTGCAGTTAAACGCCATCCCCTCAGTGCCAATCACAAATTAATTGGTTGTTAGTAAGTTAATAAGTTGTTGTTATAACAACAACACTTAAACAACTGCGTTTTAGTTGTTTAGATTTCAGTACTAAATGCTAATTTTTCAAATTAAACCTAACTAACAACAACAAGAGGAAAGCCCAAGACACAAACACAAAAACAAACAAACCTAGGTGATATTGACAACTTTTGCACCAACCCTAGTTTAACAAAAAGTCTAAAGCACTTGCTAAAATTCAACCCCATTAAGATTTCTTTCATTTCAAGCTAGTCTCATTTTCCACTCAATTTCATTCCCTGTGTAAGTTCCATCATCGACATCGTGGTTCCGAATTGGTTATGATATGACTAGTTTAAGGTGATCTGTGTTCCTAATGGAACTCTCTCATTTTGAAAACATCACGTAACGAATTATACCAAACCCATTTGTTTTCAACTGGATTGATGTGGAGAGTGAACAGACCAAGCAAAGCAAAGTTCACATAATAGAAGAGGTCCCCAAAAAACACAAAGAAAAAGAGAGAAAAAGAAATGTCTTTCTTTCTCTATAATCTTTTGATCACTTTCATTGTGTGGGTGGTTCATACTTAAATTTAACAGACATTACTTAGTGAGACTGTTTAGTTTAGACTTCAAAATAGTATGAAGTAAATTCTAAGTCATGGAGAGTAGTTCTAGACTTCAAGTGTCATGCATGCCATCTATCACAAGCAGTGATTTTACTGTTGGTATTTATGTAAAACTCCGTATGATATCAAGCTACTTGCTATATACTTTGACTGAAATCAGACTAATAGTGTCAAGTTATCAACTCACATTTATTGGATACGCAGCATACGCTTTACACTTGATTCCGTATATGTCCTGGATTTCGTATACGTCCTTTAAAGAAAAAAATGCAGGCTTAGATTAGGAAGCAAGAAAATTAAATGCATGAGAAGGAAAAATGGAAACTTAACTTGAAAATGAATAGTTATAACGGGCTTGGATATACATCTAGAAGGAACTATTTGACTTCTAAAAATTAAAAAGCAAAAAATTAATTTGGGTGTAAAATTTCAAATTGATTTCTGGAAGCAAAAAAAAAACATTTTGTAAAGTAAAATATATTTGTTTCTGACTTCCGCTTTTGATATCCAAACACGCTATAATTACCGTTATTAAAAAAAAGAATGAAATGAAGCGATTAAACTGGACACATAAAAGCCTAAAAAAATGTTTTTATGTGGGTAGGGTTTGTTTGTGTGGACCATTTGGTTTAGTCATCTGATTTATCATTAATATCTTGTTTAGTCATCTAAACCAAGTTTTTAAGGTTACTTTCCGAAATCAAAATGGATCTACAACTTCTTAAGTCTTAGATGAATAGAAAATTAATTCTTTAAGCACAGCACAGGCAGGTTTCACATCAAAACTAACCTCTCCCCTTTTTGTGGAGTGGGTTCAACATGCTTTTGTATGAATCTAGCTACTATTTTAAGGAGAGAAACTTAAGTTGAGGGAATCAGACTTTGCTTTGACTAGTAATTGGAGGTGACATATGTCCCTATTCATGGTCCTCCATGCTTAGCTAAGTCGGCCAGATTTTCCTATAGGTCCATTGCCCCACCCTTGCAGATCCCATTTTATAAAGGAGGTCCTATTATCTTTCATATATGTACCCCTCAAAGTGCATGGATAATTAAAGTACCTCCTACTTTTGGGTGGATATTATAATATTCACCCTAGGACGTTATTGGACAGGAACGGACGCACATTTTCGACCATCATTATAGTATAGTTAATTAAAAATTATACGGAAGAAGGGCGTCCTTATGATCATTAGGCAGGAGTTGCTAAAATTAAAGTTATTGTCAATTAAAATTCGTTTCCAGAGGTCCATGCAACGCCAAAATATTTAAAAAGAACTACCGTGTCTCTCATTTTTTTTCTTAAAAATTACACGGAGTAAGAGTATCATTATGTTCATTATGCCAGAATTGTTATAATTTGGTTTTAGAGGAACATTTAAAATCGCAACCGGTGAACTGCTATTTCTCTCTCCTTTTTTCTTAAAAGCTGTTCAGATAATAACGTTTTGGAAGAGGGGGAAAAAAGGCTTTTTTTTGTTCAAGTGGAAAGCCACAAGTTGGCACTGTCAAACAGCCACCTTCTAGTAAGGTTGATGAATGGATTTCGTTGCTCAATTACCTCTAGAATCGAAAGGGAACATGTTAATTGTCCTAATCTTTTTTTTTTTTTTAATTACTGTTCAGTTAAAAAATAGAGTTGGCGAGTTTCGAAATAAAGGCACTGATATCTAGTTACACCTTTAGAGAAGAAAAAACAAATTCCTTAGAAAACTATAAAGGTACAGACATAGTATATAAACTCTCAGACACACTTAGAGATTTTGCAGACAACCATTAGATATCCTACTGAAACATAAATACAGTTGGAGAACAGCTGTAACTGACAGTGAATCTGAGTGTTCACAGAGTGTTAGTAAAACAGAAAAATAATTATGCACTATGTGTTACTACCCTCCCACAAAGTAAAGGGGAGACAAAACCTTCAGTTTGTGCTTTAAGAATTCAAAACTAGGTGTATCCAGTCCCTTGGTGAAGATATCTGCAGCTTGGTCAAGAGTTGATAGATATACAACCTACAGAGATTTGGACTGCACTAATTCTCTAACAAAGTGAAAATCCAGTGGAAGATGGTTCATTCTACTATGAAACACTGGATTGGAAGCAAGAGTAATAGAAACAGGGGCGGAGCATTGAGAGGTGGATGTGCAATTGCACCCCCTCAAATGTGAGCTTCCAAGCCTAATTTAAGCGAATTTCCCCCCATTTTAGCAATTTTAACCCTTTTGCACCCCCTCAAATGTGCACTGATTGTTACTTTCCCACCCATTTTTAGAATTCTGGCTCCGCTCCTGAATAAAACTCTTCTTTTCATAGGCAATAGTAGGTGAGGAAGGTAGAAAACATGCAAGTCCTTGAGTAACTAACAGAACCAGACAACCTCTGTAACTGTGGATGCCAAAGACATATATTCTGCTTCAGTGCTAGATCTTGCTATTGTTTCTTACTTATTTGTAGACCAGTTAACATGATTTGGTCCAAAAATATCCACAATATCCACCAATAAACCTCATATCATCTGGATTACCAGCCCAATCTGCATCCTTGTAGAGTAGTAAAACCTTTTGTAAACAAAAGACCATGATCAAGAGTACCCATGACATATCTTAAAATTCTTTTAGCTGCAATCAGATGAGAGGTTGTAGGGGAGTGCATGAACTGACAGACCTGATTAACTGCAAAACATATCTCTGGTCTAGTCCATGTTAGATACTGAAGTGAGCCAACAATGGACCCATACTCTGTAGGATTAGCCAATAACTCTCCATCACCAGCACTTAACTTGAAAGAAGCTGGACATGGTATAGAGCAAGGTTTTATCCCTGTAAGATTAGTCTTAGCAAGCAAGCCCAAGGCATATTTTGTTTGAGAAAGAAACAAGCCATCTTTGTTCCTCTTAACTTCCAAACCTAGGAAGTAATGCAGACCACCTAAATCCTTGACTGGAAATAGAGTGCACAAGTGAGCAATAATAGATTCACAGTAAGAGAAGTTGTTACCTGTGATGATAATATCATCTACATACACTAAAATGATTGTTAACTCTGAACCAATTTTCTGAACAAATAAGGAAGAGTCTGCAAGAGATGACACAAAGCCAATGGAGATCAATGCATCAGATAATTTCTCATACCAGGGCCTAGGTTCTTACTTCATTCCATATAAGGATTTATTCAACTTATAGACATAGTCTGGATGTTCTTCATTTTGAAAACCAGGTGGCCGCCGAGACATAAAGACATCCTCCTTCAAGTCACCATGAAGAAAAGCATTACTAATGTCAAGTTTTTTTATATGCCACTTAGAATTACCGTAAGAGAAAGAACTAATCTGATTGTTGCAGGTTTGATAACAGGAATGAAGGTGTCGGTGTAATCCAGAACCCTCCAACTGATGAAATCCTTTTGCCACTAACCTGGATTTATATCTTTCTATAGTACTGTCTACATTGTACTTAACTTTGAATACCCATTTACAACCAATACGATTTTGAGAAGGATCTGTTGGTACATAAGTCCAAGTATCAACATCTTTGAGAGCTGTATGTTTTGTCTTCATAGCATGTTGCCAAACTTATACTTTAGCAGCTTGAGAATAACAAGTCGAAGTTGGAAATGTTAAGTGAGAAATATGAGCCGATGAAAGAGCATATTTTGTTGCTAAGTAAACTTTTGGTTTAAAAACTCCACTTTTAGCTCTAGTTTTCATTTGATGAGTAGATGATATTATAAGTGTAGAGCAGTCCGTAATTGGTAGTATAGAAGAGATAACATCAGAAGAAAGAGTACCTATAATCTCTGAAGTATCATCCGAAGTAGTAGAGACTGAAGTAGTAGTTGTAGAAGTAGGATCCGTCGTATAAATTTTATTTGAAGAAGTCATTGTTGTATAAATAGACTTATCCATCATAGCAGGAGTAAGTAAAAAAAATCCATTAAATCAATATCTGAATGGGAAGTAATCTTCAATTGAGAATAAGGAAAAATTTCTTCATGAAAGACTACATGTCTTGAGACAAAAACTTTACCACTTGTAGGATCCAAACACCTATATCCCTTGTTGTGAGAGCTATACCCCATAAAAATTTGACTTTTCTAGGTTATTAAAAGTATATGCCTTGAGCCATGGAAAACATAAGCAGCCAAATGATTTGAGAAAGATATATTCTGGAACCTTATTGAATAAACATTTATAAGGAGATTCAAAAGATAAAGATCTTGTAGGTAACCCTGACCATTTGCAGAGTAATTGAGTCACCACCAGAATAAGAATAAGAAGTTGAAGAAATATTTGAAGCATTAGAAGTAAGGTGATGAGTTTCTTCAGAGTCAATATACCATGGATTATCTCCAAGAATATTAGCAGAAGCAAGCTTTGCTTGTAAATGTGTAGGTGGATCTCTTCCTAGATATGCAAATTCATCATATTTCCAGCCCTCATCAGCAGCATGACCATATTTGCGGCAAATATGACATGTAGGTTTGTCTCCACTAGTGAAATTGACAGGTCTTACAACAGATGTAGGGAAAGAAGTATATTGTGTTGGTGTAGGTAAAATGCCTGAATTTCTATCATAAACTCTGCCATATGAACTACGACCTCCACCATATCCTCTACCAGATCCCCTAGAACCTCTACCACATCCTCTACCAATAGTAAAGAAGGCTTTATTTGTAGATTCAATAGAATAAGCAGTAATTTTGCTTTTAACAACAATTTCTTCACGTAATAATAGGTTGTGTAACTCAGTACTTGAGACGGGAGGATTACGAATCCTAATTGGAGTAGAAAATGCACTATATTCTTGATTTAATCCGGCTAAAGTAACAACTACAACTACAATTTCATCATCAGGGATAACAGCTCCACAAGCAGCAAGTTAATCTGTAATTGTCCTAATCTCATTAGTAAAGGAAGCAATAGCCTTGTTTGATAGTCATCAACTTTGTACGTAGTTGAATTGAATGTGTAGAAGAAACTCTGGCAAATCGATCAGAAATTGCTTGCCACAATTCATGAGATGAAGAAACATTAGAAAAATAAGAAATCACACCGTCTGAGATAGTCGAATCAATGCACATGATAATTGTTGAATCTTCATCGATCCAATCTGTGTATAGAGGATTTTTCAACTCCATTGTTGGCATTGGTTCGATTTGTAAATTGCACAAAACATTCGTGAGATCCATCAAGAAACTTCATAATCTTGAATTTACGAATTGTATGTAACATCAATGATTTCCAGGTCAAGAAATTCGCATTTGTAAGCTTGAGAGTAGCAATACTGATCAACTGATTGATTGGAACCTTAAAGATTGAAAAAGAAGTGGGATTTTCCATTAAAGCAGATCTATAACTTATTCGATGAAGAAATCAAGAAAAAATTGATAAAAGAAATTGAGAAAGATCAGAAATGAAGGAGATGAAAAAGATTTGCAGATTGTAGATCGAAGAGAAGCAGAAGCAGAGAAAGATCGAAACCAGGATAATTCTTCAAGAATTCTCATCTGATACCATAGTTACACCTTTAGAGAAGAAGAAACAGATTCCTTAGAAAACAATAAAGGTACAGACATAATATATAAACTCTCAGACACACTCAGAGATTTTACAGACAACCATTAGATAAGAGGCACGTGTAAAGATCATACTGAAACAAAAATAGAAATACAGTTGGAGAACAGCTATAACTGACAGTGACTCTGAGTGTTAATAGAGTGTCAGTGAAACAGAAAAATAATTCTGCACTCTGTGTTACTAATATCGTTACCACTATGCTACAGTAAAATTGGTGTTAGTCGGCCTAATAATGCATAATTCTTATCCCTCAAGCACCAAACATTCGTTCTGAACATGAAAATGTTTTCTTCTTTCCGATTGACAAAGGTTAAAAGATAGATTCCAAAGAGCATACAGACCCAAAAAACATGAAAATGTTATCTGTACAATGTACATATATGGTTCTCCAGCTTCGCCAACAATTAGATAAGCAAGCTAGACTACCATCAATTGGATGCAGTTGCAAGACTACATTGTTCGGGAGTTGTTCTCTCAAAAATATACAGTATGTGTTTTGGATGTTGTTTGTTTGTTTATAGAGTCCTACTGTTGAGAAAATATCAACATAGTTGGCAACTGCACAATAACAAGATTGGATTATTTTATTTTATTTTATTTTATTTTTCCTAAGTAAATATCAAGATTGGAATTTGGAAGGATACCAAAGAACGTGTTGTAAGAGCCCCCATTAAACAAATTATACTTTTGAAAGCAACAGACAGTGATGACGTTTCATGACGAATCATCTCAACCTTAAAATGAATATCTGCTTAGCTTATCGTAATCTCTAAATTAAGCGATGCTAAATAGGGAGGGAGGGTCTGTTTTGGAGAACTTTTACTTGCTCTCCATGCCTTTGCCCACGTAATAATTTACAATGATTGTTCACCACTATCATGCATCATTATTCCATGTCACATTATAATATTTGTTCTAAAAGAAAATTGGTTTTTGCTTTAACATAAAAAAACTAAATTCCTTAAATAAAAAATGCACCACTTTTTCTTCCCGTGTTTGTGAAGATAAAGATGATGTAATTATAGAACCAAAAAGAGTAAAGGGATGAGAAGATATAATATTCTTTGATTGATGGATGAGGATAGAATTGAAGGTTGAGTTATTCTGAGGAGTGTTTGTTTTTTCATTCACACTCACACTAGCTAGGTTTAATCTCAATTTATTAGGTTACAACTAATATAATTCAAATACACTCAAATACTTCTTTAATTTTGTTGATTACTTGATACTGATTTGCTTAATAGTCAAAAAAAAAAAAAACTCGGGGAAAAATCTAATTTAGTTGTTACTTTTTCAATGTGAAGTTTATAAATGTGGTACTTCGATTAGTTGTCCATAGCCCAGGCCAGACAGTTTAAAGTGCAATGCACATGAACATGAATGGATTTAGTAGTATAATTGGTCCTCTTTCAATTACGTTCCATCATTAGCACAAAAATGTAGATGTGGGAGTTGTGAATCTTGTGACATGAACAAGTGACCCTATGTATGTTGGAGGCGCAAAAAGATAGCTCAAGCCATAGGAATAGTGGAGCAAATTAGGAACGATGATATCTGCCGATGTCACAGTAGTGCAGTGGTAAAGTTATTGGATGATGATTACGATGAGGTGTTTGTTGAATAATGCTACACTTGGACCTCCCTTCTAGCATTGGGATAGTGCTGCAAAATGAATCTCTCACACTCTGTTTTTCGGGATGTCAAGCATTTCCGTTACCTGTATCCCCGCACACAAAGCACCTCAGTTAGATGGTACCCTTTTGTATTAATAATCACATTAAACATTAAAGAATGACAGCCTTTTATACGACTTCATACGCGGCAATTTGTATTAATTAATTAAGTAAGATGGTTAACACTTCAATAATAATCTAATCAACCCAAACTCAGGCATATAGAAGTGTAGTATGTCAATTGTCAATCAGTCAATGTGACTTCAAATGGAATTTAAAGTACATAAATACTCTATGAAAGAATAATGAATGAGGCTATCTTTGATTATTTCCTAAGCAAATTATATAATGGCTTGGCTTCAATATCTACTTATTGGGTATTCATTCTGTCCATTCCATCTTTTCTAGAATCACTTTCACAACTCTTTCATTCGGTCATTAGGTAAAAATTATTTCTTCGTTTAGATATCATTATTTTTCATTCTAAGTTAGATTTGATGTGTTTATTATAAGTAAACTTATCTTTGAAGCTCAATTATGTTTAATTAGGCACATGTCCACAATAATAATCTTTATTTATGTGTTTGTTTCCATGAAGATCTTTTTTGTTCATAGTCAATCAAAAAATATATATAAACATTATCCATGTGATGATCCAACAATGAAAAGCAGCGACCGTGATTTTGCTACAACATTTTAAGACGAATGCTAGGAAAGAAGTAGTGTCAAATAGCCTGTTCTTGTACAGTTCAAGTAACGTACGTATAAACGAAAGTGGAAGCTATCATCATCGTGTACATATGTACAGATCTTAACAGTTCTGGTTCCTGTGAATGATGAACTTGGAACAGGGGACCAAAAGGAGTGACTGTGAATATCACGAGGTTCTTATGTGGATTGTAGACAAAACTATTGTCAGCATTTTGTTTTTTGATATTTAATCGCATTTCTTACACGAATACGATATAGGCAATGAATGCAATATCCATGTACTCTTTATCTAAAATAATTAATCCAGTTTGGATTTTTAACTTTGCACCACGCTTTACACTGTTTTGGAGCTGGAATTGGAGTCCCCGACACCGGATTCCCGATAGTGTTGTTGTACTTATGTTAGGTTATGTGCGATTGGGGTTATGTGTATTGGCGACATGCATGAGGAGAATTTGGGCGTTCAATTTGCCAATATGAAAAGAAGTCAGTTTATATTGGACCAATTCATGATAACTTTTATATTTTTTAAAATCTAATCTTGATCCATATTATCCGTCCGACGGTGGAGAAATCTTTTTGTTCAGATTTTAAGTCAAGTTAACCACTCATTCAATAAAATTGTAACAATTTATTGCTATTGTTTATTCTAAATTAAAAATGAATCTCGAGTAAGCTAAATTTCATTAAAATTGGTTTTGGTTCTGAATCTTGAAACAAATTCTTGTTTGGATGTAGAAACGACTGTGACACACAAAACAAACCTAGCTTCTCGTGTTTATTGTTTTTATACCGATAGAAAGTGATCTTTTGACCAAGGACAAAATGGTTATTTTTACAACAAGGGATAGCTCGACTGCTTAGCCAAAGCATACTCGATTTTTGTGGTTGCGGTTCAACTTCCAAGACAAATGAAGAAGCCTAAGTTCAAGATGGATGCTAAGCCTTGCTACTCTTGCTGAGCCCTATTCTCCTGGTTGAGCCCTGCTTCCCTTGTTGAGTCTTGCTATCATTGCAAAATCCCACTACCCTTGTGGAGCCGTGCTACCTTAGTAAGCCTCACTATACCTTGTTGAGCCTTATCAACGTACTGAGCTTTACTAGCCTTATAACCGGTTCTATAACTAGGTCTTGTAAACCAAGGTCAAGTACGTCTGAAGCCAAAATGTTAAGTTCATGACATTTAAGATTCATTAGAACTTTGCAAGCGTGTTCCTGGATACTTTACTCCTCAAATTTCACGAACTCGACTAGGGGAACCCTCACAATAAATTAGGGTTTCTGCACTCTTCGAAGATAGATCCCTTGTCGTCGTCCAACCATAGACGAACAACCGTATTTTACCTCCACAGACTAACGACATTGCCTCCTCTCTTCGCTCGACGAATGGCCATGCTAGGTTGGTGTTCAACATCAACCTCAACCTTTGCATTGCTCATATGGCTGAACAAGAGCTCACCTTGCTCATGTGATTTGACAATGTCTCATCTTACTCATTTGACTAGAAAAAAGACATCAAGCCTTAGCCTCTCTACAGAGACGTTCATGTCATTGTTCTCTTACGAAAAACAATCATCAAGTCAACGCTATCTTGACCTCCACTAGGCCTTAACATCTCAACAGAACTGGTCATGCCTCTGCTCATCTAGTCGACAGGTGACCATTCTAGGTCAACGCTTGACCTCTACCTTGCCTCATCCTCCTTACAGAGTCGTCCACATCTTACATTCTCTTACTCGTCAGGAAAACGTCTACAACTAGTTCATCCTTGAACCTAGCCAAGCTTGTGCTCTCCTCATGACACACACGACTATTACAAGCCTCATTAACTCTCCATAAGACTCAAGCTTTCTCCACATACAAATATGTCCATCAAAGTTTCGACAATTTCAGAGAATGCTACCATGTCAAACGACATATCATGCATAAAGGTTGATTACATAAAAAAATGAAGGGATAAGCTTAGGGGTTTTGGTTTGAGGGATAACAACACATGTGACTATCAGCTACTCATATAGGGAGAGAATAGTCACTCACAAGGATTCAATTGCGAAGGATGGACTTAACCCTTAATTTATCATTATATGTTCTCTGGAATAAGGGGAAGGTGCTTATCTTACTCCTCGTCCTTATCTCTCTGACTAGAGATTAGGTTTTTGTAGAGCTATAAATTGACTAACTCTCGGTCAATCTAAACATAATAACAACAAGAACAACACAATATAACAAGTTTTCTGCAATTTCTCTGTCTTTGAGCTTCTTCATCTGCAATGCTCTGCAACTAAGAACTATAGTCTCAACTCTCTCAACTTTTCTAGACCAACCCTACCTCTTCACCATGTGAGTGAAGCATCCCTCGAACGACCATCTTCTTGGTCCAGGAAAGAAGTGTTCGTAATCAACCTTGGGCACTCATACAAACCCTAACCACTTTTATCTCTCTTAACCTTTCACGATTTTCGCCATCTATATTTTGGCAACCATAGTGGGAGGTTGGTCAATTTGTCATGGTCTTTATCGAAAATTAGGGTTATCATGGAGGAAGTTGATTCTCTAACCACCAACCACATCGATTTTTTTTAAAAAACCTAATATTTGTACTTTACGTCAAAGTAAAAAAAAAACTTAGATTCGCAGAATGCTTTTATACTTGTGACAAGAAAAGTCCATGAGATATCATCTCAGCTGTCGATAGCTCCACCTATACCACAGACAGGTCTGAGATGGTGAATCCCTATCAGCGTGTCTATCTCATCAGAAAAACGCTTAACTTTAGTGAAGTGTGATGCCCAAGCTCACCTTAATTTCGGCCTTTATAATAACAACGTCTCAATTACCGTTATTCCTTTACCCACTATAAAATATCAAAAATATTAGCTAAGAACCAAGATGAGCTACAAAAGACTCAAATGGACCTTGAAAAAACTCTTGACATATTTGTCAAATTCAAGTCACTTGTAGGAAAATCAAATTTGTGCAACCTGATTGGGGAGGTAAATATATAAATGTCTTAACTTATATATATATTGTGGAATAGGTCATAGAGTTTCTTGTCCTCATGCTCATGTTCAAAATGGCACAACAGAAAGAAAACATAGGCATATTGTGGAAACTGGTTTAACATTGCTTACTCATGCTTCATTACCCTTGTCATATTAGTCATATGCTTTTGAAACTGCAAACTTTTTAATACATAGACTTCCAACCAACTTTACACCAATATCACCTTTAGAATGCCTACTTCAAATCAAACATGACTATCAATTCTTACACACTTTTGGATGCAAGTTATCCATGTCTCAAAGATTTCAACAGCCACAAACTTGAAGCCAAGATCTGTCAAGTGTATCTTTCTTGGTTACTGTCATATGCAAAAGGGTTACAGGCGCTCCAATCCTATTACCAACAAAATCATCATTTCTAGGGATGTCCAATTTGATGAGTGTGACTTTCTTTATGCAATATTTTTCAGTTCAGACTCTTCTAGCAATGAAACTCTATCTACCATATCTCTTACATCTTCATTGGTTCAGCTGCAGGTCCTTTGCCATATACTTCTACTAGTGCTTGTATTCCTAATGAAGTGGGTCTGCAAGTGTCTATAAAAGTATATCTCCTTCCCCAACAACTACTTCAGATGCTATTACAGCTTCTTCTACTTCATATGCTACTACAAATACACATCCAATGATAACAAAGGGTAACATGGAAATATCAAAACCAAAACCAAAGGTATTTGCTTTAGAAGTTCTATCTGCCTGTGAAGATATTATTGTGCCAACTTGTTATACTAAAGCTTATAAGAAATCAAATTGGAGAGCTGATATGGATGAACAAATCATTGTTTTATTGCAGGATGGTACTTGGACATTAGTGCTTGCAACTTTAGGCCAAAATGTGATAGGCTGCAAGTGGATTTTCAGGACCAAGACAAGAGCAGATGGCTTTATTGAGAGGTATATGACAAGCCTGGTTTCCAAAGGTTATAACCAAATATAAGGGATAGATTATCAAGATAGATTCAGCCTTGTAGTCAAGCCAATAACTGTGCACATTATTCTTTCTATCTCTCTCACAAGATCTAGCAGATAAGATAACTAGATGCCAAAAATGTATTTTTTCATGGTCACTTGTTAGAGGATATTTTATGCTTCGACCACTAGGATATTCTGATAAACTGCTTCCTAATCATGTGTGTAAAATTCAAAGATCTCTATATGGCTTAAAACAGGCCTCAAAGGTTTGGTTGAGAGATTGAGGCAGTTTCTTCTTAAGAATGATTTTGTTTCTTCAAAGACTGACATCCCTTCTCTTTAGAGTCACCAATTCTGCTGCTTTTTACATTTTTATTTATATGGATGATATATTGGTAACATGGAGCTCCACTTCTGGAATTGATAATCTGGTTGGTGCATTGAGCAGTGAGTTTGCAATTAAGGATTTAGGAGAACTTCATTTTTTCTTTGGTATTAAGGCTACTAAGAATTTTGCAGGTGTTTTGATACCTCAAGACATATTTGATTAGTTTGAAGAAGAGTTCAGATTCAATGTTGGTGTACTTTAATAAGGCACGCTCAATCTCATATCAATTAGCTCAAATTGATAGAGCAATTTCTGATGAGGATCTGATTTTTCATATTTTAATACCTTCTGAGTTCAACGCTTTCAAGAGCTCGATCTGCACTTAACATATAACAACCCATGTTTTTAGCATGGTGCATGTGCAAAGATGCGCTATGGCTTATGATGAAGCTTCAGCCAAAGCTTCCTTGCGTAGTAAGAGGCATTTGGCCAAAGGCCAGATCTCGCACCAAATGGTGCATTAGGCCAGTTGGGTAGATGTCCTTGGGCGTTGCAGCACACCCATTGTGCATTATGCAGGCTATTGGCCTAAAGGCAATATCGCACAACAATTGTGCATCAGGCCAGATCGGGCTAGCCGAGAGAATATTGCGCAATCATTGTGCGCGCAATAGCCAGAACGAGTGTTGCGCAATTATTATGCAATGGGCAGAACGAGTGTTGCGCAATCATTGTGCAATAGCTAGAACGAGTGTTGCATAATCATTGTGCATTACAGAACACAAACTCAGCAATCATTGTCGGTTATTCAGAAATACATGGCAACGACATGAATAGTGAAACAAGCACCTAAAAAATGGTACTTGGTGAATGCCAATCCTCTCCCCTTTTCTAAGTTGTAGAAATGTCAAGTAAACATATATAGGGAGGGGTAATTGGTTGAAGGTGCATATGCGAACTATGCACCAAGTAAGCTTCATAGCTTAGCCGAAAAAGTATAAATGATGCGTAAGCCTCATTTATAGCTGCGTAGCCTTGTGCATTTTGACGGAACGGCCTATACGGACTAGGCCATTACCATTATTGCTTGGCCACGACCTTACAAACGAGTTTTGACTTAAGTTGTTGTCCCTTCGAGGATGAACTACGATCTATGCTTGATCCCTTTAGAGTGGGGGAAGGGTAGGCAGCCGCAATGAGTTGCAGCATTTCCGGTCCAGCACTTTGTCGCTCATATCATCTGATTGAGAGATCATTGCGGCATAGTGGCCTCTCATATCACCTGGCTCGGTATTGCGATGCAAGAGATGATTATCGCCATACTTGATGAGGCTAGTTGCATGCCATTCACTGGATACTCATACTTCCTATCAATCTACAAGGAGTTGGCATATGCACCAATTGCGAATTGGGCATGGCCAAGAAAGTAAGCCACATCGGTATGCAAGTAGCAAAGCTTGCATAAGCCTAAGGAAAGTACGGCATGAGCCTGATTAATGCACTCTTGGCACGAGCAAGACAAGTGCATACTTTTAGCAATGCCTAAGCTAAGTAAGGAGTTGGAAATAGGCCTGCAATGGCATATGTGCAAGTTCAAAGCATGATCTATGCCTAGAAAGGACTCGAAATCTAATGATGCATGAGATAATGCATCAGCACTAGCCTCAATGGCTTTAAACCCTTTGCAGAATAAGGGAAAGTTGGAAAGGTGTGGAAGCTGAGTTTACTGCATCATGCTCCACGAGCATGCTTAAAAGGGCAAATTAACGTGCATTTGCCTAGCTTTAAGGCCCGGTAAGTAGCATCATCATGACGCATCGGGGAAGTTATGACCTGCGCCACCAGGTGCCCAGGCGTAATTTTTCTGGTCAATCATACAACAACTTAAGAATGAGAACCTCATAACATCTTCAGAGCTTTTGGGATTGTTGCTTTATGAAGAAGCTAGAGTTACTTCTGAAGAACAAGGTTGATCTTACTACTGCTTCTGCAAATGTTACTCAATAACAACATCGGTTTCTCATGTGAATCAAATTGATCAACAATATCCAGGTGCCCATGTTTTTCAAGTAGTGATTACCAACTACTCAGATAATTCATATCCTTATCATTCTGGTCCTCCAAATTGGAATTCATATCCTCATCGTGGTAATTTTGGTAGATCGGGTAACTTTGGTTTTATAGGCAAGAAAACTGGTGGTAGAATTATAGGTGGACTTAGAGGTGGTAGAAATTTTTAAAGAGGGAGGTTTGGTAGATCTAGTGGTCCAAACAATTTCCATCATCATGTTAAGTACAATTACTAAACTGAGTGTCAGATTTGCAGGAAACCATGTCACTCAGCTAGTGAATGCGGATACAGGTTCACTACTAGTGATAACTCGATAATACAAGCTTATAATACCTCTTATGATTCTTATGCTTAAGAATTTGACAAGTTTTGATGCCCTGAACCGCATGCATTTGCTGTTTACAATGATGATTCATTTGCTTCCACTTCTGGTTGGGTACCTGACTCAGGGGCTACTCATCATATCACTTGAGTCTTATACAATCTGAATTTACATTTTGAATATCAGGGACAAATCAAGTGCGTGTTGGCAATGACTCAGGTTTGCATATTACTCATGTTGGTTCCTATACTTTACACCATGATACTGTTAAGTTAACTATTTCTAATGTCCTTCATGTGCCATCTATTACCAAGAATTTAATTTATATGCTTCAATTCACAAAGGAGAATAAGTTTTTCTTTGAGTTATATTCTGACCAATTCCTTATTTAGGATATGGTTACCCACAAGGTCCTGCTTCATGCACGGTCCTATTAAAGATGGCTTGTATCACGTGGAATTCACATCTGCTCAACTCAAGCAAGCTTTAATTTATAGAGTTTCTTCATCAACCAGATGGCGCAACAAACTAGGTTATCCAGCATATCAGACACTGAAGCATGTTTTGGCTTATGTTGATGAGGTTATTGATTCTCATTTATCCTCTACTATTTGTTCTTCTTGTCACTGTCAATTAGCAAAGAGCCATGCTTTACCTTATCCTAATGTTGCAAGCAATAATGTGTATGGTCCATTGAATTTGATCTATTCAGATGTATGAGTGATCCCATCCTTGTGTTCTATTAATGAATTCAAGTATTATGTGTCTTTCATTGATTCATTTGGTTGTATCCTTTAGCTTATAAATCTGAAGTCCTTGACATATTTTTCAAATTCAAGTCTCTTGTGGAAAATCAACTTAGTAGGAAGACCAAAATTTGTGCAATTTGATTGGGATGTAAATAAAAAAATATCTCAACTTATCTAGATATCGTGGAATAGGTCATAGAGTTTATTGTCCTCATTCTCATGCTCAAAATGGCACAAATGAAAGAAAACATATGCATATTATGGAAAGTGGTTTATCATTGCTTACTCATGCTTCATTACCCTTGTCATACTAGTCATATGCTTTTGAAACGGTATATTTTTTGATACATAGACTTTCAATACCAACTTCACACCAATATCACCTCTAAAATGCCTATTTTCAAATCAAACCTGACTATCAATTCTTACACACTTTTGGATGCAAGTTATCCATGTCTCAAAGATTTCAACAGCCACAAACTTGGAGCTAAGATCTGTCAAGTGTATCTTTCTTGGTTACTGTCATATGCACAAGGGTTGCAGGTTCTTCAATCCTATTACCAACAAAATCATCATTTTTAGGGATGTCCAATTTGATGAGTGTGACTTTCCTTATGCAACATTGTTCAGTTCAGACTCTTCATGCAATGAAACTCTATCTACTATGTCTCTTACATCTTCACGGGTTTAGCTACAAGTCCTTTGCCATCTACTTCTACTAGTGCCTGTATTCCTAATTAAGTGGATCTGAAAGTGTCTATAAAAGTATATCTCCTTCCCCAACAACTACTTCAGATGCTATTACAGCTGCTTCTACTTCAGTTGCTACTACAAATGCACATCCAATGACAACAAGGGGTAAAATGGGAATATCAAAACCGAAACCAAAGGTATTTGCTTTAGAAGTTCGATCTGCCTGTGAAGATATTATTGTGCCAACTTGTTACACTAAATCTTATAAGAAACCAAATTTGAGAGTTGTCATGGATGAGAAAATGACAGCTTTATTGCAGAATGGTACTTGGACATTAGTGCTTGCAACTTTAGGCCAAAATGTGATAGGATGTAAGTGGATTTTTCAGGATCAAGAGAAGTGAAGATAGCTCTATTGAGAGGTACACGACAATCCTGTTTTTCAAAGGTTATAATCAAGTAGAAGAGATTAACTATCAAGATACATTCAACCATGTAGTCAAGCCAATAACTATGCACATCATTCTTTTTATCTCTCTCTACAAGAATTAGCAAATAAGACAGCTTGATGTCAAAAATACATTTTTGCATGGTCACTTTTCAGAGGATGTTTTTATGCTTCAACCACTAGGATATTCTGATAAGAACTGCTTCCTATTCTTGTGCATAAACTTCTGAGATCTCTTTATGGCTCAAAAGAGGTCTCAAAGGCTTGGTTGAGAGATCGAGTCAGTTTCTTCTTAAGAATGTTTTGTTTCTTCAAAGACTGACACATCCCTTTTCTTCAGAGTTACCACTTCTGTTGCTCTTTACATTATTATTTATGTGGATGATATATTTGTAACATGGAGTTCCACATTTACAATTAAAAATATGGTTGCTGCATTGAGTAATGAGTTTGCAATTAAGGATTTAGGTTAACTTCATTTTTCTTAGGTATTCAGGCTACTAAGGATTTTGCTGGTGTTTTGCTATCTCAAGAGCACTATGTCTCTAATCTGCTTCCCAAGGATAAAATGAATGCAACAAAGTCTTGTTCAACTCTTATAGCCTCTACTGCAGTCAATAAAGCACATTGAGGTATTTATAAGGTACTATTTCCTTTGGGTTGCAGTTTATAAGTTCCCATCTCTCTTTAATTACAGGCTTACTCGAATGCAGATTGGGCAGGTGATATATCTGATGGATGATCTACCAGTGGCATGGCTTTATTTTTGGGTTCCAATATAATTTCATGTTGCTCTAAGAAACAGAAGACTGTCTCTAGATCAAGTATAAAAGCCGAATATCGTGCTTTAGATGACGCAACATCTGAAATTGTGTGGCCTTTATCTCTTCTTGTTGAACTACATTTCAATTCTCCTATAAGTCATGTTATCTGGTGTGACAATATGGGGGCTACACATATGACATCAAATCCAATATTTCGTAATATAATGAAACTTATAAAGATAACATTTTAATATGTCGGAGAGCTAGCGTTAAAGGCTTTGGATGTGCGATTTCTCTCTACTCGGGATCAAATAATAGATATCTTTACCAAGGGTTTGTCCACAACACGCTTCTATACTCTTCGTCTCAAGCTCAGTTTCGCTGCTCCTCCATCGACCCTGGACTTGCAGAATGTTATAGAGAGTTGATATGTGCTTGTGTAAAAAGTGTGTTTGTATGTGTGACACGTGATCGTGTTTTATGTACGTGTGAGAATTGGTAGGTGACAATCATTCTTTTAGTAACAAGAATTGAAATCAAGTAATAAAATCAAATCTGAGAGGAATAACCATAAGCACAATTAAGATCAAAAGTGTGGTAGGCTTTTACGTGTCATTTATCTTGTTATCCCTTTCTTAAAAAATATGTCTATCTCAAAGTTTATCAATTTATTATCTAGTTTAATCCAAATAGAATCTCAGTGAATGGAAATTGCTTGGTGAATGACCAGGATCAATGGATTCAAATAACGTATAATTATTAACGGCCACAGATTTTCAAGTTTAGAAGAATTCAATTGATCTTAATTGTGCTTATGGTTTGACAAGCATTGGGGAGTCTTCCGAGATCATAAAGGAAAGATCCTTGGGATTTGGCACATGCACAACATATCTTCAAGAATGGGAACAACATGACCGAGATATATGGACCATCAAGCAAACAAATCAATTTGAGAGGATTGTCTAACGACATCTACTCTCTTGACACAGAGCAACTCCAATGGTGAATAGTAACTCCTTCGTAGTTGGGAAGTAGCGTATCGACTACTCATTTATTATATAAGTTAATTCCATAAATCCTTCAAATCTTCTGAGTTTTCTTTCGATCGAAAGAAACCTCAGGTTTAAAAAACTCCTTCATTTTGGGCTTTAGATAGGCTCTATGGATTAATTTTTAAACCGCTGATCGTCAACTATCTAAATATTCAATTGTCTTTTTTTTTTTTTTTTTTGTAAACAAAAAAAAATTTGGGAAGGAATTGCGTACTGAAATCTCTCATTTAAAACCTGCTTACTCCATGGTTTTGACAAAGGTGAAGTACTAAAATACCCCAATCCATATAAGTTGCTAAAACAAAATAGACAAAACATTGGAGCATTTCGCATTTTCCTTTGCTTGCCCCTTAGCACCATGGTATGGTATGGTGTGGTGGGTGGGGTTGGAAAAATGCCACTCTCAAACTAGGGTCAAATGTTAGAGTACAAAATAAACTACAAAACATTCTGTCTTTTTCTGCACACTAAACGTTAGTATTAACGACTATATTTATTTTTTAGGTTTCACCGAAATGTCAATCCACCCCTCACCATCCTCTCCTTCAATTAAACAACAAAAATGACGGATTTATCCATCACAGAACTTTCACTTAGAAACAAAAGGGCAGTACTGACTTAAATCTTTGGGATCCTAATCCTTTTTTTTCTTGTGTATAAACAAAACAAAATTCTCTTCAATAAACAAAATATACCCCTCAAGAACTCCAACTTAACGTAACGTCTCTCCAAAGATACACTAAACCCAATTCTCCCTAGAAAAAATCAAAACAAAGAACGAGTCCAGTCCCACCCTAAATCTCCGAATAATTAATTACTTGGATTAATTTTAATTTTCCCTCAATTAAGCTCCTCAAATAATTTCCCAAATGCGCCTAAAACCAACGCCCTTATTTTTGCTCACTTCACTCACTCTCTCCATTTTCGCCCTTCATCTCATCCCTAACTGCCGTGCCCCTTTTCTCACTCCCTCTCTCTCTTTCTAAAATCTCGCATCTCACAGTCCTCCTCCTCCTACATTTTTATTTCTCTCACCAAAACCCCCCTTTTCTCTGATTTTATAACAAATGTTGTTCAGATTCTTGTGTTATTTGTGATTTTTTGTAGGTTTTTGATGAAAATGGAGAAGAAAAAAAGTTAGTATAATTAGAAAATTAGAAAATCAGGAGATCAAGAGGAGATTTGGTTTGTTGTTGGTTTGATTGATAATGGTGGCTGCCATTACTGCTACAGCTTCAACAACAACACATCAAACCCCAAAACAAGAAGAATCAACAACAAGAAGAGCAACAATAGGTACAACAAATCGTTCATCAAATCCAACAAGACCGCCATTATTACCTTCAGAAAGAGATAATGGACTTACTTCTATTGCATCAAGAAGACCTAAATCTAAAGAAATCACTTCTAGGTATTTATCTTCTGCTGCTTCAAATTCTACTTCTTCATCTTCTTCCTCATTTTCTTCATCAAGGAGATGCCCATCTCCATCTACTACTACTACTACCACCACTACCAGTACATCTTCATCAACAACAACGGTGACGATGACACCATTATCAGGTCTGAAAAGGTCACAATCTGTAGATAGAAGAAGACCTATTACACCAAGACCTACTACGCCTCTTCCTGATTCAAGACCTAACACTTCTTCTTCTTCTTCTTCTTCAAAGATTTTGTTTACTTCAACGAGGAGTTTATCAGTTTCATTTCAAGGGGAATCGTTTTCTTTACCAATTAGTAAAACTAAATCAACTCCACAACCGAATAATTTTTTGAGTAATGGAAGGAAATCTACACCGGAGAGGAGAAAATCTACCACTACACCCATGAGAGATAAAGTTAATGGAGAAAGAGATCAGGTGGAGAACTCTAAACCTAGTGATCAACATCGATGGCCTGCTAGAACTAGACAAGTAAATCCTTTAACTAGAAGTATGGATTGTACTGTTGAGAAGAAGAAGATCTTTGGATCTGGGACTTCAGTTGTTCATGGTGGAGGATTAAATTTCAACCAATCAATGATTGATGAAACTAGAAGGGCATCTTTTGATTGTAGATTAAACAATAATGCTGAGTTATTAAAATCTGTTCAAGTTGCAATTGATGATTCTTCTAATTCAGTTAATGGATCTGTTGCTCCTTCTGATCCCACGGCTTCTGCTTCTGATTCAGATAGTGTTTCGTCTGGTAGTAACTCTGGGGTACAAGAATGTGGTGGAATTTATAAAGGGAGAGGGTTGCCTCGTGGAGTTAGTGTTCCAGCTAGGTTTTGGCAAGAAACTAATAGCAGATTGCGTAGATTACATGACCCTGGTTCTCCATTACCGTCTACGCCTACAAGTTCTAGAACAATGCCACAATCCAAGGTTTTTCCGGCACGCAAGTCCTTCACAGACAGCCCTATTTCGTCTCCAAGACCGGGCACAATCAGTAGAGCAATGTCATCACCAATACGAGGCTCTGCGCGGCCTGCTTCACCTAGTAGGGTTATGACGCCCTCTACATCTTCTCCCTCAAGGGGAATGCTTAGTCCAGCTAGAATGAGAAATGCAGTTGGAGGAACTATGAGTAATCAACCTATTAATACACCTTCTATTTTAAGTTTTGCTGCTGATGTTAGGAGAGGTAAAATGGGAGAGACCCGAGTTGTTGATGCACACCTCTTGAGGCTTTTGTATAATAGAAGTTTGCAATGGCGGTTTATAAATGCAAGAAGTGACACAGCTTTACTGGTGCAGAGAATCACAGCAGAGGTATGGCTCTATGAACTTGCTTCGCCATGTAGTTTTAGGTAATGTAGATATATTTTTGTTACTTTTTAAGTAATACTTACAGTTTACTTTATGTAGCATTCTCAAATGCTCACCTTTGAAGTACTTAATACTGATTACTGGGATTAATATACTATGAGAAAATTCTATGGTGGTTTACTGGGACTAATACTTGCTTAGCAGTTTATTGGCTGTAGGGTAGTTTCTCTTGAATTCATTGTTTCTACGACGGAGTGTAGGAGTTATCAATAATTAAGTTACATGCGAAGACTAGTAGGACTTCCACTGAATGTAGTTAAAAGACGTATGTGTTGAAACCTTTAGGTGTAACTACATTTAACTACCTTTAGGTGTAATACATTCAACTTATATACTGATAAAGTAACTTGGATGAATCAAGTTTTGTTATCTATGGCAGTTTTCCACAAGAGGCAAGAAAAGGCTGCATTAGCTGTCTAAAAAAGGCAAGTAAGTGATTGTAAAGTGAGATAAGCCGTGAGAGTTAATTAGGATCACTGAAAGGGTAGCTTACTATATATACGAGTAAGCTTGTCTCAAAGCTGCTTTCCGATCCTAAAACAATTTTTAGGTGTTTAAGATGATCTTAGGTTCTCAAGAATATGTCACTCTAGCTTTCCAGATCAGGCAAGAAGTTCAAAATTGTTGGTAATGAATGTTGCACATTATTCTTATTATAATTTTCAACTACTACACTTGCATCTCTGGTTCACAAACACGATACATGCTTTCATTAGCACCTTTTTTCATAACTTCATTCTTGTTTCAACTTCTGCCATTCCTTGCGAAACCAAAGTTTAACTTACAACCCAATGCTAGCTTTAGAAAGAAAAAGGAATGTGGGAAGTGAAAGTGGCCAAAGACTTCCGGAACTGGGTTTGTGGAACAGAGATGGTCCTCACCTTCAGTTGCAAAGTCCTTTGTTTCTGCCGACTGGGAATAACTTGCATACTTTGTCCTTTCCTCTTTAGCAGGTGCCGTGTCTCACCAGTAGCTCATTTAGTTGAAATCAATACGAACACACTTGTAGCTCATGTAGTTGGATAAATTTAAATATGAAAATATTGTTCCTTAAAGAAGCTTGTTGCAGAAAAGAAATCGGCATTTCTCTTGTGAATTCCGAAAGCTTAGGATCACAGACCAAGTTTATATTTGCAAGCTGAACCTCATCCCTCATTCCCCTTTGGTTGCTTCCATTAGCTCCCATATGATAAAAGGTTAGCAGTTTAACCCACTGAATGATCAAAGAATAGCCGGATTGATAGCCAAATTCTCCGACTTCATGTACTTAAAGTTTTCTTAAACAAATTTTTAAAAGATGAATCAACTAGGAGAAATGTACTGATGGAGATTCGCGTTCTGTTAGGTGTTCCTGATTCTTTCTGCAATTACCTCTACTTCTTCATTTTTAGAGCGTTAGCGATTCACAAAACACTTGCTCAAGTGGCAACTCCAGGTGCTTTTAAAAGTGGCATTAATTTGAAAAAATAAATGTTGCATCTCTAGTAATCAAGCCTGTATTATATTAAGAACTGCCGTTGTAGGTCTAGGAACAGAGGATAAGTGAAGGGCCAATTTATCCCTCTTAGGATCATAATTGTTCTTTGACCCGTAGCTCCTATCTGTGAACACCCTCACCTTCTGAAGTTGTTTCCTGTGCTCCACAATTGAAGTATATATTATTATTTTTTTAGCTGAGTTCAGTAATTTGCTGTTTTTGTTGTATCACTGTTGGGGATATTTTTATCCCTGGCCACAAGCATCAATTTTTATGACAAAGAGTGCCCATTAGTGTCAGCGAGACAGGATCTAGAAGTATCAGGTCAATTTCAAACTACTTGTGCAGGCACAGACTAGAATAACTCTGTGTTACTGGTAACTGCTTTGTGGACTCATGGATGCTTGCATATGATGAAATGCATATAGCTGGTTGTACTGAGAGAACACAGATGAAACAAAGGATTGTTGGTTACTGCTAGATGGTTGTCGTTTATGTGTGCTTGCATATGCGATGGAATCATGCTAATTACTATATATATCTAAAATAAAATTATAAAGTTGCTTATTTTTTGCTGAACTGTTGTTAATTGATTTCTATTTCACTGTACCAGAGAAATCTTTATAATGCATGGGTCACCATGTCAGAATTGCGTGATTCTGTGACAGTTAAAAGGATCAAACTACAACTGCGGAGGCAGAATTTGAAGCTAACTTCTATCCTCAAGGGACAGGTATGCTTTGCGGTTTTGTGGCAATTATGTATTTGTAATGTGGCAGTAGTGGTGGATTGGTTGACGAACTTGATTCGATATTTAGAATAATCCCCTCGCACTTCATGGATGCAGATGACTTACATGGAAGAGTGGGCTCTTTTAGACAGAGATCACTCTAGTTCCTTATCAGGAGCTACTGAAGCTCTTAAAGCTAGCACTCTTCGTCTTCCCGTTGTGGGAGGAGCAAGGGTATGTAATTTCTGACTTGTATGTGACTATCTTAATAACATAATTTCCAGCACTTTGGAGAAATGGTCTAATTGAGATTTCTCTTTCTGTCAACAGGCTGATATTCAGAATGTCAAAGATGCTGTAGGGTCAGCAGTTGATGTGATGCAGGCTATGGCATCCTCAATATGCTATTTATTGTCAAAGGTGAGTTTTGTATAAAAATATTTTTGTTTTTGTTTATGCTATAGGATTGTTGTTATTGCTCAGTTATCCTTTCCTGTCGATCTCAAACATTACAGGTAGGCTGTAGACACGTACGTTTAAAAAATGCATTTTTTTTCAAACATTATTTCTTCTAGGCACAAGAATTTTTGTTCTATTAATAAGGAATTAAGGATTATTTAGATTCATTTACAGTGGTTGCAGCTTTATTGTAACCCTGGAGCAACAACAGTTACAGCTGCAATCGACCTCAATTCCATGCTGTGAATTCTGTCAACATTTAGTTTGTCTTTTTCATGTTTGCAACTGAAATGTTTAACTATTGTTATCACGCATTACCAATTGATAATCCCTATCACACACTTAATATGGCTACTTTGTCTTTTTAATGTTTGCAACTGAAATGTTTGACTTTTGTTTTCAAGCATTGATAATCCCTATCACACAATGAATTTGGTGTATAGTTTTTGTTGTAATGAAGCTCTGTTAGGATACTGGTAGTTATGAGACCTACATGTGTACAAGAATCATAAAATCTTGTAATGACTGTATGATAATCTTGTTCAAGTGAATATAACATAGGAGCCAATGGCTTGTGCAACCAATTGGAATATAGAAGTTTGATACGCAGTCATAAGTGCTTCGTAGTGTTGGCCAAAACTGTGGATAAGGAAATGAATTAGGTGATTGATAAATGTCAGGTAGGTCAGGGAAAACTTGTAGGGTTCCATGAATCGCAGCATACCACCTTATATGATGTTCTTATGCATCATATAAGGTAAGAGGCTACTTACCCATGTTTTATTTGTTTTGTTTAAAAAAAAAAACAACTGGCATTAGTTCCTGATTGACTTTGTCTCGTATTTGACACAGTACCCGTGAAAGATTTTTGCAATATTATGCTTGCGTCTCATTATCTGTTGCAATTATTTTCTTTTCTAGGTGGAAGAAGTGAATTCTTTAGTCGCCGAACTTGCCAATGTGAGCTCACAAGAGCGTGCCTTGCTTGATCAATGCAAAGATCTCATGTCTACGCTAGCAGCCATGCAGGTATTACTCTCTCTCACAAGCTTTTTTGTTCTCTGTAGTTCTTTTTTCCTTGGTCACTTTCAACTGATTCAAAACAAAAACAGGTGAAGGAATGTAGCCTGAGAACACATCTATTACAGCTAAAACGTCTACCAGCAACAAGCCTGACAACTCCAGTATAGAACTGATTTCAATTTGACTTACCCAATTCTAAATTTCTAACATCACATCAAAGCTTTCTTTTCTCCGGACATTTGTCAACCGGAAGGTAAATAAGAAAGTACTAAATGGTTGGTTAAAACGGCGGTGGCGGCACATTTGGTCTTCTCCGAAAAAACCGTGGAGAGTTAACTTGTTCTTATGCCTTTTGTCTGCACAGGTTAGAAAAAGAGGTGTTTTCACGAGCATTCATATTAACTGTTTGCAACTACTTGTTCAGTTGTTCTATAGATGAAAGTAAAATCCCCAATGTAATGTAAATATGTGTATTATGATGTTTCCCATGTTCTCTAATTTTTCGTAGCTCTCTATTCCTTCTTTTTTTCCCTTTTCTCTCTGGCAGTCCCTTTTCTCTCTGGCAATAATTGTCTTTTCATTCTTCGGAATGTGCTCTGCATTTCTGTTTGGGTTATATCAGTTTCATCTCTTATAAGCATTATAGGATGAACTAAGATGACTGCTGCACATATGTTATATTCAGTGAAATCAGTCAAAACTATTACCTTAGCTCAAAAAACTCAAAACTGCATGGTAGATTCTATATACCATGAAAGCTTGATTCTTGTCGGTACCAAAATGATGATGGCAATTTGACATTGCTCAAGTCAATTGGATTGGAGTCGACTTCCCCGCCTATAGACCTTCAACCAATGTCAAATTGTCATCATCATTTTGGTACTCATAAGAATCGAGCTTTCACGGTATATAGAACCTACCATGTAGTTTTGAGTTTTTTGTTTTTTTTTACCATGTAGTTTAGATTACTGTATAGAATCAAGCTTTCATTGTAATAGATACAACACCTAGGGACTAATATCTCGTGACTAAGACAATAATTTTGAAGGAAAAAAATGGCGTTGTTGTTCACATATAACCAAGTCGTGTATCAGTAATCTTAGTTCAAGTCATTAGCCATTACCCAGGCATCCTAAAAAATAAAGTACGTATTTGTGGACTGATATTTTTGGTGGTGTGGACAAGTGTGTCTAGAATATTTTATAGCACACTCCTTGGAGCTAAAACTTGAGCTAGGGTCACTGAGGAAAGCGCTAATTTCTCTTTGCTGTCAAAGATGGAACTGGACAGCTGGACCCAAGCAATGGAGCAAGTCTGCCTTTGACACCATTTCTCATTCATTTAGAATAGATAACTTTGAATCTCGTCCTGCATACTGATATCATTTGAGCTCTAAAAAGCCGTTTTGAGCTGCTTAACTTGCTGATATAAAAGTAATTTTTATCCTTGAAAGAGTGAGTGCACACTGCGGTACCACAATAAATTTTAGCACTCATGTTATGATGTATGGTTTTGAGAAAATCACTTGAAAGACTCCTGTAGTTCCTTTCACATGCTTCTACATCTGGATTGCAGCCCGCAATATGTTATCATATTACCCTTTTTATACTGGTTGAAAGATTTTACAGCAAAACGACCATAATGCACATGATCACTCTGCCTTATTGTACTTTTTTTTTTTTTTTGGCCCAACAACAAAGACGGTTTTCCTTCAAACTCTAACCAAAACTTTTACAGATGAACTCACAATTAGGCTGGGTTACCGTGGCAAGAATTTCCCAACAAACATATGCATTAATCAGCTACTAAAACATGAAATGGAATAAATAACCCAAACTCAATTAAAAGATCTGAAACACGATGTCCAAATGTAGTAGAAGTCCATACTCCTGACATCTAAATCATAAAGAAAACAAGCTGAGGTTTTAGAAAGTGCTTAAAATATGAGTTCCTCCAATATGCATTCCCCGGAAACAGATTTTCATCGTCCTAATCTTTCTTGGGTTGACCTGGAGTGTTAGTATTCTTACTCTTCATCTTGTCATCATCATCCTTCTCCACCGGAGGCAATGTCTGTTGTACAAGTCAAAATTTAATTAAACAAAAGACTATTAAAACACCATTAATCGACAATATCATATAGATCGACCACATTTTCTTCAAAAAAAGAAGAAGAAAAACAACTAATTGAGGCATTTTGTCGAATACTTAAGAGACAACTAAATGACTTACAAGATCAGGCTTGTAGATGTTGTGAACTACAGATGCACCAGCAAGAAGAGATGCAACGATCACAACAGTCGACAATGCAAGTGATGGTGTTCCAGTTGGTTGCCTCCCGCCAAATTTCATTTTTCTTCTTCTCTTCGACAAAATAAGTTCCTCACCCAAATCCAGCAAACTTCCTCTAACGATCACACTCTAGGCTAAGAGCAACTCTTGTAGGAAGAGTATTTTCAACACTGCATCTCCTTGGGTTACACTGATCCTAACAAGGTAAGGGAGGGAGGTATTCAAGACTAGTCAACAAAAGGCGAATAAAATATCTGAAAAGTATCACTATTTTATGTGGGCTATTAGCTTATTTCTTCTTTGACAAATACCCAAAATCATTTGGGAAATCAGGGAAACCTAATTATTTCAGAAGCCTCATATGGGGGCTTTCAAATCAATAGGGGCCTTGGTAAAGGCGATTCCAAAGGTATATCAAAAAGTCCAAATTGCCATTTCATCCATCTCACACTTTGGGAGAATTTTTTATTGAAAAAACTTAAACGATAGCGCATTCGAAGCTAATATTTTGTGAATATGTTCGTCTTATAAATCTCTATATACCCACAAAAAACGAGCACATTCCGAAAGGTATAACTCCACCATCTACTACTTAGAATATCAACTGTCGGAAACCAAAGAATTTTTAACCGTAAAAATCAAGATTGATAGATAGTGATGTTTGGTATTACCAAATGTGCTCATTTTCTGTGGGTATGTAGATCATTGTAAAACGAGCATATCTTCAAAATATTAGCTACAAATACGCTACCGTTTAAGTTTTTTCAAGAAAAATGTCTCCCGAAATGCAAGATAGTGTGAGTTTAAGAGTGTAGGTGATCCTCCCTCAAAAAAATATACCTAATTCTTTAATTTTATCAACAAAACCTAAAATCAACAACAAAACTAATTTTAATTTGACAAACTCATTTTTCTATGTTGTTGTTTTTTGTGCTTGAAATCAATTAGAATCACTCAAATAAGATCAAAAAAGAGGTAATAGACCAATTGCCCAACTGTAAATGTAATTTCTTGTTATTTACAGTTAGGAAATGAAGATCTCAAAGCCGTCACTGATTGAAAACTCAAACTTTTATCCAAGTGCCTTTTACGACGGGTCAAAATTCATGAAACCTAGTCGTAACCTATGTTTTCAAAAAATGTCAAAATTCATGAAACCTAGTCGTAACCTATGTTTTCAAAAAATTATCGCAACTCCCTAGATGTAAAAGGTTATTCGGTCGTAGATTCAAATACCAACGTACATAAACTTTTACAACTGTTTGTTTTTTTTTGTTTTGTTTTTTTTTTTGCCACTAGGCCTAGCCCTAAATGGGTATTAATGGTTTATCCCCAATTTTGCCCAGATGTTTAGAAGTTCATCATTTTCTTTGTCGCAAACATTGTATCAGATAGGTTTGAAGTACGGACCTGACGGTAAATAGGACTACAACGCTTATAAATTTTTTTTGCAAAAATTTGTTTGCTATATCATACATCGATTCACCCACCTTAAATTTCTCACTAGAATCTCCCATTTTTGTTGAGAAAATTAATTTTTGGATTTTCCAACCTAATCTGTCTTTTCTTCCCTGCAACAATCCAATACACTAAGTATAACTTATAAGTAATACTACATTAATCTAATCTATAAATAATACGACATTATCTAACTTAATTAAATAATTAACACCAACTAAACGAAAACATCATGAGCATGCCTATTTTTGTGAAAATTTGAACCAAAGCTCATTTTTTTGAAACTTTCTTTTCTTTTCTTTTTCTAATACCGTAACCACATTTTTTTCATAAAAGTTGATATAAAAACTACTTTATTTGGGGGTATAATCATCCAGCAAACTAAAATATAACATATCTAACAATTTTACAAATTCCATCTTGTTAGAAAGTTATCAAAGAATTCTACACGATGAGTACAAACAACGATATCAATTTATAATATTTTTTAAGAGAATATCGAAACTGACTGTTATTTTACGCACATATCGTTGAAAAAATTGAACTGAATTGAATTAGCCTATAAAAACTTCATATTGATGTAGAATTAAAGATAAACAAGATGCAAACACAAAATAAGCTCATAAGGTTTAACTTGGTTCGGCAATAATACACAATGTGTGTATATTTCGTCTTCCCTAAAACACCGAGAACAACCAACAATTCTCCACCTTATTGATATTTGTATATTTCCTCTTCCCTAAAACACCTAATTCTCCACCTTGTTGATGTTTAACAAATATATCATTTGATAAAAGCATAACCACGTGCATCCTCTATGGTGACTATATGATTTTCCATGCATCCTTTGGGTTGGATGCATGATTCACTGAGCATCTTTTCATTTTTTTTTTTGTTAGAGCACTGCTCGGTTGAAGCCACCAAGCGTCGGTATATCAAGTTTGGTTGTCAAATTTGTCTCCAAAACTCGAGTCGCTTGAGTATATTACTACAGTCAACTTCCTCAGGTTAGACTAGGAACATATAATTGTTGAGACTTGCTCTGGTTATTCATGAAGACCTAAAGACATATCGTAGACAACGAAGATATCATCCTTTAATTCGAGGTTAGTAACTTCGTACTCGACTTGTTCAATTTTTATCTTTGTTATTTCAAGCCTTTATTCATTGAGAACATAATATGCGAAGTTACTTTGTTACGATGATTTTACTATTGGTGACTTGATCATTATACTATGATCAAAGTATCTATCAACTTAGTGTTGTCGACACTACACTAATTGATAACTTGTTATTATATAGTGTGTTGAACTTTCGGATGAATCCATACCTTAATATTAATGTTTGGAAAAAAAAATTAGAAGCATAGTTTGAGGACGAAGTAGACTTGCGAAACATGTTTCATAGTTGAAAATGGTATTTAGGACCGATCCCTTGTGGAAAGGATCTATCCCATGATCGATGCTGACTATGTCTGATTAATTCTGACATTTTATATTAGTCTATGCTAGAACATTGCTTGGTTGAAATCACCAAGCGTTGGTATGTCAAGTTTAGTTCCAAAACTCGGAGTCGCTTGATTTTTTTTAATTAAAATCAACTTCGTTAAGTTAGACTAGGAACATAGAAATGTTGATATTTGCTCTGATTACTCAGGAATACCTGAAAATTGTATCGGGCAACTATGCAGACATCATCCTTCAATTCTAGGTTAGTAATTACAGAGTTGACTTGTCCATTTTTATCATTTGTTCTTTCAAGTCATATTTATTGAAAACATAACATACGAAGTATAGTTTATTTACAATGACTTTAGTATTGGTGACTTGGACATCATACTATGATCAAAGTATCAAAGAATCGTATACTAGTTGTTTATGCAACATGAGTTAATGGTGTTACGAAGTATAATTCATCTATGAGCTTCGTAGTATTGATGTAACACTAATTGGTACTCCCTCCATCTTTTTTATTAGTCCGGTTTGACAAAGTCAAGATATAAAGGAGACCAAAGTAATATTAAAAGCTACCCTTATTAAATGCTACATTATTACTAAAATTAAAAATTAATATGTATATGTATGTTCATAGTATATTATAAGAAAAATAAAAACTTGGTAATTTTATTATTTTTGGAATTGTTAAAAAAATATTAAATAAAATATCTATGTGGTTAAATTATAAGATCAAATAATGTACTTCCTCTATCTTCTCATAAATATTTTTTTTTAAAAGAAGAAAGATATTAAAATGGATTTATCTCTTATTAATTGAGATACTATTTAGGATTTTAGATTGGGTTATATTAAAAATGACTTTGTAGTTATAAAAAATTCAAGGGTATTTTGAGAGATCAATGAGAAAATATCACAATAATCAGAAACTGTCAATTATCTTGAGACAGAAAAATATAGAATACATGACTAACTAGAACACCGCTGCCACGGTGGGGAGGGTCGACCGACTAGAAGACAAATAGGCCAAATTGAAAAAGTGAAAGTATCAATTTTCCTGAAACGGAGGGAGTACATCGTTTTATTAGTTGCAACGGAAATTTAATTGATGCATAAAGCAAAATATAGCTGCATAATGTGTTATCCATCTTTTGTGGTGGTTTGCATAATGACTATGTATTCAATTTTCAAAAATTGTGCCTAAAAGGATAAACACCTCCGAATTTTTCGTAAAAACTTTAAATTTGATATTGTTGTTTGAACTCATTGTGTAGATCTCTTTAAAAGCTTTTCAACGAGGTAAAATTTGTAAAATTCCAAGGCACGGATTTTTAGATATGTTATATTCTAGTTTGCTTGCCAATTATACCCTTGAAGAAATATGATACATAAGGAAAAATAGGATACATAGGGAATTATGTGAAAAGGCTTCACCAAGAAAAGCCTCACCAAATCCAATCTTTTTTATCAAATTAGACATTTGTGTTAGGTTTCATTTTACAAAAAAATGGCCATAAAAGGGACTCCCTCCCTTCAGGCCCTTCGGGCCTTCCGGTCGGTCGGCCCAATAGAAAAGGCAGAGGGAGTACTATTTAGTATGTTGAACTTCCAGATGAATACATACTTTGGAATTATATTTATTTACATAGCTTAAGGGAGTAGACTTACGAAACTTATTTAATAGTTGAAAAAGTGATTCAAGGATGTATTCTACGACCGATCTCAAACAAGGATCTAATCTAGGCCTGATTCTTAACAAGGATCTAATGCAGGACCGATCTCAATGATCCAATCAGGATGGATCCCTAATCAGGATCTAATCTGGGACCGATCCTAAAATGTCAAACCAGACTTGGCATTTTCGATAGGTCTGCGATCTTAGGTTTCCGCAGACATCGAGGTGTTCATGGGTTAGATTAAAATGTTCATATAATGTCGACATAGTGATTTGAACAAGTGTTAAACTATGATATCTTAATGTTCAAGTATTTTTCTTTGATACTCAATGCAAGATCCTGGAACCGATTTTTCAATATCTTTTAGATATCGAAAATATATGCTTACTATTTCATTTAGAGTCTTCTTTGGGATCAAAAAGCTTTTAATAGTACCGTTGGTGGGAAACTAAATCGTATTTTAGCTTTCCGACTAATTGGTTTGATTAAGAATTAATGGTATAGTTATCCTTGATAAATCAAACTTGTTTATTCGATGGTCTTTCTATTCTGATATGGCCATTCTGTTAGATCATTGCTCGTCAAACTCACAAGTTTTGGTATGTCAAGCTTGTTGTCAAATTTAGTTGACCAAAAATACATTTTGAATTATAGTTTACTAAGGTCAGTCTCGGGCTCGGAATAAAGCATGGTAGTTTATTATCAGAGTTCACCAATGAACCTTGAAGATTGAAGACCAAAGAAAAGCGGAGACGTATACAATAACAAAGGTATATGAAGTCTGACTATCCCATTTACTCATGTTATCTATCATTATATCTATTGGGACATATCGTATAACTCTAGTATTATGATAAACATTGCAAAAATGAATTCAAGCAATATAAAACTTATAGCATAAAAGGTTGAGAGAAATTTATTGTTCAAACAATCAAAATTGCATATTGAGTTCATAAAGAGTCATTAAGTTAGTTTTTATGTAGATCAAGAATGGTAGATAAATACCAATTCCTTGATATGCTCAATGGGCCTTGCCCCGAACACATTCGTCTAACACATTTGCAGGGACCCAGTATTTCTTTGGATGGCCATAACTCGGATCTTGAAGAGTTTCAGAGTCTTTTATTCAAAAAAGGGATATTCCTGAATTGTCTCCTGAAAACCCTCCTTTCTCTCATCATCCTAATTACAAGGATTTTAAAATTGGGATTTTCAAGTCCCTTATGACGTCCTTTTAGAGGATGTGCTTAACCATCCACTGATTCATCACAGTGGAAGGATCAATAATCTTTAGAATTAATAAACCCACAACTTGAGTCTTTGGATAAAATTCTAAAACCTGCTTTCATCATAACCTTCTCGACTTCTTCCAATGAAACTTATAAATCAAAATCATCAGCTAGATCCTCTGCAAATTTATTAATACCCTGATCTTCTATTTCTTATGGAGAATTTATTCTCAATGAAATTTTTAATCAATACGGTTCTTTTGTGGATGATGTCGTTCCTAACACTACCAATTCAATTCCACATGATAAAAAGATTGACGCTCGTATGGAAGTCGCCACTGAAAGAAACAATGGGGCTCAACTACTTGTTTCTTAATCAAGTTTTAGTTTCATATTTCCGATCATGTTTAATTCAATCCATTTTTTTGATAGTTTATTGTTTATAATTTGAAGTGTTATAATACGGATAAAAGCCTCATAAGTTGTATGATAAATTTTAGATCTCTTTCAATTATTAAGCCTTTTATGTGTGTTAAAATCCAAAGCCTAAAACTGAAATTAATAGCCGAACAGAGAAACCTTATGTACTCTTTTTATTAGAGATTAAAAATCAAAGGTCTTTTATCTAATTTTCAAAATATCAATTTAATGGACCCTATTAGCAATGATGGGGGGCTTAGCTTTAGCAAGAGTATATAGTTTCATATTTGATGTTTAATGCTATTGTCAAAAAAAAAAATTATGGAAAAAAATAGTTGTTAACTGTTTTTTATGGTAATCCTTATAGGCCTAATAGGATAAAGTCTTGGAAATTTTTGGAAGAAATATCCTTAAATAAAGTCTTACAATATGAAATTGTGTGGATATTAATAGGAGATTTCAATTACGTTTTAGAGCAATCTGACAAACATGGGTTTGCCTTTCAATAGTTTGGAGGCTGAGCCTTTCAAGAGACTATTGGAAAGGTCGGCTCTTTTTGGTTTAGGTTTCACAGGTAGTGAGTTCACATGTAACAATCATAAAGAGGGTGAATAACATAAACAAAAGACTTGATAGAATTTTGTCAACATTTATTGGTATTCGGTATTCTGAAACTAAACTTACTCATTAATCCGATACTAGTTCGAACCATTGTCCCCAAAGTCTGGATTTGGCTGGTAGTTTTTCTTCTAAGATGAACTACACTTTCCAATTCTTCAATACATGGCTTAACGAGAAGTCATGTATATATCTTATTCATACTTCCAGAGACAAGTCCTTGATAAATGTATATGAGGTCTTGATCTCTAATATTGCTACTTTAGGGGAAAATCTAATTTTATGAAGAGAAAAAAAAAACCTTTGGTGCTCCTCACGGCAAAATTCCAAAATATTTAAAACAGTTGGAAGGTCTAAATACAGCAAAGCACTATCATAATAAAGAAAACCATACTAATGATAAAATTTTAGAGTTAGAAATTTTGTACGACAAACAAGAGGCAATTGCAAACAGTTATCCAGAGATAACACTATTAGGTTAAGGGGGAAAAATACAAAAAAAATTCACACAAAAACTCTAAAGATAAGAAAGAGAAATAATTGATTGCCTAACAGATCAGAATGCGGAGGTTGTAACTCAGAAACCTCTCATTGGTGAAGAGAAAAGGAACCATTTTGCAAATCTCTTTACTACCTCTCATGCCATTCAGATTAGGTCTACTGGTTTAATATCTACAGTTGTTACGGATCAGGAAAATGAGGCACTATTAAACAATACCGATAGCTAGTGAAGTATGGGAAGTAGTCAAACAAATAACTGGGACCAGATGGTTTCCTGGTGACTTTAATCAAGCATAATTAGGAGTTAGTTGGAGATCAAATAGTGGTTCTAATTCAAGAAGTTTGATTAGAAATAACATTCTAAATCCAAACCTAAATGAAACCTTTCTTTTCTCAACTCAAAATAATAAAAATCCTAAAATCCCTAATGGTTTCAGATCAATAGGGATTAGTAATATCCCCGACAAAATTCTTTTCTAAGCTCTTTGCAAACAGACTAAAAATTCACCTACAAAAAATGATCTTACCTTTCCAGTTGGCTTGTATTTCTTCTAGACAAATATCAGACAACATAGTGGTAACTCACAAGTTGTTCATTCTTGGAAAAAGATAAATTAGGAGTCAAAAATGACATGCTAAAGGCGTTTGATAGAGTCATTGGGGTTTCGTACTCATCCACTTTGAAAGCTTTCGGTTTCAGTGATGATTGATGCATATCTCAATGTGTGTCAACTACGTCACGTCTATTGCAGTATGGCTAAATGGAAATTACCCAGGGCTTCAGAATATGGAGAGAAAGGCCAACGATGACTTTTATCTTTCCAATATTTTAGTCAGTGGCTAATCTAATGAGGGATTTTTGGGTCATGGTCCCCCATGATATTTTTTGAAATAAAAATAAAATCCTATATAATTTCTATTCAAACGATCCTATTAGTCTCCCGTGATTTTTTTTATAGAAAAAAGATAAATAAAAAACTAACTGCATCCTATATCCCACGAACTACAAAGTCTATCATAAAACTAAGGAGTTCTAAGGCCAAGCACTATGGGAGGGGGTATCCCTTCCCTATCCCTTGAATGTGGGTAAGGGATATGAGTCAGAAGGCAGCCTCACTATGGTGTGCTTTTGGTCAACTCATTGACTTGACCAAAACGGAAACTCAGTAACCGTTTTATAGGTATAAGTTTACATAAGCCGTTCGGATTTCCCATTTCTTCTTCTTCTTTATTTTTCTTGTTCTCTAAAACCCTATCAACCCCCTTTTACCCCCTTAAGATTTTCAAGGTGATTCCTTCCAATTCGTTAGTTGAAATCAAAAGAGTTTGATCATTACTCCAAGGTGAACCAATTTCATTCTTTAATTTTGAATTCCATCCACAAAATAACAAAAGGTGAGTGATTTTAATCTTAGGGTTTAAAATTAATTTGATTTTGATTTTGATGAAATTGTTGATATTAGGTTGGTTAGGTATGTAGTATGCAATTCAATTCAATAACATAATTATAATATAGATTTAGTGAAAAATCCATGATTATTACTTGTTGTGTGATGCATCTCTTGATTTATGTTGAATGAAATGTTTGTAAACTACTATTCTATTGACGTTTAACATTGATTGAGTTGTATTTATGTATGGTATAGACAAATTGATACTATATTTGTTTTTTTGCAAAGGTACAAAATGAGTCTAATGCGTGCTTATGTGAGAATTAAAAAAAAGAATCCATTTGGATACTTCTAGTGCCGAAGAAGAAAAAGCTTTGCTAATGTTTACACAATTGTGTTTGGATGAACGACTGCGTATTATTCGACAACCGGTACCTAGGAAGGTGCAAACACGTCGTATAATTACCAAAGACCGAGTGTGGCATGATGCTAAAATGATGAATGATTATTTTACACCTGGAACTGATTGTACCTCAAGAAAATTCAAACAACGTCTAGGCATGAAGGAAGAATTATTTGAGAAATTGTTAGGGAAATTGCTTGAAGTGGATCCAGAATGGCATCAACGTCCGGATGCAACTGGTACTATGGGGAACTCTCCGCATATGAAATTAGTTGTCGTGATGAAATGTTTGTGCAAAAGTATGACAACTGATAGTGTTGATGATTACACTCGTATGGGTGCCACGACAATATACTATTATCTAAAAATATTTTGCCACACCATTTGCATAACTTTTGGAGAAAGATATTTACGTCAACCCACCCCTGAAGATGTTCAGAGGTTGCTAGCTGAGAATCCAGAACAAGGATTTCCAGGAATGCTTGGTAGTGTTGATTGTATGCAATGGCCATGGAAGAATTGTCCGATAGCTTGGCAAGGAAATTACCGGGTAAAGAGAAACATAGTTCTATGGTATTAGAGGCTGTGGCATCGTATGATTTGTGCATGTTTTTTTGGAACGCCTGGATCAAACAAAGATTTGAATGTGTTGGCACACTCGCCCCTTTTTGATAACATGCTAAAGGGTGTAGCACCTCCATGCATTTACGTCATCAACGGTCACCAATACAATATAGGTTATTTCTTAGCCGATGGTATCTATCCAAAGTTGACTACAATTGTACAAGCTTTCAGTCAGACATTGGACATTCCCGACTATGTAAGATTCAACAAGTATCAAATGTCTAAAATAAAGGATGTAGGGCATGCTTTTGGAGTACTTCAAGGTAAATTTAGAATTGTCGGATCACCGTGTTAGTATTGGCAACAATCTGACTTGAACTTAATTATGAAATGTTGTCTTATTTTACACAACATGATTATTGAGCATGAGCGTCGGGATACAGATTGGGGTAGAGTTGTTCTTGTTCCGATTCCGGAACCTACCGATAACGGTCGTCTTTTTATGTCATCTCGGAAAAACCTAGAAATTCACCTACAACTAAGAACGAATCTTGTTGCGCACATTTCTGCTCGTCCTGGTATATTAGCCCGGGCAGCAGACGCGTCTAGTTTTGAGGGTTCGGATATGGAATACGTGGTACTTCCATCATCAGATGGAGAATATGATGACACAGACTTAGAAGAAGAATTTCTTCCCAGTCAAAACAAGGATGGTGCATTTGATTATTATGGAGATTACAATGACCAAATCCCAGATGACTTTGAACATGCAGGTGAAGAGGTTTATGGAAACGGATACGTAGAGGAAGAATGTGAAAATGATGGAGATGATGACAATGATGAAGATGAAGAGGATGAGGATGAGGAAGATGACGAGAATAAAGATGACGATGAAGAGGATGATGAGGAGTAGGTTTAATTATAACCTTTTAATTTTAGTGTTAGAAAGTTTAAATGGTAAATGCAGATGTAGGAAGGACTTGTAATGATTTTTGGGTTTCAATTATGTCTTATAATGAATCGTTTTACTTTGATAGCCACATGGTTTACAATTATGATATGTTAGTTGCTTATTTTAGTTTAATTATATAGTACATGTAGTCGTATGGTCACTTCTCTTAATCTATCTTTACAGTGTCTGCAGTCATATGGTCACTTCTCTTAATCTCTATTTACAGAGTATGCAGTCGTATTGTAACTTCTACTTACAGAGTTGTAGTCGTATAACTCTGCAAAGTGGTATGGTCACTTCTATCACTCTCTTTACCGTGTCTGCAATCGTATGGCCACTTCTCCCAATCTCTCAAAACAGTAGGTGCAATCTCTTTGTATAGTAAGTGCAATCTCTTTTTACAGTATATGGATATGTATTACGGTCGAAATATCGACCAACTTTCTTTTCCATCTATAAAAATAAACATTTCTGTTGTCCAAGTTGTTATTTACAAAACAACACCTTCCTTTCAAAATTATGGTGGGTTATACTCCGGAAGAAGATGAAGTGATTGTTAGTATATGGGTCGATGTATTTCTAGAGAATCACGAAGGAGTTATAGAACAAAATACCACAAACATTTGGGAGCAGATGCTGCAAAAGTTTATTACAACTACCAGAAATCCGAACCAATAAACGATTACTTATCTTGAAAAAAGATTACGCATTATAACTTCTGCTGTGAGACAGTATGTATCGATACAAAAAATGTTATACCTATTCAGGGCTCCTTGCACTCCCGAAATCGTAAGTCACTTACCCGTTACCTACCAATAGTGTGTATTAAATTGTTTAATAATATAATCGTAAATTGATATTGTTTTCTTTTGTTGTAAGAGGAGGCATCTATGGGAAGTTATAAAAAAAAGTTTGGGAAATTATTTCGGTTTTATAACTGTTACGTACTGTTGAAAAACAACATCCTTGAGTATAACCCTAAACCCACAGAAGATGTTGATTCTAAAAATTCAGATGAAGAGTGAAGCAAGTTAAATAATCATAGGTTTTGTGGTTATATCTCTCTGTAAACCCTCACAATACACAATAGGGCCGCCTATTGGTTTAAAGGTTTGTTGCACGTGCTCAATGTAATCGTGAATCCTACGACAGTGAAAATAAATATTATCAATTATTGTAAAAGCACATAACATCATGCTCATCAAATTTAAACTTTTAAAATGAGAACAACAACACATACTAATTATTAAAAATCATATTACATCAGTTAAAACATAACAACACCTATTCAGTCAATTCCACCGTTTGACATACAGGACATTTCCAATAACGTTTTCCATATATTTTCTTTGCTACAAACCGGTGCATTTCCATAAAGAAACTACAACCCTGAGTTTCACATGGAATACCCTTTGTGCATTCAAACTCCACATTTCCTTTAAGTTTGAAGTTATTGCAGAGTTCGTCAACTTTTTCTTGTTTGATTGCATCTTTCATTGCATCCTCCAACCATTGTGATTATTCATGACAACTAGCATACTCACATTCCAAATACCTTATCTTCTTCGGTATGGACTCCTTTACCTTCCTAGTACCGGTGCAACCTCGTTGTGGACATTTTGTATATATCCATGGGCATTGAAGCAGACTATGGTTATCCATTTAACAACATGGACAAACCTCTTTTTCTTCCACACATACTATTTGTTTTCCTTTTCTACTCGAAATGTTAGAATACATGATTGAGGTTTATACTTGAGAATGATTTGATTTTTGTTGTTGGTAAGACAAAATGTTTTCCATTAATATAGTTTTATAGGAAAAAATATCTAGCCGTTGGGCGCGAGTTCTAAGAAATGTAGCCGTTGCGCGCGAATTCTAAGAAATATAGCCATCGCATGTGAGTTCAAAGAAATATAGACGCTGGGCACGAGTTCTAAGAAAAATAGACGTTTAGTTCACCATAGAGGTTGGATTTTTTTCTATATAAAGAAGAGAGCAGTGCTGACTGCTCAATAAGCAAATACCTTATCAGGCGTTGGATGGATTCACAAACTCTTGGATTATAATCATTTTAGATTTCTAGTTTAAATACAGCTGGAAAACTCCGCATATTCCATAGCTTATAGTGGATATATACTGGATAATCACATGACTCACATCAAACAGAGAATTGTTTGTTTTTATCTAGAAATTGTCATTAGATGCTTCTTTCACAAAAATGGTAATATGGTTCAACTTTAACAGTCCCAGAGTGAAAGCAGATCAACAACCTCATCACATCTATTTAAAATGAACCCCATTTCTTCTTCTTCATCATCAAAGTTGTATTTCAGATCTGAGTGAAATCAGTCATTTTTCAGTTAAACTCCCTAGAAGAATCAATGGCTTCAGATCCTTCATAAACCTGATTCAAAAATACTGAATCGACCAGCAAAATTGTCCTGCAGTGATGTTCATAAACAAAGAATCGCAAAGTACCCAACATGAAGACAATTTATAATTTTTTTCTTAAGTTCCCAACATGAGGACTCATTGCTACAAACCCATCAACATAAGATATCAAAAGAAGGAGGTGAGTTTTTAATCACAAAGAAGATGAGTATTCTCTTAAGAAACGTTTTGTTATAAACTAAAATGAGACATCCAAAGTAGAGAGAAAAGAAGAAGAGATTCTCATTAGATGTGTGTATTATAAAGAGATTGTCTCTCTATTTATAAGTTACTCTATAGCTAGGTATTGAATACCATTACAGATGCAGGTTAACAGCATGCACTCATGCTATCCAAGTTACAAAGTTATGGTGAGGAAGATGGAAGACCAAAGAGTTTGATGGTGGTGTAAGGGTGTTGTCATCCATAATACATTTATTTACAACACTCCCCCTTGGATGACACCACACTACTTAATGTTGCCTCATTAAAACCTTGCTAGGAAACCCAAAGGGAAAAACCTAGGCGAAGGAAAAAGAGTACAAAACATATAAAGTAGTGATGGGCGCGCACATGATGCCTCGTTAAAACCTTGACAACGAAAATCCAATGGGACAAAACCTTGATGAAGGATAAAGATTACAACGCGATAGTCCATTAAAATACCTCTTAGTATGATCCTTCCCCAAATAAATACTTCTGTTAAATCTTGGCTTGCAAATCTTTGAGACGAGACTTCCCAATTTCGATGAACAAATTTTTTGAATGCGAAAGACTGTTTGTTCCTTCATGAAGAAATTGCTAGTTGATGAAGTTTTCTTTTGTGATAGTCTTCTAATAGTAGGGTTATCAAGTTTTCATGCTTCTTTAAATGCATTGAGGACCTGTGTCTTGAATTGCTAGTTACTCGGAGATGATTTGCAGAAGTAGTTGATGTAGTTTCTTCAACAAAGCGCTAAGATATATATGAATACATTTCAATATGTGAACAAAAAAACATATTTGTAACTAAACCTTATGTGGTTCAGAAGGACATCAAAATTTCTAGGAGATGGCTATGAAGATTTGGTTTAACAGATTGACCTCGTTAATGGTGGGGATCCACCAAATAACCAAAACTGATACAACTCCCCCTTGGATGACCACCATGTTGAATTAAATTGCCTCACTAAAAACCTTGCCATTAAAAACCCAGTGGGAAAAAATATATGGACAAAGGAAAAAGAGTACAATATTAACATTTTTAATAAAAAATTAACGTCCACAAGATGCTGCCTCGTTAAAACCTTGTCAGGAAAAAGCACATGGGACAAAACCTGAAACGAAGGAAAAAGAGTACAACTTTTTACGATTTATGGATGCTAACTCGACTATATAAGTATTATAGAAAACAAGCATCAAAAGCATAACTCTAATCTATATCATAGAAGAGTTTTATGCAAGCATAATATTAAACTGCAGATTTAAGAAAAAAAAAATATTTATGCTGCTAAAACGTGGATTTTTGTGTTTTTAAGGACTCCTTAAGAGACCTATAAAGTTGATATCATCAACTAATTATTAAACCATATTTTTGGTTTTGTACCAAATTCTTAAAAACACATGGAAAGACGAGGGTACCCAAATACACCACAATCTTTAACTTATCAACCTATAAGTCCTCTTACCGAAAGTGATTGTCTATGGAATAAGTCGAGACAATATGACAAATCGGTCTTCACACTTTGTGTGATCGTCTATGCGAGATCGAGATAATACAACAATCAAAGTGTGATTACTTGATAATAGGTTCGGACTTAACCAAACTCTTTAGGACCACTATCAAGTAAAGCGGAGTTAATGTTTGTGTAATTTACTTTAAATTATAATAACAACAATTATAATTGCGGACAATAAAAGTAAATGACACAACAAGATTTTATTAACGAGGAAACCGCAAATGCAGAAAAACCCCAGGACCTAGTCCAGAATTGAATACTCTCAGAATTAAGCCGCAATACAAAATCTAAACCAAACTTCGTATAGTTGAGACCAAGCAACTAAACCTAGTTCACTTAGTTTCTTCAGTATCCCTGCGCTTCCGACATTCAATAAGTACACGCACTGGAACAATTCCTTTGGATCGTATTCCAAATAATAAAGAGACAATAAATCTATTTGGTAACAACTCTATCGATTCTTTCCAGATAAAGATATCTCAAGTCATATACAAAGGATCTTCCGCTTAAACTAATAAACTCCTTTGCCTGGTTAGATCAATCCAATCTCTATTACCTAAGTAATAAGATTCGGATTTGTGACAATCAAAATAGATCTCAAGAGAACTATTAGGTGTTACCGATCTCACGCAACTAATCAATCGAATAAATCCGATTCTAGTTGGATCCCATCCGATCAAGGTTTGTGCTACACAAAGATATGAGAAACCAATAAGAAATCTTCTTTGTCTTCAAATCTTCTTTAATCTTCAATTAAACCTGCACAACACCACTTGAACCTCTTGTGATCAATCATGCACAGAACGGAGTCTGTTAAAATTGGATTATCACAAGATGTCTTTAGATCTATAAACAGTTCTAAATATCCCGTCGACACTTCGATCTAGTTTGAGTGAATCTTATATCAAAAAAGGAGATTCTCAAGAATAAACAAACTAGGTGCAATCAAAGTTCAACAACCATTAGTCAATCAAATCAATTGAAAACTAATAAACTACAATTATCTAGTTTCCCACCAACGGTACTCGTAGAGCTTCTTGATCCCACAGAAGTCTTTAAACGAGCGGTCGTAAGAGATTTCGCATAATTAGGGTACTTTCCTCTCCGGATAGACGGCTCCACCAGAAATAACAAAATGATGAAGTTTGCATGGCTCTTAGGATAGTTTGCTAGAAATGAAAACTTAGGTATTTATAGACAAAGGATGTTTGGACACCAAGGAATTTCCAAAACCGAATTATTCTCAAGATATGCAATAAATGCCCAAATCGGTTTTCATAATTCCTGGAAATGTTTTGTCCAATATTTTACGAAATCTCTCAATAGAAAATCTCCAATTAATAAATGCACATTACTAATTTTTATTCTCTAGAGATATGCATTTAATTGCTGGTAATTAAAGCATATAAAACTAACAACCTTAATTAAAAGATTCTTAATTTATTTTGGACCGGGATCTCCTTGAGTAATTAAGGAATATCTTTGAATAATAAAAGATAAGAATTACTGTCCGTGTTCAAAGTATGTTGACATCTTTTGTTTGTAAATCATCTTTCATAGTTACAATCTTGGAATTGATTATACCACACTTCCAAACAAGTTTAGAATTGGTTCATCTGTATTCCAAGACAATTATGTGATTGATCAAATATCAAATCACAATCATGGGTTCAATCGGTTCTACCAATCACTAGGATCGGTTATACCTTAATATGGATTACTTGTGATCGGACACACAAGTTACCAGGACCGGTTACATCAATTACCAGGATCGGTTACGTCAATTACCAGGACTGGTTACCATATACTCATGGTATTGCTTGTGATCGGTTACACAAGTCATTAGGATCGGTTACACCAATTACCTGGATCGGTTACACTAATTACTAGGACCGGTTACACCAATTACAAGGATCGATTACACAATTCTTTTGTGATCGGCCACACCAATTACTAGGATCAGTCACACCAATTACTAGGATCGGTCACACCAATTACAAATATCGATCATACCATCTCAGGTGATTACTTAGGATCGATTACACTAATTAATAAAAACTAGTCATACCAAATCATAAGTCAGGCATTGTGATTAGTTATACCAAGATACATAACAGGTCATGATCGGTTCTACTAACTCACACATATTGGTAAGCCAAAGATATGTAATGAATAACAATACCAATAACGATTTCCCTTTCGATTCATAAAACAAGTTCATGAATGTACTTCCTTTAAGCAAATGTAAACATTGTTTCCTAGGATGAAATCTTCACCTTTACCCATACACATAATCACAATAGCATTCATACGGTTATGTCGATGTCATATCTACGAAGTTCAAAAGATAAACGTTATACTTCGTAGTCTAATTCCTTAATACTATGATCATATGATCATGTCTCACTACTAGAGTAAAATATTCATTCATAGCTTCGCAGTTATGTTTTCAATATAACACGACTTGAAAGATACGTTAGGAATGAAACAGTTCAAGTCAATATTACTAACCTCAAGAGGAAGGATGATGTCGTCGTTGTAGCTCGTTACTTCTTCACGTTCTTCAGGTCTTCGAGTAATACTTGTATGTCTCATATTCCTAGACTTTCTAGTCTAACCTATACGAAGTTGTCTCTAGTACATAATCAAGCGACTCTTAGATGAGTTTTGATTCACTAAAATATGACAACCAAACTTGACATACCAACGCTTGGTGGGTTCAACCGAGCTATGCTCTAACAATACTTAATAAAAGATTTTTAAACCTGACATAATCGAGTCAGGTGGCTGTCTGAATTCAAATATGTTCCCCGACCACATTTCTTGTGTGAATGCAATTTGAGTCCTTAATGACTACCACGTCAAATGCATCATAGGGTGAATAAAGTATTATTGAATCAATCCTAGGGTTTGAGAAATAAAAAAGCAAACTCTCAAATTGTTTATACAACGATCATATTTCTCACATAACACATGAAGACTAAACCAACCTATAATTTTCAGAATTCAGGCTTGCACGTTTAAGGTGTTAAGTCTTGGATCCAAATATTGCGTTATTCAAGAGATTTTAATCCTAACGTAATTTGGATTTTGTGCCTACCAATCACATTTGTCGATATTTCTCTATAGAGGGGTTCACAACCACCATCATTTGTTATTTAGTAACTACTGTAAATGAATATTCGACAATCATTAAACTACAATGATCCCACACAATTCTCTAGTGTATGCATATTTTTAAAAATTCAAAATTTACTGGTACCAGTGCTCACAAGCGTTATAATATCCTCATCTTCAAACGAGGAGATATTAATTTTGAGAATGTGAATTGTAATATGATAGAATCTATAAGAGCATTATATTTAGCATGTACAAAAACATTACATGCTTGCTAAGTGTGATCGGATTTGCCTTTTCAAAGGCATAAGATTATAGAGAAGCTAAATGAGATATTTTCACGTCTATTTGATGGCAGCCTTTTTCAATTTGCTCATAATAGGAGAGTAACTTATATAACTTTCTAAAGTTAATTAACACTAACTTATTAGTGTATAGTCTCCCCTTAAATATGGCGGAAATATTTTCATCTCATACACAACAACAAGTTTCGTAAAGTATTATCCGATTAATTCGAGGACATATACTTATAATAATTCTTGATTTTAACAAAACCAGGTTGGATAATAGATTCTGACTTCAAGAGCCATAAAAAAATGTCCTAAGTTTGTAGTCTACTCGACGTTCAAATTGAAGATCAACCACGAATTTTATTGGTTACATCCAAAAACATGTAAAACATGCAAATAAATCTCCAATAATTTCGTGACCTTGAGGTCCAAAGAAATAATGATTTAGAAGGAAATTATGGACATATTCTTTATCAAAATAAAATTATACCAAGATCAATATAGTCTCTAAAAAGACTAATAATATAAGCTAACTAGCCGGGTGCGCACCCTTTGATCTTTTATGTCCAACCATATTCCATCTACAAGTGGAATGGTTTCAATAATGGAGATTATTACAATGAGGAAAAACCAAAAATTGCTAAATACCCCTCAAGAATACAATGATTCCTCATTTTATTGGTATCTACCATAATAACAATATATCATTCTGGGATCGATAAGGAAAACCAATCTTGTTTAGCTTAAAATGTTTCTTTAAAAAAAATAAAGAAATCATCATCATTATATTAAAAATAAAAATCCATTATGTGGTCGAAAAAATCACTCATTGGCAAAAAATTAGAAAATACGCCAATTTATTTTCTCATCGTATAGAAACGATGGAGAAAAATAACACCAATTGGTTCATACGATTTATCAATCTTTCGTATCGACAAAATAAAAAGATATTGTCATTTAGTTATCGCAAAGTCAAAATCCACTTTGTGGTCAGACAGATGGTTTCTTGTAGGTGAATAGAAACCGAATATAAAAGTCACATAATCTTCCTCCAATGAACGAAGATACCAAAAAAAATATTGGTCGTAGGTTTTTCAACCATGCACGTGATTATTTACCGGATAGGTAATTAAATTGCGACAACACCAATTTTTGGTGATTACAGTTTCATTAATGGAATAAAAACTGTAAACCATCTTTTGATGAATTTTTCTTTTTCTTTCTCTTTATAAAAAAAATAGAGAAGAAAGGGAATCAAATTATTTTTAATATTGACCACCTACAATCCATATATAGATATGGACCATGTCTCTTTATAATTAATCGATGGATTTAATTCAATTGCACCCAAAAATTAAAACTTGGTGCAGCAAAGATATGAAATCCATCGCACAAAAAAAAGAAAAATCTTTCTAATGAGAACATATTTTATGATCTCATAGACATGGGTTTTGTTATTGTTAATAAGACAAAACAATAATATGCCAAATAAGGCTAACTAAATTGATTCAATAATCAATTAAAACATATTACAGAAATACCTTAACAGAATTGGTATAAAAATGGGTTAGCAATGAAACCAACAATACCATCGATCGTGTCTGTTTTCTTATGCATCAAAGTTGTATTAGTCCAGCTAAGTAGAGTACATACAAAAAATCAAACCAAAAGTTAGCATAAGATTTTAAATTATACCGTGCAAGCATATTTAGAGATTTATAAAAAAATTACTAATATAAATTGTTAGAAAGAAAATTTTCTTATAACACCAATTCTCCTTTGCTGATTTTCTTCTTAGAAATTCTGAAGCTCCGTGTAGAGCTTGCTGATAACGTGTTATAAACTAAAATGAGACATCCAAAGTAGAGAGAAAAGAAGAAGAGATTCTCATTAGATGTGTGTATCACAAAGAGATTGTCTCTATATTTATAAGTTACTCTATTGCTAGGTATTGAATACCATTAAGGATGGAGGTTAATAGCATGCACTCATGCTAGCATTTAGTGTATACAAGTTACAAAGTTATGGTGAGGAAGATGGAAGACCAAAGAGTGGTGTAAGGGTGTTGTCATTCACAATACATTTATTTACAACACGTTTGATATTCTTAACAATTAACAATATTAAGTTTTTTGATGAGGATGGTTTTGATTTTATTTAATAAGATAAGGGACCTACTTATAATAACATAAGTTTTGCCAGCTGTATTTAAGTTGAAAACTAAAATGATTTTAATCCAACGAATTTGGGTGATGATCGGACGACTGATAAGATGTTTGCATATTGAGCAGTTCCGCGCAGCTGCGCGGGACAGGATTGCTCTAAGGAAGATAACCCAATGTTGTGTAGAGAATAAATTATTGAGGTGAAAATCAAAGTTAAACAACTTTTAGTAGAACTTACCATTATCACTAAGTATATGGAAAAACTTAAAAAATTAATAGAACTTACCAAATCTGAAATATTATGTAAGAAAATTCTAGTTTATTACCATTATCACTAAGTATACGAAAAAACTTAAAAAATTAATAGAACTTACCAAATCTGAAATATTATGTAAGAAAATTCTAGTTTATTACCATTATCACTAAGTATATGGAAAAACTTAAAAAATTAATAGAACTTACCAAATCTTCGTGTGACGCACCGCTTTTAGTTTGCCGATATATAACGTTAAGAATCGACAAGAATTCTCTCACATCTTTTTTTATTGCCTTCATCTTGGTTTTTAAGGCACCCCAATCCCTTCAATTAGGATTGCCGTTGCGTTCGACTAAAATTTGGTGAATGCGAATCAAAAATAAAGATGTTTTTTGTTGCGCACCTATAATTTCATCACAACTCACATAAATATATGGAGCAGTAAGATCAATCTCTTCTCGTTGTACAAAATTATTAACCATTGCGAATCAAACTAAAATATACGAACTTGAGTAGTAGAAGATAAAAATAAAAATCAAAGAAATATAGTAAGAAGAAGAGAAATAAGAAATCAATTAAACTCAATTGATTTGGAGTGATCTGAATAGAGAATTAGAGTTGTATTTATAGAGAATTTTTTGAAAATATGACCGTTGGGATTCGACGGCGGAGAAGGTAGAGCCGTTGTGAATGATGGATTGTTAAGATCGGGTGTGAGAGAAGCGTAAACGAAAAAAGGTCAAACAAATAAATTTACGGAAACGGAAACTAAGTTTCCGTGTAAGTTTCCGTTTCAACTGTCAAAAGGATACTCAGCTTCCGTAAAGCGCAATTTTACACGGAAACTGAGTTTCTGTGTCATTTCCCTTCCCTACAAGAGGGATCAGATGTGATCCACTTTGAAATGCAGGGAAGGGATATCCCTACTTAGTAGAGATATGGGAGACCATAATACTTGTTTTTTTAGAATTTTCCCTACTAATAGGGGATAGGGAAGGGATAACGTGCACCATAGTGCTTGGCCTAACACATCACCACCTAATATTGGGAACAAAGGAATTACTTTGCTCGAATTTAGGTTTTTCCTTTGTGCTTTTAAGTAAGTGTTATTTTGTAATGTATAAATTGTGTAACATAAATGACTGCAATTTCCAATTTGAACTTTATGGTGTATTAATTAGTTATAATGGTGTATTAATTAGTTATGTAGTGGTGTACTCCCTCCGTACCTATTATAGAGGCAGAATTTTAGTTTTTATTTGTCCCACTAGATAGACGGAGTCTTATTTTCAAGATAAATTTTCTCCTAAATACCCTCATTTATTGCGTATAGAAATTTGTGTTAAGAATATGACAAAGGGTAAAATAAGAAAATGTATGAAAAATGAGGAATTGAAGACAATTTTTTTAATCTAAGAGAATGGACCCACATGTGGTCCGGAGGGAGTATATGATTTTTCTTCATTAAATTCTTAGTTATGATTTTCAAAAATAAAATACCATTAGTTTGCCTGGGGTAATGATCACCCGCAGATATAATAAGGCAACTTCCATATCAATTATTGAGTCTTGATATATCAATTTCATTCGGTCCTATCATGGTTAGTAGAGCAGAGTTTGGTCCCCTTATAAAATAAAAAAAGAGAGTAGAAGGTCACTTACTCGGTTGCTGTACTCTCTGGTTTTAGTGCCCTACTATGGTTGTCCTTTGGTTGGTGCACCAGACGTATATAATTGAGTCACTTTCTAGGAAGAATGGTACATTATCAACAAGATCCAGATAAGGCCTAATACTGATCATTTTATCGAGGTCAACTATCATGGATGAGCTTATAAATCTCTCCCCTTTTAGGGTGAACAAGAAATTATCAAAGCTTCTTCCTTCATAACCGTCACATCTTCTTGGATTGATTCTTAACCATTAGATTTAAAAGTATTTCATAAAAGATTCCAGTCACACAAAAATTTCCGTCACAAATTATTATTCTCATCCGCTGGATAATTAAATTTCCTCTTTTTTATTAGCTATTAGATTTTAAAAGAATGGTATAAAGAATATTTGCAGGGACATAAGAGTAAATGTCCTTTTTTGCATATTTAAAAATATCATATCTTTCAAACTATACATCAGATTTTTGTGAATTTTATATATTCGGAAAGCCCTTTAAATTATCTACGCAACGAGCATAAATAATTGTATCAAATTTTTGTTTCTCATTTTTTTTAATTTTCCTCCAAATTTTTGTATGTTTTCCTTTAAAAGTTGGATATGGTTTAAGAAATCTATAAAAGAAAATTGATTGATTCATAATTACATGAAAATAACAAATAATTTTTGAATGAAAAGTATAACATATGGTGTTCAAGCACCACCAAATCATTTGCAAAGTATAAAAAAATAGCATTGTCGACGTGCAAAGCATGTGCACACTACTTGTTTGAGTTAATGGCTTAGGTTTGCTAATGATGCCTCATTTATGTATAAACAGATATGCTTAATTATTAAAATTCACATGGTTGTATTTGTTGATTTTTTTTCTTTTTTGAAATATATGTACTCCTTTTTTTCTCTCGTAAATAATACAGTGTATGTTTGTTTGTCTATCAAAATAAACTTATCCCTTGTCTCAAGGAGCTGAACTTATTTTTCTATTATTTGATCAACATTTTGTTAGAAATTATAGCAGATTTGAACTGAGGTAATGTTTAGGTATTTTGGCATTTGAATTCATTAGGTACATGCACTTCTTGGTACCCGTACACCCATGTGCGGCGTTCCTGTCCAAGGATTGTACTTTCAAGCCTATCCCCTGGAATCCTTAGGGCAGCAAATACTTTTTGATTTTCACAGCATACTGCCCATGCCACTCATCTGAGAATCCCAACTCCCAAGGGGGAACATATTTCTAATGACATGAAACACCGATCACTAATAGGTAGGAGACCTACTGGAGTTTTATTATCTTACGATAAAATTTTCAACACACTGTATCGACAATTATGTTGACCTGTGGAATTAAGAGGTGACACTGGAAATCTGAAGAAAAAAAAAATTATACCTTAGGAAAGACTCAATCTTGGATTGAATTCTCATACTCTCTTAGATCCTTCATTCTTTGCCAGTTTTGTCGCGCGCTAGATCATCATAAGATACAATGCATGCAGGAAGCTGGGACTCGGTGAAAGTTAGATCTTCTGCGTTACCTACAACCATGAATAATACTGCAAAGCTCAACCAACTAAATGTTAATTCCTCGGGTGCTAAATCTCAAGATATCAACAACAAATTTGTTCAATTTTGTATCCACTCTGGAGCTAATCCTATTCTTCAATCTAATGTTTGGGTAAAACATAAAAGTAATCAAGCCCAGCCTAGAGGCCTGTCCAAGAGTAATGAAGAAACAACCACTTTCTCCATATCCTTAAACCCGAACTCGACAATTGTTTGCCTAACCAATAACCCTTTTTCCTCTTTGGATACCAAAAATCCTCTGATTGCTATCGACTACTCTAAAAACCAATTCTTCATCCCCACTGTTATCTCTAATGAGGATATCTCTCACCTACCAGGTTTTGGTATTCTTCCTTCAAACAAAACCCATTCAAATCCTCTTCCCAAAGACAACCTCAAACCAAAATCCCGTTCTTGGATTCGTAAACCAATTCAAAATAACCACAGAAACCCTAATTTAAATCATTAAAATACTTTGAAGGGGAAACGTGAAATCGAGGTTGATGATCTCAGCCTAAGAGATAAAAAGCCAAATCCATATGAATTTCCTCCATATCTCCTAAGGATTTGAATCAATTCCCGCTCAAGTTGGCTGATTTCAATGGTGGCTCAAATTCTGATATGATGGAGAAATTAAAACCTACCAAAAGCCATAGAGCTCGGAAATCTGTTGCTGCTAAAACCCAGGGTGCAATTGTTATTTTTCAGCAGAGGAATATCTCGGAATCACCTATGATGGGGAAAATTGAGGGAGTTAACCAGGTTTTTCCAAAAGCCCTCTTATTTTCTTTCTTTTGGTTACTCCCTGACTCAAATTCCACTATGCATGAGTGTCTGATTTTAAAAATTTATGCTAAAACCCTAGTTTTTCTAACCTTTGCTTATCCAATTATTTCTTACTTATGGCAATTCATTAGTATTTTATCATGGAACTGTAAGGGTTTGAGAACTAAAACCACTAGACAACAACTCAGGAAACTTATAAATTCTCATGAACCTAACATTGTGTTTCTGTCTGAAACAAAAAACCCAAATGGTTATGTTAAGGACATTCTGAATAAATCCATATTTTATATTATTGCCTGTCACGCACCAGTGGGTATTTCTGGTGATCTTGTTGTTGCTTGGGACAACTCTGTTAAACTTACTATTACCTACCAGGATGATAACCAAATAAATTGCTATATATGGAATGAGAAGACTAAATTGGAATGAGTTCTTACTTGTATGTATGGCATTCCTTATAAAGACTATAGGAAAGCTAATTCTTGGAAGATGGTAAACCATATGGGTCAAAATATGATACATCCTTTTATTATATTAGGAGATCTCAATGTCACCCTCCACCCTAATAAGAAGAGAGGAGGAAAGCCTGCTGGTGGGACAAAAATTAGGAAATTTAACACTGATTTCAATAACATAGGATTGCATGATTTAGGTTACTTGGGTTTCCCGTTCACTTGGTCCAACCATCAATTGGGATCTAACATGTGTTAAGCATTTCCCTCATATAGGATCTGACCACTCTCCCGTTCTCTGACCACTCTATCATTCTCATGATCACTGATATCCCTGTTCACAAATGCCATATGCCTTTTAAGTGCTTTGGGCCACTAGTTTTCATGGTTCGCATGCTTATGTTCTAGATAATAAACTTATAACTATTAGTATAGATGTCGGGAATTGGAATATGAATGAATTTGGTAATATTCAGACTAAGTTGGCCTCGCTAAATCAAACTCTGGAAAACCTTTTATCCAATCATAATATCAGGATGAATGACACTAGTATACAAGAAACTACTGCTGAAATATGTAAACTTAAGGATTATGAAGAGGAAATGTGGAAGGTTAAGGGTAATGAAAAATTTATACAATTAGGGGACAAGAACACTCATTTCTTTCACTAGAATGCTGTGAAGCGTCAAAAGAGAAACCATATAGTTGGTCTCTATGATAGCAACAATATGTGGATAGAAGGAAAAGATGAAATTGCTAATTGTTTGAATATTCACTTTGAAAATTTACTGACAACTTCTGCTCATGTGCTTACTTATGATATTATAAATCTTGTCCATACTGCTATAACTGATGCTGAATGTCCAACTCATGTGCTTCCCTATAATTGATGAAATCCATGGTGCTGTTTTTGGTATGCTAACTAATTCTAGCCCTGGTCCAGATGGTTTTCCTGCTTGTTTTTCCCAAATAAACTGGTCTATTGTTAGTACTGACATTGTTAGAACAGTCCAATCTTTCTTTGCTAGTCGTCATTTGCTTACCCAACTTAATTAGACACACATTTCTTTAATTTCCAAGGTGCTTCATCCTTCTATTCCTGGTGACTATAAGTGAGGCTTATGCATCATTTATACTCTTTCGGCTAAGCTATGAAGCTTACTTGGTACATAGTCCGCATATGCACCTTCAACCAACTACCCCTCCTTATATATGTTAACTTGCAATTTCTACGACTTAGAAAAGGGGAGCATATTGACATGCTTGCTTCACTATTCATGTCCGTTGATATGTATTTCTGAATAATCGGCAATGATTGCCGAGTTTGTTCTGTGTTGCACAATGATTGTGCAACATTCCCTCTTTCGGATCGCTCTGACGAATTGCACATTGATCGCGCACAATGATTGCGCAACACTCGCTTCTGCCGTATTGCAATACTGATTGCGGCTATCGCACAATGATTGTGCGACATTCTCTCTGGCTTATTGCACAATGGTTATGCAATATTTACTTGGCCAGCCCTCTCTGGCCTGATGCACAATGATTGTGCAACATTCACTTCGCCAGCCCTCTCTGGCCTGATGCATAATGCGTAATGATTGCGCTGCAACGCTCAAGGCCATCTATCCAACTGTCCTAATGCATCATGATGATGCAACATTGGCTCTAGGCCAATATTCCTCTTAACGCAACAAAAGCTTTGGATGAAGCTTCATCTCAGGCCATGGCGCATCTTTTAGCATGCGCCATGCTAAAAATACGGGGTGTTACACCTATCCCCCATTATCAATCGGCTTTTGTTAAGCAAAGGCTTGTTTCAGACAACATTCTTGTTGCTCATGAGATAATCCATGCTATGAGGAAAAATAAGATAAATGATAACTATACGGGCCTCAAAATTGATATGTCAAAAGCGTTTGATAGGGTGGAGTGGGATTTCTTAATTGTTATTCTTAAAAAAATGGGATTCTGTGATAGTTGGTGTAACCTCATCATGCAATGCATCAACACTAGTTCGTCTTCCATCCTTATAAATGGAGTGTCTGGTAAGAGTTTCAAACCCTTTAGAAGACTTAGGCAGGGAGATCCTTTGTATCCCTACCTCTTCATCCTTTGTATGGAGTCCCTTTGAGAACCATTACTAATGATGAGTCAAGTGGCCTTATCTATGGTTTTAAAATTAATAAAAATTGCCTTTCCATCAATCATCTACTCATTGCAGATGACTGCCTTATTTTCTCTAGGGTATCCATCACCCAAAGTAGAAATCTTTCGAAAGTGCTTAATGATAATGGTAAGACTTCAGGTCAGATGATCAATTTCTCTAAATCTGGTATCTTTTACACTCCGCATGTTAGTAATAACATTTACATGGAAATAATTGACATTTTAAAAGTTAAAAAGATAAGTCTTGATGATAAATACCTAGGGGGGCCCTCTTTTCACTTATAAATCTAAGATAGCTTGCTTTGAAAATATCTTAAATAAAATGGCGGGTAAAGTTAAGGGTTGGAATGGGAAAACCCTCTCCCCTCGGGTAGAGGAGTTATGGCTAAAGCTGTGATAGAAACTATTCATGTGTGTAGCATGTCCACCTTCATTCTCCCCAAGAAAACTACTCAAAGAGATAATGTTATAATTAGAGATTTTTGGTGAGTAAAACATGATGGTAAAAAGGGTTTATATATGAAGAACTGGAAGGGTATGTGTAAGCTTAAAGAGAAGGGTGGTAATGGTCTCAGGGTCCTGAACCAATTTAACATGTCTCTTATTGCTAGGAATGGTTGGAGACTTTTTCACCAGCCTCACTCAATGTATTCTAAAACTATGAAAGGGAAGTACTATCCTAAGACTTTTAGGGCATTGCTCGGTTCAACCCACTAGCGTTGGTATGTCAAGTTAGTTGCCAAAACGTATTCTTGATTTAGTATACTAAAATTAGTTTCGGATTAGATTAGGTCTAAGAAGTAAAGTATAGAATCGAAGCTATCGTTGAAGAGTGGAGATTGAAGACTACAAGAAGACATCCATGAAAAACTTCATTAAAGGTTAGTAACAAATACTTGATTCTCTTATTTACTCTACCTTTCGATCTATCTAAACAAGTGCTCACTCTATGGAATAATTCTTATGACGGTAAATACACATTTTTGTATATACTAGAGAAGTTTAAGATCATGACTTTAATGAGTATGACCTTTATCCCTGGAAAGGCTCTCATGTTGTAGTGGATGATCATATGAATTCACCGGGCCAAGAATCACTCAATTCCGAATTATAACGAAGAAGTTACGAGTGATTCATTATAGCAACACTTATTTGTGTAGCTAAGGTTGATTCGTGAATATGAAGTGGTACACGGACTTTTGCAACGGTACGCGTACCCTGTCACATACCTCCGTGACTAAAACCCTATTTTGGCCATATACTTGGGTTTTTGTTCCTAGACAAGGTAGCTCGGTTCCCAAGCAACCTAGACTTGGTCATATACTATAAATAGAGTTTTCATGTGACAATACAACCTATCCCTTGGAAAATTGTGTTTGGTCACATGAGGTTGTTTTCCATAACTTAGTTCTTCACGAACAAGTGTGAGGTTTCATAAGACTTTATTTGGGGATCGTAAAGCACATGGAATCTATCTTCTTTTGTAGTTTCATTTCCTGTTCCTAGGTGTTTGTTTTAAACCCCTAGAATTGATAGAGCAAGATATCCTTAGTTGTAATTTATGTTTCTTTAGGGTTCACATTTTCTTTAATGTTCTCCAAGACTTTCTAAAGAGAATTAATGTTCTGCTAGAAGGTTTTCAAGAGTATCTTCTAAAGAGAATTTGTGTTCTGCTAGAAGATTTACAAGAAAAATTCTTAAAGAGATTTAGTGTTCTACTAGTAGTTCTACAAGTGCTTGAAATACAGATGAAGCAGGTATTACATCTAGTCCGAATAGGTAGTAGGTAATTGGTGTAACAGCTTATATATAATCAATGTGTGTTCAATCTGGACTAGGTTCCAGGGTTTTTCTGCAGTTGTGATTTCCTCCTTAACAAAACTTCTGGTGTCTGTGTTATTTCTTTTCCGTATTATATTGTTTTATCTTTATTTTATAATTGAAATATCACAGGTTGTGCGTATCTAAACCTATATTGTATTAACATAACTGTAAGAACCTACCAGTCTCGTCTTGGAGAATTTGTATATTGAAATATAAATTACAAGACTTGTTCTTGTTGGAATTCGGTTCGTAAACAGTTCGTGTGTATACTAGGTTTACCTTATTAATACAGTTTTGTATTCGAACATATAGATTGTACAAGGATTGTCTATACTGGTTCCCGAACGAAAAAGTTGGTGGTGTACTAGGTACCCTCACGTTTTCAAAGACTAATCTTTTCCATGCCACTTGAAATGGGAGATCTTCTTGGGCATAGAAGGAGTGTGAAAAAATGAGGGTACCCAAATACACCACAATCTTTTTGTTTCAACCTGTAAGTCTGATACCAAGTGTGGTCATCTATGGACAAAGTCGAGACAATACAACAACTTGATATTCAATTGACAATAGTTACGGTACAAGACCGATTGACTATAGGATCAGAGTCAAGTGATTAGGATTAACGTACATGTGTATTTACTTTTAATTATAATAAACAATTATAATTACAGAAAATAAAATAAAATAACACACACAAGATTTTGTTAACGAGGAAACAACAAATGCAGAAAAACCCCGGGACCTAGTCCAGTTTTGAATACTCTCATAATATAGCCGCTACACAAAGTACAATTACAACTTTGTATAGTTGAGACCAAGTAAACTACCCCTAATTACTTAGTGCCTTCAGTATCCTTGCGTCGACGACCTACCGATCAAACACATGAATCCCAAGACAGAAAATCAATCTTGCGTTGCTTTGCCGGTGTAAAATATTAAGCACTCAACTCTTTTTGATCGTCTTCCAAACAGTAAAGGAACAAAGCTGTTTGGTATCTACTCCAATAATCTTTTAGAAAAAGATTCATTGAGTTATGACAAAGGATCCTCCATTTAAACAAGTAAACTCTTTTGTCGGGTAAGATCAATCCAAATCAATAACTTAGATTCGGATTCACAACTATCATATTCGGATATTGGAGAATACCATGATAGTTGTGGATCTAAACGACTTTATGATTTGAAAAATATAATCTAAGTCGGATCCCATCCAATCAAGATATGTGCACAAATCATGAGATACGAAAACCAATAAGAAAAATCTTTTTGTCTTCAAATCTTCAATTGCCTTCTTATGTACCTGCACAACACAAACTTGAATCCACTTATGATCGATCACACACAGAACGAAGTCTGTTAACAATGGATGATCACAAGTTGTCTTCAGATTTAAAAACAGTTCTAAAGATATCGTCAATACTTTGATCTAGTTTGAGTGACCCTTATGTCAGAAGAGAAGGCTCTCAAGAATAATCAAACTAGGTGCAATCAAAGTTTCAACAACCGTTAGTCAATCAAATCAATAATCAAAAACTAAAATGACAATGCAATTATCTAGTTTTCCACTAAAGGTACTCGTAGAGGTTCTTGATCCCACAGATGTCTTTAAACGAACGGTCGTAAGAGATTTCGCCTAATTAGGGTACTTTCCTCTCCGGATAGATGGCTCCTGTAAGGACCCTCAAGCTCGTCAATGCTATAAGACCGGTCAAGAGGCGATCTAGCGGTGATCAAGAGACGATTTAGCCGATAATGACTCGATTAGTTAATATAGATTTTAATTAATATAAATTAATCTAACAACGATCTAGATACGAAACAATTATCATTGAGTAGGTCTTGAAAAGTTATGCGAAATGGACTACTCGAACGTGTCATTTGAATACGGGATGAAGAAGAATTTATCATATTAGTATGAAGGGCAAAAGAGTCTTTTGGCACTTAGACCGCCTTGGCTGCCCATATCCAAGTGATGGGTGCCTTTATCATTTTTCATTGGTCTTATCAACAAACCCGATCGAAGAGAAACCATTTTCTCTTATTCTTCTTCTTCCTTCTTCTCTTCTCTGTTCTTCGGCCGAGCGATGGTTGAGAAATAAATCAATGATTAGGAGATGAATAAAGAGGAGATGGATTATGCAGTAACTGTTGGTGGTGAATGGGTTTTGAATAGCTGGAGGTAAAGAAGAAGTTTATGATGTTAATTTGAGGATTCAGTTTGTAAGAAGAACTTTAATTGAGAAATTGAGAAATTAGTGTTTCTGCAAATTGTTTAGAGCTTCAATTAATGATGAATAAGATGGAAATGGAGATGGGTTTTACCTGAATTAGAGTTTTGAGTTTGAAGAACAACTTGAAATTGGTAGTTAGGATTTGGATCTGTTTCAATGAAGATTTGAGGTTTAATTGAGAACTGATGCTGTTAATGAGGGTTATGGAGATAGTTAGCTGAATTATGTGATAAAGAGGATCTGATCTCAATTTCCTGAGCCAGATAAATCAAAGGTAATTGTTTTCTTATTTAATTTAGTGGATTTGTTCATTGTTGAGTTTATGTGATAATATATGAAGTTATGGCTTGAATTGGGTATGACATGGAAATGTGTATGGTGGTAGTTTAGGTTTATGTTGATTTATAGAGATTTGTACATGTTGGGGATGAAGCAGAATTTGGGTTTTAGAAATGGTATAAATGTTAGATACATGAAACTGTATTGGTTTGTAATGAACTGAACAAGGGAGTGGTATGGGTGAGATGATTGGTTGGGTGTTGCTGTTATAGGTCAGGTGGTGTTGCAGTACTTGGCTGAGAGTAGAATGGATTGAATTCTGATCTAGAAGTTTAATTAGATAGAACTCTAAGAATTTATGCAATGGTTGTGGTCTGCTTGTGTAACTGTGATGAATTGGGGTGTAGTCATAACTAATAGAACTTGTGAAGAGAAATAGATACAGTATTCCAGTGAGAGGAGATAGTCTTGCAGCTATGGGATGATTTGTTGTTTGATAAGAGTGAGCAGAAGCTGTTAAATAATACAGTTAGAGTTGCGGTTGTGTTTTGGATTTCAATTGAGAATGATGCGATGAGGAATTGACTAAGATTGAGCTAAACATCATTGAGATGAATGTGTAAAGATTGCTGCTTAGAGCTGCAATTGCTGGTAAGCTATAATTGTGTTTGTATTTAGATTATGAATTTATTTTGAATGATTGGATTGTATAGTGTTTATATGAACTTCTATTCTTAAAACTTAGACCTGTTAGTCATCCCAGTTAGATGTCTGACTGATTTTGTTTTTCTGACTTAGTTATCTGACTGAGTTGTTTGTAAATATGACTCACCTGAATCAGTCTTGTAGACTGAGTTAACTCACTGAGTTTCCCTATCTTGACTCAGTGGACCTTGACCGATTTGACTAGTTGACCCTGGACGGACGTGGAATGTTAGTTGAACCTTTGACCGTTAGTTGACCCAGTTGGGCCAGAACTTTGTAATGGGCCGGTTTAGTGGTCATGCCGGAAATGGCCCATGGGTGTGGGCTTATAACCATTAGATAGTTCACTTAGTTTATAATTGTAACTTGTATGAAATTATGTTATGAGCCTTGTGTGAGCCTTTTGGCTAGATTCTTAGAGATCTTGTGTGATTAACATTTAGTCTTTATTAACAACGATCGATTCAAAGGATGAACCAGTGGATCGTGAATATCGAGGTAGGCGTGGCTTGTCGTCAAAAGAGGTGGGAATCTACATTCAACTCTTTTGTGACCATTGTTGTTTTCTTTTACAAAAGTTTACATTTATCAAACTCATGCACCGTTTGGTTGCGCTTTCCATGCATTATTTAATTTAAATTCCGATGGTTATGTTGGTTCTTTTAATCTTTCCGATTGTTTGTTTAATTTTCCGGAAGTTCTGTTATTTATTTTAATCTTTCCATGGTTTGGAAAGGACCTGTATTATTTAGCTTGTCATTATGAATTGTTGGGAAATGAAGATTCCCATTTGTGGTATATAGGATACGCTACTTCATTTATATTTTATGCATATCTTGGTGTGTAATTGTCACCAAGATTATCTAGGTGTGTTATTGTCACCAATATTACGGGTGTGTACTGTCACCCACAGACTATCTAGGTGTGTAATTGTCACCAATATTACGGTGTGTAAATGTCACCATAGAGATATTTGTTTGCGGTGTGTAAATGTCACCAAAGAGATAATTGTTTACAAGAAGGAGTTAGTTCCATATACATGATTGTTTAATTCAGTGAGTTGGTTATCTTTTAATGTTCGGAAAAACATGTATTGTTTTCCAAAGTCTTGTCAATGTTTTACTTAAAAGTTAATTGTTATTTCTACTGGGCATCCCTTTTAGGGATGACGTGCTCACTCATTCCCACTTTCAGTTTCAGAGACATATCAAGATGTGCACGTGGCAAAGAAAGCTTCGAGGAGTTAGTTATGTTAGTTAGTTTCCGCTATATTTATTTTGTGTTTATATTCTACTTGTAAATCAACACACTTTTGAATATGTATCATTTGAGAGGAGTTCTTATATTTATTTCAGGGCGGGTTTAGATTTGGGTTAATCTTTGTTTTAGAACTTCTGAATTATTTCTTAAATAAATGATTTAGATCCTTAGTGCCTCATTTTATAGTTAAACTTTTGGATTAGTCAGCTGCTAGCTTTTGGGGCGCTACAGCTCCACCAGAAACAACACAAGGAAGTTTGCCTGGCTCTTAGGATAGTTTGCTAGAAGTGCAAACTCAACTATTTATAGATCAAGGTTGTTTGGACAACAAGGAAATTCCAAAACAGAAAATATTCTCAAGATATGCAATAAGGACCTAATTTCGGTTTTCCTATTTCTAACTAATATCCAACCTGTAATTCAGAAATTTCTCATTAGAAAATATTTAATATTAGTTTAGCACTTAACTAATATAACTTTCCAAGAGATATGTTTTATTTGCTGGAAAATCAAAAGCATATAATCGAAAACTCCCAATTAAAAGATTCCCAATATTTCGGATTGGGATCACCTTGAGTATCAAGGAATATCTTTGAACAATAAAAGATAATAATATACTCATGTCCAAATTATGTCGACATCTGGAACTTTCTTAATTATCAAACCCTAATTTCAAACTCACACAAAACCGTAAAGTAATATTTGTGTATGATGGATCGGTTTTGCTCTTGGGACCGGTTCTACCATGATTCCTAACATAGGTTAAGATCGGTTCTACCAAGTCTCCAAATATAGGTAGGGATCGGTTCTACCATGACTCCCAACAATAGCTAGAATCGTATCTACCAAGACTCCCAATAAAGGTAAGGATGTATCCCAAAATAGGTAAGGATCAGTTCTACCAAGGTTCTCAACATAAGTTAAGATCGGTTCTACCGCATATCCCAAACTAGGTAAAGATCGGTTCTTCCATAGCTCTCAACATAAGTCAAGATCGTTTCTACTAAAGTTATTACCTAGGTTCGAATTGGTCATCTAATAGATTCTTCAATGAAAACCGGACCAAAACGTCTATTGATTCCTTTCGATCACGAAACAAGTTTCGTATATGTACTTCCTTTAAACATATGTAATCAAACATAGTTTCCTAGGATGAAATCACACCTATAACCAATACAAAATCAAGTAACGAGTTACATAGATTATGTCGATGTCACAGTTATGAAGTTCAAAAGATAAACGTTATACTTCGTAATCAAATATTCATCTTTAACACTTTGATCATACCAAAATGATCAAGTCTAATACTAGTGTATTAAATATCACCTCACATGTTATGTTTTCAATCTTAAATGACTTGAAAGCAACGATAGAAATGGAAACAAGTCAAGTCAGTATCACAATACCTCAAGTGGAAGGATGATGTCATCATTGTAGTCGATACGTCTTCAGGTCTTCAGAGTAATACTTGTATGTCTCAACATTCCTAGACTTTCTAGTCTAACCTAAATGAAGTTGGTCTCTAGTACATTTAATCAAGCGACTCTAATTGAGTTTTGATACTAAAATATGACAACCAAACTTGACATACCAACGTTTGGTGGGTTCAACCGAGCAATGCTCTAATAGAGTGTATAAAGGCCTAATGCTGATTAAGGAAACTGCAATTAGGAAATTTGGAATGGTAAAAGTTTGCACATATGGAAAGATAGGTGGATCCCTGATTCATAGGGAAATCCAATCTCTCTTAATGGGGATCGGAGTGATGGTGACCATATTCTTGTAACTGATCTTATGACTGACAGTGTCTGGAATATTCAAAGCAATCAGATTCTTTTAATTGGAATATCATTAGAAGAATTCTAACAATTCAACCTATCAAGGATAGTGAGGATATATTGAGGTAGATGGACAATCCACAAGGCACTTTTAGTAGCAAATCTTTGTATGATATTCTGGACAAGAAAAAGTTTCAACAAAAAGACATTCTGGCTGGAAAAATTTGGGATATAAAAGTTTTACCTAGAATCAAATTATTCACCTTAAAAATGCAACAAAACATCTTTCCTTTTAGTGGGAATATTTATAGCTATCATATTAATCATATTTATGTGTTGTGCAGGACTCGTGTTGAGACAGGAAAACATTTGTTAATGCAATGTAATTTTACCAGAGCAGTTTGGGATCACTGCTCTCTAAACTTGAATGCTTTACCTTAAATTTCACTACTCTGACCAACCGGTGCTCCTCTTGGTTCTCTGGAAACCACTAACAAACCCACTGGGGTGATTGGAAAACATAGTTGCGACTTTGTGCTGGTTTACCTGGAAAGCAAGATGTGATGTTGCTTTCCGGGGTCTAAAACCCAACCCTAAAACCACTACAAACCTCATAGTCGAACCTCTACGTTGTTCAAACCATTGAATTAGGCTAGAATATATAAAAAAAAAAAGTTCGGTTAGGAAGAAAAGAAAGAAAAAAAAAAAAAACCAAACCTCTGTGTTGCTTTTAAAAAATGAATAACCACTGAATTTGGCTATAAAAAAACAAGTTCGGCTATAAAAAAATTCCTAGCCAAACCTCTATGTTGCTTTTAGAAAATGAACAACACAACGAATTCGGTTAGGAGAAAGAAAAAACACTAACCGAACCTGAGGTTCGACTGTGAAAAACATTAAATTCGACTAGGAAAAAAAAACTAGCCGATCTCGGGCAAAATAAATAAATAAAACCTCGATCGCCCAAACCTAATAAGAAAAAAAAATTAAAAGGAAAAATGAACAATTAAAACAATGTAGGGACATTTTAATCATTAGCTAAAATACATGAAAAAAAGGGTGTTATTTTATTTCATAATACGTGAATAAAGGGTGTTATTTTACTCCATAACGACCTAACAAAAGTGGTAAAATGGTCCCCTCAAAATTGTCGTGGTGCCGAGAAGATCGTTCCTTTTAAACTACTTGGTTATTTGCGTAGGAGTAAGAACACCAGCTTTACCGAATAAGTTCCGTAAGAAAGATGAAGGGTTTGCTGGCCTTTTCATGCCTTTGCTACAAAGCTGTTTGTTTCAAGTCCAATTCTGCTTCAATCCGGGATTTTAAACAACTTATGGATAATTTGGTGCTTAATTCATTTTTGAGATATAAAGTTATAACCCTGAGATTACAGGATACGAGCATGGAAAAATCATTTTTCTTGCGGAAATGATAAATTGACCGACGAAATCTCCCGACAAAATCTTCCGCGTCTAATACAAATTGAACCCACATCAGCCCATTTATCAATCCAAATGCTGAGGACTTTGATCTTTTCCGTCCATTTCATTATCGTGACGTTTTACGGGAGAAAAGCTCGGTAACTCTAGCATCACTCTTTTTGTTGTGTTGTTTCTTTTGTGAAGCATGAAATGTGGTTTGTATGATGGATGGTTGGATTCAAGATAGGTAAATGGACCCACTCACCGACGCACACTAGACTTTTTAGAGTTCTTATGATCAACCAACAAGCACATGCTGCGAAGATGTATGGAAAAGTTGAAGAACGTTTGGGGCATGCGCATGGCGGACGCCACGATTGATGAGCCAAGGGGTTTAAAAATGAATGTACCTCACAAGGCCATTAACCCTCTTGCAATCATGGAAGTACTGCATAATGGTGGGGACCCGCTAAGAAATTTCCATTTTCGGGAACAAGGGTCTTTTATCCAACGGTGATAAACAGTTTTTTATCCGATTATGGTAGCAACTAAAGTGATAGATAAACAATTACGAAAATGTACGGAATACCATATACACCAATTTTTTTGTGCGACAACTTGTATAGATAAAACTTAATACAATTGCAAGTAGACCAACTTAATGATTGCGACTACTAATTTTCCCATAGTCTACGTAATGTATACAGCTCAGAGAATCTGATACTAAGTAGTATTGATATCTCTAAGAAGGTTACCAATGTGGAAGCTCAGTCAAATCTTGTGGAAGGAGTAGTTAAGGATATTTTAAGAGAGGGGAAAAATATCATGGTGGATGATGTTTCCCGTAATGTGGAAGAATTGGCTCATGGTTCCATAAAGAGATTGTTTAATGATTCAGAAACAAATGTTGAGCCTATATCCGGGGGTTCTAAAAATATTGATAGACCTTCAGGTAGTCAACCAGTTATACAAACAAAAAATGCTTTTGAGGTTCTAATGGAGGTTACAACTGCAAAAGAGGAGGTTGAGCAAAATATGGGAGTATCTAGTGTTAATACTTAAGGTAGGTGAAAATATTAATCCCAATCTGGATAAGGATCAAAGTTTCTTTTTCAGTTATTGGAGGGAATACCATTAGGACTCATTATCCTAAAAATAATAAAGCATCTAAGAGTGTTAAAAGTATTCATCAAAGGGGGTCAGATTTAAAGAAATCTGCTAGAGGTAGGAAGGCTAAACCTCTAATTGATAGTGAAGTTTAAAATTGGGTGTTTCAATATAAGAAGATTTAATGATCCTCTTAAACAAATAGAGGTTAGGAACTTTATTAGGACTAATAATATTTCTGTTGCAGGTATTTTAGGGACTCATATTCAGGGTCAGAATAAGGATAAAATAAGAAGGTTTATTAGGCCTGATTGTATTTTTGTGGATAATTATCTGAATAATGACTATTGTATAATTTGTATTGGTCCTTTGGAGGTGCAGGTTTCAGTTATTCTAACATCTAATCAATTGGTTTTGGTGGAGATGACTGAAAACGCGGGGGTATAACAACCAAACCCAATATTTCGTTCAGCAATCTGTATGGACTAAACTCCAATATAATTCCGAGAGCACCAACTTAAAAGTGAGACTAAATCCAGAAAGATATCAAAGAGCTTTATCTCTTTCTCAATACAATCAGTAAATCAACTAGATAGAAATCCGTGAGACTGATTGATATGAGAATAACTTGGACGGTACCAAAGACCAATGCCCAAGTGTCAATTAAGTTCAATCCAATAAACAAGGTCGGATTTATCAACTGTGAATGAACTACGCATAACCTGTGATATTTCAATTATATAAACAAATATAATGCGGAAAAGAAATAACAGAGACACCAGAAATTTTGTCAACACCATAGCTGTTCACACCATCTTCTTTTGTGTACGCCCAGCTTCTTCTTTAAGTTCATTGCTATGGTTTTGTTGGTTACCTCCGCTTGCCCATTTCTCTTAGGATATATCGGAGTTGACTTGTTCTTCTGAATGTTAAAGGTGTCAAACAACATGTCGAGGTTCTTTCCTTGTAGTTGTTTGCCATTGACGGAGACTATGGCGGCTGGTATTCCAAACCTGCATATGATTTGCTCAAACAAGAATTTGAAAACATCGGCGTCTCTAATTCTCACCAAAGGCTTTGCTTCCACCCACTTAGTGAAGTAATCCATAGCTACTATAAGGTACCTTCTTTTCAACGTTCCCTCTATCAAGGGTCCGACTATATCAACCCCCCATTTGACGAATGGCCCAGGGATGATAACCGAGTTAAGCTCCATTGCTGGTTCTTTGATTTTCTTCGCGAAACGTTGGCACCTTTCACACCGCTTAGCCATGTTCTTTGAATCTTCGTCCATGCTTAGCCAATAGTACCCTTGCATTTTGGCTTTAACTGCCAATGACCTTCTTCCGATATGGTTGCCAGCATATCCGATGTGTATATCATGGAGTATTCTCCTTCATTCGGTTCGTGAGAGGCACCGCATTAGGGGTCCGAGAAATGACCTTCTATACAATTTTCCATCACGGAGGTTGTACATTGCTGCTTTTGTTAGAGCATAGCTCGGTTGAACCCACCAAGCGTTGGTATGTCAAGTTTGGTTGTCATATTTTAGTGAATCAAAACTCATTTAAAGAGTCGCTTGATTATATACTAGAGTTAACTTCGTATAGGTTAGCTTGAAAGTGTTAGGATATGAGACTTACAAGTATTACATAAAGACTTGAAGAATGTGAAGAAGTATAGAGCTACAACGACAAACATCATCCTTCCTCTTGAGGTTAATAATATTTGACTTGAACTGTTTCATTCCCTAACGTATCTTTCAAGTCGTGCATATTGAAAACATAACTTTGAAGCTGTGTATGATACTCTAGTTAGACATAGTATTAAGGTATACAATACGAGGTTTATTGCTTAACCATTAAACTTTGTATATAAGACATCGACATAATCGTATGAATGCTATTGTGATTATGTATGGGTATGAGTGAAGATTTCATCCTAAGAAACAATGTTTTACATTCGTTTAAAGGAAGTAAGTTCATAAACTCGTTTTGTGAATCGAAAGGGAAATCGCTAGGCTTATTGGTATTGTTATTCATTGCAAATCTATTTTGAATTACCAATATGTGTGTTTAGTATAACCGCTCATAAACTTGTTTATGTATCTTGGTAAAACTATTCACAAGGCCTGACTTATGTATTGGTATGACTTTTATTAGTGAAACCGATCTTAAGTAATCACTCAAGATGGTATGATCGATGCCTTGTAAATAACAACTTTTATCTTGTCATTGGGGAACCGATCCTAGTAAGAGGTGCAACAAATTTACAAGAGGGGAATCGATCCTTGTAAGAGGTGCAACACGTTTTTAGTAGATAGAGGAACCGATCCTATGAACATGTGCAACAAGTTTGTAGTTTTTGGGGAACCGATCCTATAGACATGTGCAACCAAATACAGGTAGTTACCATAAGTTTTGGGGAACCGATCCTAGTACCTAGTCAACCGAATTTTTATAACTAGCGTGACTATGCACAGTACTCACATGGAGGTAGAACCGAAACTTGTTTTGGTAGAACCGTTAAACCTATGATTGGTGATTTGATAGGATAATCAATCACATAGTTCTTGGAATTCAGACGAACCAATTCTAAATGCGTTTGGAAGTGTGGCAAATCGTTTCCAAGATTGTAAGTATGAAAAAGGACTTGCAAAGTAAGGATGCCGACATACTTTGAACATGTGCAGTAACTCTTATCTTTAATTGTTCAAAGATATTCCTTAATAGCTAAAGGAGAATCCCGGGATCGAAATAAATTTAGAATCTTTTAATTAAGGTTTCTTAGTTTTTATATGTTATTTAAACTCCAGCAATTAAATGCATATCTTTAGAAAATAATAATTAGTAATGTGCATTTACTGATTATAGATTTTTCTATTGGGATTTCGGTCAATATTTGGACAGTGCATTTCCAGGAGTTATGAAAGCCAATTTTGTGTTTATTGCGTATCTTTGAGAATATTCGGTTTTGGAAATTCCTTGGCGTCCAAACCTCCTTGTCTATAAATACGTAAGTTTGCATTCCTAGAAAACTAATCGTCAGAGCCAGCAAAACTACCTCAGTTGTATTGTTACTGGTGGAGCCGCCTATTCGGAAAGGAAAGTAACCTAATTAGGCGAAATCTCTTATGGCCGTTCAGTTTAAAGACTTCTTTGGGATTGAGAAGCTCTATTAATACAGTTGGTGGGAAAATAGAAAATTGCAGTTTATTTTAGTTTTCGATTGATTTGAGTGACTAACGATGGTTGAACTTTGATTGCACCTAGTTTGTTTATGCTTGAGAATCTTCTCTTCTGATATAAGATTCACTCAAACTAGATCGAAGATTCGACGGGGATCTTTAGAATATTTGTAGATCTAAAGACGTCTTGTGATAATCCAGCGTTAACAGACTCCGTTCTGTGTGTGATTGATCACAAGAGATTCAAGTTGATTGTGTGCAGGTGCTGATTGAAGATTAAAGAAGATTTGAAGACAAGAAGACTTTTTGGGTTCATAATCTTTGGTGTGCACAATACTTGTTTCGGCTGGAAAGGGATCCAACTATAATCGGTTTATCCTTGTGATAGATCAGATTGATTAGTTGTGTAGATCGGCATCAATACACTTCTTTGTGATTAATAGTATTGATTGCATAGTCTAACAATTACTTCGGTAGTTATTGAGAGATTGATCTAAGGAACCGACAAAGGAGTTTATTGGTTAAACGAAAGAGCCTTTGTCAAACTCATATCACTTTGTTTGAAAATAGTTGTTACCGAACAGATTTGTTGTTCCTTTACTGTTTGAAATACGAACCAAAGGAATTGTTCCAAGTGCGTGACTTACTGCAAGTTGGAGGCGCATGGATACTGAGGAAAGTAGGTGAACTATAGGTTTAGTATCTTGGTCTCAATTATACGAAGTTGGTTTGATTTTGTATAGGGGCTTAATTCTGAGAGTATTCAATTCTGGACTAGGTCCCGGGGTTTTTCTGCATTTGCGGTTTCCTCGTTAACAAAATCTTGCTGTGTCATTTACTTTTATTTTCCGCAATTATAATTGTGTTTATTATAATTTAAAGTAAATTGCACAAACGTTAATTCCTATTTTACTTGATAGACAATCCCTAGAGTTTGGTTAAGTCCGAACTTATTATCAAGTAAACATACTTCGTTGTTGTATTGTCTCGATCTCGTATCCATAAACGATCACACAAAGTGTGAACCGATTAGTTGTATTGTCTCAACTCAGTCCATAGACAATCACTTTCGGAAAAGTACTTATAGGTGGAAAAGTTTTAGATTGAGGTATATTTGGGTACCCTCGTCTTTTCAGCTTTTGACATGAGTTTCTGAGCTTCTGTAACGTCGGCTGGTAATGTACCTTTGTCAAGGTACCGGTGGATTGGAATTCTCCAATCATCTTCTGCCTCGTTTACGTCGCCTTCATCTGGCATGGATTGATCTTCGTCAGATTCTTTCGCTTCTTCGTCCGATTCCTTTATTTCTTCACTTGTTTCTTCTTTGTCTGCTTTTCTCATGGCCCGAGTTTGGACGGCTAATGCCTCCTCAGGGCCTGAGACTGGTCCTTCTATCGTAGGATCGTATATCCTTCCAATTTATACGGCGGTGGTGCTTCGGTCCTTTAGCATAGAGGATATAAATGCTAAGGCATCTGCGTGTCTGTTATCCTTTCGTCATACATGTTTGAATGTTATGTTGCTGATTTTGGATACATGTTCCTGAGCTAGCTTCAGGTATGAAGATAGCACCGGATCCAAAGTTTAGTACTTGAGTTCGATCTATCTAGTGACCAACTGAGAGTCACTAGTCAACCGAACATCGTATAAGCCCAACTCTCGTGCCAAGCGTAAACCATGTATGACCGCCTCGTATTCTGTGATATTGTTGGTATATTATTCGAATTCTAACTTGAATGCATAGATGAGTCGGTTTCCAGTAGGGGTTGTTATTACAATCCCTATGACTGCGCCTTCTCCGTTGGAGGACCCATATACGAATATTTCCCACCTCTGTGAATTCTGAGGTTCCAGCAAGTCCTCCGGATCTTCCTTATCTTCTTTCATTCCTGGGATATCATCTATCTCTGCTTCGTCGCTTAGAGGTAAGTCTGCCAAAATATATGATTTCCCAGCCTTCCTTGTTTCGAAGATTATTTGGAATTGTTTGATCATGGCATTCAATTTTGCCACCCTTCCTATCTTCTCCGTGCAGTCGAGAATTTGACATATCTGAGCCTTTGTGAAGACTCGGATTATACGTGCGTCAAAATATATCCTTAGTTTCTGTGTAGCCACTACTAAGGCATATATGAGTTGCTCCACCTTGGTATAGTTACGTTTTGCTTAACTGAGTGTCTTACTGATGTAATAGATGGGTTTTTCTCCTTGCCCTTGGACTCGTACCAATACTGCGCTTACAACGTAGTTTGTTGCTGCTAAGTAGAGAGTGAGTACCCTACCTAGCTCCGGTTTCTGTAAAATAGGTACAGAGGCTAAGTACTCCTTGATTTTTTGGAAAGCTTGTTCGCATTCCGTGGTCCATATGAACCTGCTTCCTTTCCTTAACGTATCGAAGAATGCTTTGCATTTATCCGATGATATTGCTATGAATCTTCCCATGGAGTCTAAGATTCCATTTAGTTTTTGTACTCCTTTCAGCGTCTTTGGAGAAGGCATCTCCATTATTGCTCTGACCCTTTCGGGGTCTACTTCTATTCCTATTTTAGTTACCAAGTTCCCTAGGAATTTTCCTGAGGTTACTCCGAACGTGCAGTTCTCCGTATTGACTTTCATGTGAAAGCTTCTCATGGCTTCGAATATCTCCTTTAGGTCTGACAGGTGATTTTTTGCTTCCTTGCTTTTGACAAACATGTCTTCCACGTAGACTTATAGTATCTTGCCTATCCATTGTTTAAAGATTTTGTCTACCAATCGCTGGTATGTTGCCCCTGCGTTCTTCAGTCCAAAAGGCATCCTCGTATAACAATACAAGCCTCGTGGGGTTAAGAACGCAGTATGCTCTTGATCTTCCTCTGCAAGTACAATTTGGTTGTAACCGGAGTAACCATCCATGAAGGATAGTCTTTAGTGACCTGCGGTTGCATTGTCCAGCTGGTCAATATTGGGTAGCGGGTAGCTATACTTTGGGCATGCTTTGTTAAGGTTTCTAAAGTCGATGCAGATACGCACACCTCCGTTCTTCTTAGGTACGATCACCATGTTGGATATCTACGTGGGATATATGACTTCTCGTATGAATCCTGCTGCTAGAAGCTTTTGCAACTCATTTTCTACTGCCTCCTGGTAGATATCAGCTACTTTGTGAATACGCTGTTTGAACGTTACAATTTCCGGTTTGATCCGAAGGTGGTGGGAGACCAAGTTCGGGTCAATTCCTGGCATGTCTTCCATTGGCCATGCGAAGATATCTGCGTATTCTCTTAGTAGTTTTTGTAATTGCACCTCCTCATCCTCTTCTAGTAAAGTTCCGATGGTGATCATCTTTGGTTCTTTCTCCGTTCCAATGTTGATTTTCTTTGTTGGTTCCACCGGGGAAAAGGTTGGCTTCTGAGGTTGTAGAGGAGTGCATTTCTATAATTGTCATTTAGAAAAAGTGTCCGCCACCGGAGAGGCGGAGGTGCTCGCTTCCTGAGCCGAGGGGGCTTCGGGAACTTTGAAGTCTCTGATTTTTACTTCGTTGGCATTCTCTCTTCGTTTTTTCCTTTCATGTTGCTATGCAGCAGCTCTTTCTTCGTTGAGCCTGACCCCCGCTAAATTGCATAGCCTTGCATCTTCTTGATCTCCTTTGATTTCCATTTCACCCATGGGTGTTGGGAATCGAAGGTACTGATGATAGGTCGAAGACGTCCCTCTTAAGTGATGGACCCAAAGTCGTCCCATAATGACATTGTAGGGCGAAGGTGCCTCCACAACACAGAACCTTGTATTGGTTACCAAGGGTCATGCGCGCACCTGCAAGACAATTTCTTCTTTTGGTCTAGAGACTTCTCCATTGAAACCGTAGATTGTGCAAGTGGATGAATCCATTTGCTCAACTGTTAAACCCATACGTAAGTAAGGTTCGTAGAGCAACACATTTAACGAGCTGCCCCCATCAATAAGGACCTTCCTAACATTCCATCAGTGGATTGAAAGGGTGATCACAAGTGGATCATTGTGCATCTCGACTTCCTGGTGTTGATGGTGGATTTTCGTCAAGGGCTAAAATCGTAAAATCATGATGCTGCATGTTTCTGAACCGGCTTCATGAATGCATGTGACGATTCATATTTTACGATCCGTGAACCGTTTAATGATCTCTGACAAGTGAACATTTCTCTCAGAGCTATGATGAATATGTCTCTCGAAAGGCCTCCCCGGCTGAGCGTTCGATGCTTCACACATTTCATCACCACCTCTACATAGAATCAAAATGATTGGGAGGTTCCCTAGACATAATGTTTGTTAGGGAGCTTAACGCCTTCAGTACGTCACGCCACTCGTTGTTCACTGACTACGTAGACAGACCGTGTATAGAATCTCTTAATGATTGGGTGGTTCCCTAGACATAATGTTTGTTAGAGAGCTTAACGCCTTCAGGACATCACGCCGCTCGTTGTTCCCTGACTATACACCCCTCAGAACGAATATGATGCTTCAATTATCTCATAGCTCGATTCTGCAAATAAATTAATTCTAGCGTGACATTCATCCACTGAATTCCTAGAAAATAATCTATTATATCTCATTAATCCGTTCCCTGAATCCCCCGGCTGGATTCCATGGATTAGTAATAGATAACCACTATATCTCATTACTCCGTTCCCTGAATCCCCCGGCTGGATTACGTGGATTAGTAATAGATACTCAACTTATTTTATTACTCCGTTTCATGAATCATTCTCAGCCGAATTTCATGAATTAGTAATAAATATTCAACAATCGGGCATCCGGGCCACCACCGAGTAAACCCCGAGAAAATGGTGCAAGTGTACTTGAAAATAGTACACGAACGAGCACCCGAACGCACGAACGAACGTTCGAAAATATGGACAAACGAGGAACCAACCAGGAAAATAATATTAAATAAAATAAACAAGAGGCGTGGGACCGGGCCCACTGGCCGGACGGTCCCCCTTTCCCATTATTTTATTTTGTTTTGTTTTGTTTCCCTCATCTCATGGAAACTCCTTCATTTGAGCAAACTCCCTCGTTTAAGCGAAACTCTTGGTTTTCCATACTTTCATCGAGCAAAAATAGGGAAAGGTGTCACGGGACCGGACCACCTAGCCGGATGGCCATGCCCTAGCCGTGGCCGGTCCCACACCTTACAATCCCTTATTTTTTCAATATTATTGTTTCCATCATCTCATGGAACTCCATCGTTTGAGCGAAAACCCTAGTTTTTCAATATTTTCTCAAATATTGCTCAAACCATGAAAAAGCCAAAAAGTAAAATGGTCACATGACTGACTAGGCCACTCACGTCAAGTATTAAAATATTATTTTTTTAATATTTTCAAAATATTGGTCGCACGAACAAAGTTTTACTTGCTCATTCGAGCAAAATTGAGAGTTTCAGTCAAGATCAAACTTTTCTGAAAATCCAAAGTATTGCTCAAACGCGCACCAGAAAATACCAAAACTCTCAGGACTGAGACACGAATACTGTGGTGACACGGGCATGCTACCTTGACCGACCAAGTCCGGCCCTAAGGCTTGCAATGAGCCGATCCCACATATCTTCATAATTTTGACCTAATTTACTGTCAATTGTTCGTATTTGGTCCAAACTCTCTCCAACCAACTTGGGATTTGCTCAATAGACCGTCATCTGGTCCCATGACCACCAAGTTCCGGTCCCATGACCCCTTGGTCGGTCCCTCATCTCTCCATAATTAGGTTTTACTACCTAACGCTCACACGAGCACTATTTTAATAAATGATTAAACCAGCATTTGATCATTCTTTCATCAACTGGTCAACAAAGGACTTTGGTGCATGCTCACTCGAGCACTCGGGCGCTACATGGTCGACCATCATCCCATGTAGTCGGTCACTCCTTCACTCAGTGACCTATTTTCAGTAAATCATCAATTGATCAAAATTTGGGTTTCGAACAAATGCTCTGAGTTCAAACACTAATAATTTTATGTTGATCCAACAATCAACATCTGGGTTAAAATATAATATTTGGTCAGGCTACCAATATTTTAATTAATATTTATTTGGTCATGTTACCAATAATTCATCGAATGAGCAATACTTGCTCAGTTGCTCGAATATTGATCCAACTATCAATATTCAGTAATTTATCGAATGAGCAATACTTGATCAGATGCTCGAACATTGATCCAACTATCAATATTCAGTAATTTATCGAATGAGAAATACTTGCTCAAATACTCGAATATTGATCGAACTATCAGTATTCAGTAATTTACTGATGCTCGAACATTGATTCAACTATCAATATTCAACGATTCATCGGACAATATTTGCTCAGACGGGCAATATCAACATCATTCATTCGAGAACTATACGTCCCAGCAGACATGTTCAATTCATGAATCCTATAGCATTCAGCAATCATGCTCGCCTGAACAATACTTAGACCTATCGTATAATCAAGTCAACGACTGACTAATCAAATACACGTCTGCTTTGCAGACTCCACGTGAGACATCAATCACGTCACATGGGGGATATTAATTAGGGTTTTGGTATGGCGGCCTACAACACATGTGTTCATCCACGATGAGAAATGTGAGTAATTTGTGCAAGCAGTTGAGGGAGTTAGCAAAGTAGTGGGTGGAAAATCAACTAAGTCTCCTCACGACCTGGAACTGGTTAAACCACGATTTCCCACTTTCCCACTCTTTCACTCGAGCAACCGTCATACTTACTGGAGATCAGTGCGTCTACTATTATGGCAATATAAATAAGTCTCTGAATCCACGATTGAAGGACAGAAATATTTTCGAGCAGTCACTCTCAAGAATTCCATCAATCGACCAGAACTTATTCGAACTCAACAGTTCACAGAAAACTTGCAGAAACTTTAAACACATTCACGATCCTTGATCATCATTGATCTCACACACTTCTCAGCTTCCCTCCTACAGATCAACCCTCTTCCCTCTTTGTGACCGAATTGACTCTGGAACGGCCATTGTCTTGGTTTAGGACGGAGTCCTACAGATTGATCTCCCTAACTCAAAGCACTCCCATACAATGCATCTGTTTGAGGTTAGGCAGTTCGCTCGATTGAGGAGCCTCTGTCACACGGTCGTCTCTCCATTCCCTAAAAAAATAGCGAACTGTTTTTCCCATTTACACCTGGTTGACGTCTATTGTTGAGAATGTCAATGGGGGTAGCCATCCATTCTTCCCAAGTGCTAGTTGATGGTCCACTTAGCTTGAGTACCTCGTGGGCTTCTAGCTTTCGTCTGTTTCGAGCTAGTTCGATAATATCTTCGAGTAGCTCCTATTGGCCTCCGTTCGAGAATGTAATCATGTTAATGTATTTGCCATCTTGTGGTAGCTCCACCCTTTCTTGGGGGCTACCTCAGCGTCAGCAGATTGTATCTGCACATACTCCATGAATTTGCCATTGTCTATGAATCTCTGAATTGTGTTCCTCAAGTGGTAACATGTGTCAGTTGTATGCCCATAGTACTGGTGGTATTCACATTACTCCTTAGCATCCTTTGTTTTATCCGGCTGCTTTCCCCTAGTGTTAGGGTAAGGGAATCCCGGCTTCGCTCCTTCCTTGCTTAGAATATGAGAAAAGGTTGTGTTCATCTTTGTATAGACTTTATCTACAAAGTCCTCCCTTCCCTTTCCTATGATTTTTCTATCATATTTTGATCTTTTGTCCCAAGAGCTGGTTCTGCCCCCAGCTTCGTTTTGCCTCTTAGGTAGCTCCGGAATTTGTTCCAGAGAGTTGGTTCGCTGCAGAGCTGTTGTTTCCTTTGTTTGCGCTCTGGGATTGTCCTTCTGGATTTCTTCAAGTCTGATGTAGCGATCCTGGATAACTCGAAGCTCCCCTTCGGAATCGAGAGCTCGGTTGTGAAGCTCCACGAAGATAGCTGAGGTTCTATCAAGCCCGTACTTATAACAATTAATTCTAATTTATGAATTGACTTTCCCGATTGCTTGGCATGTTTTCTCCCACCTGTCTGTGTATTGCATCAATGTTTCCTGGGGTCCGATAGCTAAAGCAAATATCTTATCTAACCCTGCCTTTGTAGATTTGTTGTACATGTATGTCTCCAAGAACACGGTAAATAATTGCTCAAAAGAGTCAATTGAATTGCTGGTAAGTTGTCATACCACGCCAATGCTGATCCTGTCAAGATTATAGGAAAATACTTACATAGTACCACCTCATCTCTTTCCCAGTGGGCAAGGACACGAGTGTAGTACCGTAGGTGGTCTGCGGGATCTGAGGTACCATTGTATGCCTGGAACGTAGGTACCGTGCATTTCGTAGGGATATGCTCCCTAAAAATGCGAAAGGACAACGGAGATGTTGTTGCTTCCTGGAGTACCTCCTCTATCCTTGCGCCTGCATGGCTAGTCTTCAATCCTTGTATTTCTTTCCGCATCTTCTCCATTTGCTCCATGACCATTTCCACATTATGAGCATCTCTATAAAATGTCTCATCATAGTAAGACTGAGAGGGCTTGTAAGTTGGATCCACCTCAATAGGATCATGCCTTGTTCTCCTGGCTCCCCCCGGTGGTTTAGCCTTTGGTGGGTTAAGATCCCCCTTCATCTTCCTGAGATAGCTCCCTGATCACGCCTCTGCAGAGGAGGGTGAGTTTGGGAACCTTCGATCTGCACATCCAGCATATATTTCAAATTTTGGTTTTCCTGAGCCATCACGTGCATTTCATACTCATGCTCCTTGTTACGTAGTAGCAGAGCTGCTACCTGCGCTGCCATTTGTTCTTCATTGTGTATTCCACCACCCTGAGGAGTGCTATCATCCGGATCCTCAGAGTCATCCACTCCTTCTTCTATTACCGGAGCATCAAAATCCAGTTGTATTGGAGTTAGGTTGCCAAACCCTCGTCCCATAGGAACTAAGATTCTGGGTAACCCTTCGTTAACCGCAGGTGGCTTCGTAACATGGGTAAGTTCCGGTAACGGCATGCCATAAAGTGGTTGTGCTCCAGATATTTTCCCCATCTCTTCAGCAGGAATAAGTGGTTTGTTAGCAACAATTATTCTTGCTATCTCCCTTTGTCCATCCTCTGCTTTATTCCTTTGATTTGTTCGAGACGGGTTTTGAGATCTTCCTCTTGTAACAGCGGGTCGTGAATTTGTTGGTTCGTCACTTGGTTTCTGCATACCTTCGGCTTTTGTTATCCTGAGATCACAGAAAAAATGACAAATTTTGCTACTTGGGTGCCTTCGTTAAAGTAGCAATTAATGCTCTGACATAGAAGACGGCTAAGCAGTTTTTTCAGAAAAAGTACTAAAAGTGACGTTTTGAAAAGTTATATATTTAATTTCTTGTGACACCCTTGGAAAAAACAATATTCAATGTTGAAAATAATTGAAAAAGTTGTCAGATCCCCCAAGATAAGAGGCTATTAAATGCTTTGTAAGATTTATTCTCCTTAAATTCTCACTGAGATTCCTTAGGTCTCAGAGATACTAAGATCCAAAGGATACTTTGTCGGAAAAGGTTGTTTAATACAAAACAAAAGTTTTAACGTTTTTTGAACACGTTTTCGAATAAAACTTTGTAGATCTGTGAGGTTGCAAGTCTTTAGAGGCTATGAACTCAAAGAACTTACGTAAATAATAGATGAGCGAATCACTAGAAAGTGAGATCCACCCTTGCTATTCTCAGATATTTTCGTCAAGGAAGATGTGTAAGTAAATAGAAAATATAGGAACATAAAAACTCAAGCTGGTGAGAAAATCCTTCTAGCGCCAAACTGTGACTACTAATTTTCCCATAGTCTACGTAATGTATACAGCTTAGAGAATCTGATACTAAGTAGTATTGATATCTCAGTTGAACTGATAATGCTAAGTAATAAAAGGTACTCAAGATAACAATAATAACAAAGAACACAAATATAAAGTAAATGCTTCTAAGTTATCATGAGACACAAGAGATTACGTGGTTCGACTTTCGTCTACGTCCACGGGGTAATGAGTGATTGTTTGTATTAAGTTGTGGTGGTTACGAAGATCTTAAATGCTTCCCAAAGTAATAGAGAAAACTCAATTTCAAGTAAATACTTAAGTTCTAAACATTAAAGAGGTATAAGCTTAAGACTAGATCTTCTTGTCCTAGGTATTGAATGCCTTTCTTTGTTGATGAAGCTTGGTATTTATATCCCCTTCTGCTCCAGATATATCTTTGCTGTCTTTGGGTCCATTGTATCCTAATATATCTTCTGTACAAATGGTACCTTCGTTCACCGCGTGCTTTCTCCAGTCGGACTCTGCCACCTCAGCTGACCCACGTTCCTTCGGGAACTACCCAGCCTTATTACATATTGTACCTTCGTTCACCGCAAGCCTTCGCCAGTCAGACTATGCCATCTCATCTCTCTCCACATGCCTTGGTCAAGCGTGTAGATAAGGGACTGCCGCATTAAATGCTGATTGGATATGTCAGCTACCTCTGTCCCTTCGCCAGCTTCCACCCTCTAGGCTAGGTTTTACGTTACCATCTTAGCCGTCGAGGTATGCTTCCTCGAGATGGGGTAAAGTAGATCAAGAAGGGATTTTTTGCTCCTCAGATTCCTGTGTATTGCAGGGGCTACACAGTTATCTTGTATGCGACCACTAAAACCGTGACACGTGCTCCGCGGAATATTGATATTCACAATGATCCTTGGCTATCTGTATATGGAGTTAATATCTCAACCTCTACTCAATCAGTATGTATATAAATGCAAGTTCCGTGAACCTGATTGTTAAGCAGAGTACTTGGACAATCTCAAAAATAAATATCCAAGATCAATCTAGTAGTATTCAAATAATTCAATCAAAATTCTGCCAAGTGATTAAACTTGTTATCTATCTTTCAAGATACGAATTCTGCAAGAAAAATGTCTCGTAGTCGATTATAATTAAGCGGGCGTATCTACTTAGGTTGAATACCTAAAAACCTGTGCAAATCCAATTATAAAGATAAACAATATAATGCGGAAATTTTGTTAATGAGGAAATCCCAATAGCAAAAAAATCCTGGGACCTCGTCAGATTGAACACCACGCTGTATTAAGCCGCTACAGACACTAGCAAACTATCAGACTTCGGACTGGAATGTAGTTGAGACGAATCCACCCTCCAAGCGCTTCAGTTACAGTCACGCTCCTTACGTCTCTTGAACCTCGCAAGGTTTTACGCACTTGATTCCCTTAGCTGACGTCCTTTACATCCTAAGAGTTGCTTCAGCCGAAGTGAAGACTTTTTATACCAATCTGTCGCTAACATATAAGCCTATTTGATTTCCGTTTAGATCAAGGATTGGAAATCTATTTGCAATAGATAAGCTAGCAAACCTCATAAATCCGGAACTTATGACTCCCGAAGAGCAGCCTAGGTTCTTAACCACCTCTCAAGAACAATCGTCGAAAGATCAACTAAGATCAGTCTTTAGATGTTTATCTTGAGAATCATAAAGTATGAGACTAAGAGAATGATTACTATCTATCTTGCCTGAAAGAGATTAGGAAAACCTCGATAACATATAACAAGATCAGGATACACGAACTATGAAAGAAAGATATTCGGACATGGCTTCACGAATCCCCAAGCAGAGTCTTTTTTAGTCGTAAACCTAAAGGGTCAATAAGGGCGACTCTAGAATCAACTAGGACACAAATTGTCAGGGATTGATTTTCCCAGTTGACAGAGATGCTTTATTTATAGTTTTCAAATACCATGGTTAGCTTAGAGCTAAGATAACTTGAGAATCAAGCAAACTAATTAGGTCTTCAAACTACAATTGAAGACTATACACATAGGTTCGGTTACTGAACCATGTATAATGACTATTCGGTTTGGCAACTTAGCCAAAGAACTAAAAGTTATTTGATGTTCATTTAAACACCTAAGAAATTAATCATAGTTCACACACATAAGTGTTTAAGTGATCAATGAAGTCTTAGAAGTGTTTAAGAGAGTTCTAGCAATGCTAAACATATTAAAATAATACGTCTTTGAGCATCTGCTAAACATTACCGGGACAGTTAGTACAACGCTTTGCGAACCGTAGGGATTGTTCATGAGTCAGGGTGCTAAAGTTAGTGAACCGGGTTCGGCAACCCTACTAGACTACCGAACTCAGATGACCTTGGTTCGTGAACCGGGTTTGCCAACTGCTAGCCAATTGATCCAACTTATAAAATCAGTCCACCATGGTTCGCCAACCGGGTTCGTGAACTGTACCCAACCGAACTTGTGGTTTGCGAACTGGTTCGCCAACCTTCCTATATTTCTGTAACTCAAATATCTATGGTTTGCAAACTGAGTTCGCCAACCTACCCTGAGTAGGAATTCCAGTAAGTTCATATTTTTCTCTCATGATGTTTGAAAATTTCCCAAGTGATATAATCATTTGCATGGAAATTTTCAATTGATCTATAAATTAATTCATAGAACTAACATTGTTAGGGACCTTTGAACATCTAATCGCTAAATCATATTTCGAGATTTTTCACAAGACAAGCTTGACTCGAAACATCTTCTTTGTGTATCTACTATAAGTCATACGACATAGTCTCAATAGATAGAATGGTTCAATCTTCACATACCTGATACAGAAGTTCTCCAAATGTCTTCATCGATCTTCAGTCTTCAAGGGTGATCTCTGATTCTCAACTACAATTCTAACCTATCTAAAACTTGACTTAGTAGACTAGAAATCAAGATATAGTTTTGATCATCTGACATTGACAACAAGCTCAAGATAGCAAAACCTGTGGGTTCAACCGAGCAATGCTCTAACAAATTAAATTCTTTTTACACTAACCGCTAGTTTAATTTCACGGTGACTGTGATGGACCGTAAAATTATGGCTCCATAGACGCGCCCAGCAGGCCGGAACTTACCACCGCTCATAACGCAATGATCGGGTCGCAAAGCTTCACCTTTTACCAGGTAAATGCACGTCCATTTTCCTTACCAAGCATGCTTAGCATGCATGGTGCCTTAACATATGTACCTTATCACCATCAAACTTATCCTTGTTATGTGAAGGGTACATAGCCTTTAAGGCTAATGATGATGCATTTGGATGCATCCCAGGATTTCGAGTTCTGTCCAAGTATTTATAATGCCTTGGACTAGCACATCGGCCATTACAAGCCTATTTCCACGTCTTTGCTCCGATTCGGAAATGAGCTGGATGCATGCACTGGTCTTGCACGTGCCAAGAGTGCATCGTCCAGGATCATGTGATTCTTGCTTTGCATCATCCTTGTGATGCAAGTGGCTTATGCAAGTCCCCCAACTTGCATACCGGTTAGCTTTCTTTTCCGACCATGCACAATCCACAATTGGTGTTGTAGTAGGGCAAGAAATGATTCCGGAGAAAAGAGTAAAAGTGGGATAGGTTGATGAGAAAAAATTTTAACCCTAAACAAATGTACTATACAGGAGTACTTTAGATTCAAGAGATCAATCTGTACAATTCTGGCCTAAAACAAGAAATGATCGTTTCAGCCTTTCTTCGGTCACAAAGGAATGAAAGGGGAGCAGAGGAAGTGTCGAGATCAGAGTGGCATACTTTGTGAGAGGTGAAGTTGTATGAGCTTGTATCAGAAAATAGAACCTTCGTGAAGGTTGTAAGCAATGTTTTATGTATGTTCTGGATGCATGCGTTGATGATTGTCTGTTCAGAAATAGATCAGAAAAATCTATTTATGTGTAATCATGCATATACACCTTGATCTCGTAGGAAGTGAAAGTTGTGAAAGATTGAGATGGTGGAGATCGTGTGAAAGTGATGAAACTGTGTCCCTATGATGGAGGGAAGACTAGGTGGTTGCATACCCATTACTCCTTCACTTGTCAGCTGTCCGCATTTCCAGACAATTTCTTATAATTGGTGCATTGCACACCGCATTGTCGGAGATCGCCATAACAATACCCTAATGAACATCCCCTCATTTGTGACATTATTGATGTCTCGTGTGAAAAATTTGAAAGAAGTCGACTTGCACGACTAGCTTTACCTGCATGACCAGGTTGACAAGTTGTGTCATGAAACGTGGTTATCCAACACCTCTTCTTGACACCATGACATGTGAAGAGTGGTTATGAGAAGTGGAAAAGTGGATGTGTGGTCATCCAAACAACTAAGTACATGCTATTGATCGTCTATGTAAGACCTTCATGTTTCGATCAATCACATGCGAGCTATGCTGCAGGTAGGTAGTGAGTGGCTTGCCATGAGAGATACTCAAAAACCAGTACATGGTGCTCTTAGTTAAATAACTTACGTTATTAAATTATTTAAATGTATTTGATACATGTAAAGTATAATATACTATTGTGTTTATTATATGGGTCGCAAACCATTTTTAAAGATCATCATACTTTAGGGAAGCTCGACCGGCCTTCTGTGATTGATCATTGGGAGTTGTATAAGTGAGCTACGGGCGACTTGATTGATTCGTTGAGAAGAGGGGTGATAGGTAGCAGTCATGGCACCTGATTGGTCGATCTCAATAGAAGCTAGACCGCTTAGATTAGCAGACCAAGTCGAGTGGTTGGGATCATTCCGCGACTGACTTGGACGATACTATTTAACCTAACAAGGTTTTTAGACAGCTCGACCAACCCTCTTTGGTAAGTCACTGGGAGCGGAGCAGGTAGGCTATAAGCGACCTGATTGGCTGGAAATATATGAGGGCGACATGTAGTCACCATATAGCCTGATTGGTCGAGCATGGAAGGAGATAAGCTAGTTGGACATGCCGGCCAATTTGAGTGGTCATGATCATTCCGCGACTGACCTGGGCGGTCAGGATCTAATTTTAAGTAGAATTAGGCAGCTTGGCTAGCCTCCTTTGGCCGGTCATTAGGAGCGGAACACGTAGGCTATGAGCGATCTGATTGGTTGGAAAAGTAGAAGGGCGACAGGTAGTCACTACGGAACCTGATTGGTCGAGCATGGTAGGAGTTAGGCTAGTTAGATCGACTGACCAAGTTGAGTGGTCGAGATCATTCCGCAACTGACCTGGGCGATCAGGATCTAACTTAAATAGGTTTTTAAGCAGCTCTCCCAGTCTACTTTGGTCGGCTATTGGGAGCGGAGCAGGTAGGCTATAAGCAATCTGATTTGTCGATTAGGAAGAGGGATGACAGGTAGCCACCGTGAAACCTGATTGGTCAATTGCGGGAGGGCGAAGCCTGTCAAATTGGTTGGCCAAGTGGCGCAATCAACTCCCTGATTAGGGTTTTGTGCTCACCCACCATGAGATTGATTAATTCCTAGCTTGGCTAGGCTTAGTCTCGACCAATAGGAATTGAGATATCGAGCTTGAGCCAATTTTAGGGGAAAATAATTAATTTATGTCATTCAGCTAAGAATGAACATAAATGCCATGTAAGCTTTAGGAATTCAGCTAGGGAACGTAGCACTAAAACATTTTGACAATCAAGTATTGTGGAAAAAAATTCAAAATGACTGTTTTGCCCTTTTAGGTCAAATTTTGGTAAATTAACTATTTTGCCCTCGATCCAAAACTTCGTGAATATAACTTTTCACTTTGAATCATAAAATGACCATTTTGTCCCTGATATGTAAATTACTATTTTACCCCTGGTCTGAAAATTAACCCAAATGATTGTTTTACCCTTTGTAAAAAATCCACCATCAACACTAAGTCCCCTGATTAGCGCGGATCAGTAACATTGTTGCGTGGTAAGCACTAGATGGTGATTTTATAAATAGGAGCAAAACAAGTAATTTAACTTAGTCGTGAGTTTTTTATCAGCGGCCCTGTAGTTGACTTGCCTTGATACTCTCGGCGTAGTGATGTCAAGTAGTCGTCCAAGGAGCAATGATCGGTAGAGATGGACGAGAAAAACATCGTATGAAGAGCATAAATCAGGATAATTGTCGAGGCAGCAATGTGTTAGAACACTAAGGTGAGTGTTGAGACGACGGTGCCGAGGACACTGAGATGAGTGTTGAGGCAGTGGAACCTGAACACTATGATGAGTGTTGAGGCAGTGGAGCCGAAGAATACAGTGGTCAGTTTTGAGGAAATAGTACGTCTGAACTTTAGTTTGATGTGTTGAGGTAGTGAAGCCTGACAATACGGGTGAGTGTCGACTGTTTAGGCTCTTTGTTTCCAGGCCTTTCATTTGGAACTTCTTAGGAGCAATTGTTCTTCTACATTCACCAAGGTTCAAGACTATAACCAATTTACCTTGCAACATTAGCAAGAGAGAGAAAATACATAAAACATGCAACTTTATCAAAGTAAAGTAGGTAGACAAAACCCTCACGCCCAACCATAGCTTCATCATAACTAAATTGTGATAAATTCATCTCCAATGTCAAGGTTGCTAATGGAGGTGCCAATTTGCTTGGGGGTGTACCAACCCAAAGGCAATTGCTATTTTTGTCCTATATGTATTTTGGTACAGCCCTAAACAATTTGGTACCCTATTAGTAATTTTGGAATGTCTGTAGAATGACCATAAGTTTTATTTCACCTGTGAATTTTCAAATTTTAGAAAAGTAAACAGAACTGATTTACAGTAGCATAGCTTCATGGGTTAAAGGTGAATGGCCCACATAAATATCCTTTGATACTTGCTGGATAAAAACACAGACAAGTTTTTGCAATTTGTACGGGTAGAAAAGATTTAAAATCGTACTAAATCTTCTTGAAAGAAAGAAATCAAAGATTACTAAAGTACAAAATAGTATTGGCCATTATGCTTCGTGACCCTTTCCGATTCTAACCTCACGTTACTTTGAGAAAAGTCCAACTCAAGAATATAACGACGTAGTCGTAATAAGAAGAAACAAGAAACGCAAGCCAAGTGGGATGAGAAAAGCTTCAGTGGGTCCCAAAACCCACTCTCTTTGTTTTTTGTTTTAGAAAAGGAACCAGATGAGAGACGAGGCGCATCGAAACACCAGCACCACTACTACCCATAAAAACACCCTCATTTGCGGAACTAATCTGATGCTTAAAGAGAGAAGTCCTAGTCATTAATATCTGTTATCCATTATATATCAACTTTGTATTTATAGAGTTGGAAATACTTGGTAATTGAGAGCAAGAAAAATTCTAATTGTATATGGCTGAGCTGCCACTTACGAACCCTAAACCTTTGACACTCTTCCTAGTGCGGTACAACAGTGTTGTTTGGGATGTTTACGTATGGATTGGCATTTTCAAATGGAGCGTTTCAACTGCAATGAGTCATGACTGGGTAAACCTTACCAATTACAGCAGTAGACTGAGGGCTATACCTACCAGAACAAGTTCGGGGACCTCTTGGGAAAAAGTTAAGCGGAGGTTGCCACTTACACTTACTAGTCGCTACTGCATTAATTATTACTACTATTATTGGTCAAAGATGGTTTACGTAAGTTTTGCTAAATAAACTGACTTAATCCTACTTGTTACCATCGAACCTAGCCCTGCAATTAAATAATGAAATGAGGGCTAAAGCTAATCGTTGAGTACCGAACTTAGATGAGGTCAACCATGTACCTGAATGCCAATAAATGCTAATGTCGGGAGATAAACAAATGGAGGAAAGATTCCTCGGAAAGTTACTGATACATTTAGATAATTTTAATACCGTAATAATCAGGATGTTATTTAGAACCGTTTATCGGGTTTTTTTGCACAATCATCGGGTTTTTTGCTGCCTTCAAAAATATGGTTCTTATTTTCTGGACCTTGGAGTCATAAAAATATTTACAGTAGAACTTCAATAAATTAATCCACGATAAATTATTAAATTCATTAAAATAATAATTTTTACTACTTTTGATTTGAGCCAGTGTGCTAAATTAATAACCTCGTTAAATTTATAAGATGATAAAAAATTTAAGTTTCCAATTGGGCTCAACAAATATATAAATTAATAATCAGTGTAATAACACTAAATTATGGTACTTTATTAAAATAATAATCCAAAGTTATTTGTTTCTTACTTATATTTACAGAACATTGGACTTCTTCTCTAAGTTTTTGACCAGTAAAACATATATGATGCCAGATCGTTATGCTTTCAAAGCATACTTGGAAAGGCAAATCGACGTGTATTTTTCTGGTGAGAAACGTAGCTTTACAACCTGATCACTACGTTAAGAATGACACATCAGGGAGTCTTGGCCTGCTAGGCATATCTCCAGTGGCCTAATTTTCAAGTTTGTCACAATTGTATTAAAAGAATAAGGTATGTATGATAAATTAGAAAATTATTACAAAATTAACAGTGAAGAGTTTTCTTCAAATGAAATAAATTTTGATTTACATGCGGCCCTCTAAAAACACTCTTCTCTTAAAACAAAAGTATTTAAGATTGCTTGACAAGCATAACAACCTCTCCTCTCTAACTTTTTGCTCTTTTGCAAGATGATATATAGTATTCTTCTTCTTCCACAAATGTCAAATAACAACATTATTAAGGTTATCCCCTTACAGCTTCTTGAAGATAATCTATGCTCCAAACTTCAAAATGATCTGGTATCTTACAAGGAAAAAACCAACTTATAAAATGCAGTCACATATCTTACTAGGAAAAAACCAAAAATGCAGTCACATATCACTTTAAAAACTACAGTGCATGAATAAATGATCAAAATTTTCATCTTATATATTACAGAATTGGCACTTTACATCCCTTCTTTTTACACCCCTATGTATCAACAAATCTAAAGTGAGAAGAGAAGTATGAAAGTCATCCCAAGGCATAAATATACTCTTAGAGGTATATGTTTCTCCCATAGATTGAATGCAAAACTTGCACGGATATAAAAAGAATGTATGCAATTTATTTTTATAGTATGCACGATAGTATTTCCACATAACTATTACATTTTGAAGTCACATGGAAGGGGTAAGAGATAAATTTACGACTCCTCTCTCATTTAAAACTATAACTATGACTGAAAACAATATAATTCTAGATTGACTGAAAAATATCCCCGAAAAAAAAGGAATGACTTTACATAGAATTAAGTTAAAAATATACTTAGTAGGCTTTTTTATAAATTGACCCATAATTTCATGGAAATAAATCTGTAATCAAACAGAAGACACGTTATTTTGAATTTTGATAGCTAATTCCATGCCTATCAATTGCAGCCTAAGGCTAAGTCTTATGGTGCTAGTTTTGCTTCCAGATTAAACTAAAAGCGTTGCCTATTCTTTTCTTCTACTTCCTTCTTCATATATATCTCGAATGCTAACTAGTAGTTAGATAGTTGCGATATTTCATTCATCGCAACCAAAATTCTATTTTTCGCGGAATGGTATAGCGAGATTGTTTTACTTTTTGTCAATGTTTCATTCAGTATGACCAAATTTTATTTTTCGCAGAATGGTTCAGCACATCTAGGTACTAGATTGGAAAGAATTGGATGAGTATTCTAGCTGACGTGGAGTTTCAATCTAGATGCTAGATTAGAAGACCATAAGGCTAAGCTTAAAAGTTAGAAGTTAGAAACCGATGCTCATGTCCCACGGGTTTCACCGTAAAATTTATATAGTTGTCCGCAAGGTTTGAAAAACACCCGTTTTTACCGAAAAAACAGCCGTTAAAACGGTCACACCCATATATCGTGGCCGTGACGGTCTCCGAATCCCGTGCCTTTATAATGCCAATAAATAGGAAATAACGGCAGTTTTTTATGACCGTTTTTCAGTTTTCACACACGTTATAACCATTTTACTAAAATTAGTTTGAATGTTTTTTTCTTCTAAATAACATTTTAACGTGCGTTTTTTAGAACTGTTTTCCCGTTATCACGCACGTTATAATCGTGTAAATAACTTTCTTACCATTTTTTTTTGAGTTTTTTCCCTTTCTCTGTATTGAAAGCTTAACATTTGGAATTAATCTTTTTTAAATATTACAAGGAAAGTAAACTACATGATTAAAAACTTCAAATTTAAAAAACATAAGATTGTTAAACCAGTGTTCATCATTTAAAAAGCTACGCGAACCAACTATGACCACCACCTTTTTTTGATTTATTCATGTATTTTTCATTTTCTCGGCGGTTCCTTTCCTCATCATAGTCATCGTCATGGGGATACTGGCTATCTTCGCATAAGTATCATTATCATAATAGCCTTCATTATCGTCATCATAACCTCCTTCATTTTCATCATCATTGTTACCCACTTCATTATTGTTATCAATATTAGAATTATATCCTTCGTTCATATGTTGAACACCATGGTCAGAGCGATCGGAAGTGTAATGAGAATCATATATCGGATTCACATTCTCATAACCTTTGTGTATTGTCTTCGAATGAAAGATTACCAAAGTCATAAACAAAGTCACTCACCGGTAACCTTTTGTATGGGATTCGAACTTCGGGATCATGCTGGTTGTATGGTAGAGGGACATGCTCTGGATTATTAACGGCTTCCTCTTCCAGCATATTTAACCATTGTTCTTCTTGAGGTAAAACTGGTGTTTCGTCTTCCCCCGTTATCCAGTCAAGCATATTGTCATCCCTCAGTAGACTATGAATGTCGTGAACATCAATGTTATGTCGCCTTGCTTTACCTTTAATTCTTTGTTGCTCCAACTTCAAATTGTACTGGACATACACCAGATCATTTATTCTCGATGAAAGTAAACGATTGCGTAGTTTGGTGTGGATTCTTTCAAACACACTCCAATTCCTCTCTGATCCAGATGATGTATTTGTTTGACTTAATATCTTTACTGCAATCTTCTGGAGGGATGGATACTCAGCACCATAAGATAACCACCAACTTACAGGATCACCATGTTGAGCTGCAATACGTGCTGATGGTGATGCAAATTGACCTTGCATCATTCGCATGCTTCCCGCCTACAAAGAAAAGTACAATTGTTACTAGAAATTCAAATTACTTAATTAAACATATTTGGAGATAGTATTAGTAATTTTGTACCTCTAGCATGCATTTGCTTGTTCTTGTGGGCCACTAACCATTTTTTATATAACTTTAGTAAGACAAATTTGGGGTTAAGAAATTTCATTATTGATGAGATTGGTTGGGGTTTAGAAATATCCCATTTTTTAATGATATAGGTCATCTATTAGTGAGAAAAAATTTAAAAATGAATAGGTCATCTATTTAGGGACGGAGGGAGTATTAAAAAAGAAAAAAAATATTAAATCACAGCGTTTTTTAGACACGTTATAACGTTTTCACACACGTTATAACCGTTACATAGGAATTTCAGATCATAATTTTTTAAATTTTCTATTTAACCGTTATAACGCCTGTTTTTATGAAAAACGTACAAAAAAACGCGTTTTTTGCCCGAAACATGCTCACACCCATCAAAACGCGTTATAACGGTCACACCTTGTACCCGTTTTTCAAACCTTGGTTGTCCGAAATGATTCACCGTTTTATGGGAATTTTCCAGGACAAATGTAAATAATTGGAGTGATAATTATTTTCCAGTCCCATAAGAGTTGCAAAATTAGAAAACCAATTAGATTTACTCATTATCAAATCCTCTCAAGTCTCAACCATAATCTAATCTAAAAATTCCCTCTAATTCATCGTCATCTAGACTCCTACTTTTTCTTTTCTGCCTATTTTCCTATTAACAAATAGTCGATATTTCATTTTTTTATTGGTAATCTGATGTGGAACCCACCCAAGGTTTAAGGGGAGGTGGAGAAAAGAAAACCACCGAATCCGACGCTGACATGCGCCGCACCCTTCTCTCTCATCAGCCAACCAACAACTTGCTCTCCCTCTCTCTGTACGAATTTCTCCCTTTCAATTAAATAATATACTTTTTTGCATTTTGGGTGTGTGGGAGATGAAATCACATTACTACAAAATTGAAGTTTGATCTAATCTGTTGATTCCTCTCCTAGCTCAACACGCCTCTTTCTATCCCCCAAAAGCCGTCCTCTTATATCTGTCTCCTCTTTCTCCCCCTTTCTGTGTATCAGATACACACCCTAGAAAAACATTTTATTTTTTTTATTTTTTTTTGAAAAACATTGAAACCCCACTATGACCGACCTTATTCCCTCCTTTCCTACACAACTCTTCGGAGTATTTAATTCATTTTTAGTGGATGGTTTTTTCGTTTTTAGATCATTCTCGTGGATAAAACTATCAAGTTGAACAAAAATCCCACATGTCTTCTTCACATTCATATGTTTCGGAATTCTGACTCTCCTCATGTTTGTTATGTGTTTTTTTCTTTCTTCCAATATCCATGGACTACTTACTCCAACTATTTTTCACGTCCTGCTTGTATTTGTATCTGTGCACAGTAACTTAATAATATTCCTTATTAAGTTATATACCTCATACCGTTCATTTTCATTTATCAAAGGCTATAAATGGCAACACAATGGAATTTTTAAAAAAGAGTAATATTCTTGGTTTATTAATATATTAACGCATTACACGTCATAATTTCTCAGCAACTAAAAAGGGAAAGAAGAGAAGTAAGGGTTTGTAGTCACCGGTATAACTCATCTTTCAAGTTTTGAATAGAAACAAGAAATCCTTTCACCGGTGATATTTTGACCAAAATACCCTTACCGGAAAAAGATAAAAATTACATCAACCTCTCTCAATGTCAAGAAAGGAATCAAGCTCCATTACAAAAAAAAAAAAAGAACTTCGATTCTTTACTTTACTTCATAGAGCTTCGGTTTCCTCTCTAATTTAACCAAAAAGAACCAAGAAACAGTGAACTTCTAAACGAACAAATCAAGAGCTTTGATTTCAGCTCCTCGAGATACTCGTCTTTCAACTGAACTATCAAGACTAGTAGTCACAGATTCTTCGGAATTCATTGACGGTGAACTAGATCTTCTTTTTTCAGGCCGGTGATGATGATTCACGATTCCACTACCATCAGAAGTCGACGTCGTTAAAGAAAGATCGAGATCTGTTTGCGTATAAACTTTCCTTTTAGATGGTTTCGCTAATGATCTTGACGATGGATAAAGATTATTATTGTTACTGTTATGATGATTATCGTCTAACTTAATGATTTTTTTCATTTCCATTGTACTAAAATTAGGTTGTTGAGCTTGAATGGAAACAGATAAATCATCAGACTGATCAAAAGTTTGGATATCAGTCCCATTCATAACATCAGAAATTGGCCTTAAAGTTCCTCCTCTAAGAACAGTTTCTACTGCTGTTTGACAAATTTGCCAATTTCCTGTCCATAATAACCCTACAGCTCCATTAACAGGATTTACTGTTCTTCCGCAAGCTTCGAATAACAAGGATTGAAATAAAGCTGCAAAAATTAACAAAAACAAAATCAGAATCAAAAGTAGTAAAATTTTAATTTAAAATTAATTACGAAATCAGGTTTTCTATTCTTATTTAGTGTTCTTACCAGGTCGTTGGGATTCAGGAACAGCAGAGATGAAAGACATAAGACCAGCTCTCCCAAAAAATTTAGCAACAAAAACAGTAGCATGACCTTGAGCTTCAGGAGACTCAATCCATTGTAAACAAGGTCTTAGAATGCAAGACTCACTGCATCCTTTTCGTAGAACTCGACATCCATTGCAACTCATTTTGACGATCCTTTTCTTTAAATGATCAAAGGATTTTGTAATCTTAAGAAAAGAACAAATAATTATCCGAATATGAAGAGACGAAGAAAACTGAAACAGAGAGAAAAGTGAAGAAAGAAAGAAAATAAGAAGACTTGTGGGATGGAATGAGAAGGGGATATATATAAGTAAGCAGAAAGTGTGGAGTCGAAGTTAACTTAACCATGGTTTAATATTTTGTATTAGTGGTGGTTAAAGGAGTTTTCTAGAGAGAGAAATTTTTTAAAGGATAAAAACTTAAAGTTTGGGTTCCAAAGTCCTGGGCACCCGCGGCTCCGTGTTTCCGCGAAAGGTTGTTCCATCACCGTTGGATTCCTTGCGTGGAGATCGAGAAATGACCCCTCTTTTTTAATTATTTATTTTTTTCCGTACTGGTAATTGGACTTTCTTTATTCCTAACTTCTGTGGGTAGTTTTACGTCACCGTATGCGTATTTCGGATATGTATACGGATTATAATAGTGATTTAAGCTAATTGCTTAGTTCAGTCGGTTCTGATTCTCAGCATAAAGACATCTCTATTCATCTATTGGATTGGACTTTAAATTCATTGGTTAAGACTCGTTCAATTGTTGCGGAGTACTTTTTTCATTTCCTCATGATCCATGACCTGTTAAGTGTTAACCACCTCAGGTAGGTGATTTTTAGTGGTTGTTTTCTCGGGGGGGTCTGTTAGCTTTGTGGCGGATATAATTGGTGTTTGGTGAGATATTTGATGATCTGCTTATTTTCTTTTTTCTTGGCTACAAGGGGCGAGAAAAAAAAACAAACTAGAAAGTCAGTAAGTGCAAATTAAAATTTGGATGCGACGATTGACCACAAAATAGTCACCCATATCATATGGCCAACAATTTTTTATTTTTTTATTAGATCAACTCTTCATTAATAATTCAATGTTAAGTTTACAAAGAGTTTCAAGACATCAAGATAGAGTAATAGAGAAACACCATTCAATACTAGTACACAACCAAGTATTCTAGCAAGAAAAGAGAAAGAACACCGGAAAAAGACTAGAAAAGTGTATGTAAGAACCGATTGAATCGGAGGAGAAATGGTTTTCGGATCACAAGTCCACCATTTTTGTTGATTTTCTTCTTCTTGAGAAAGAAATACTCCAAAATAGGAGTGATTTGCTTTGAGTCTTGAATTTCCCGATGAAGATTCCGGCTGCCGGAGTTCGTCACTGATGATCTTGAACCCTATGAACATTAACAAAGAACAACCATGAAAGTCGATAGAAGATGCTATATAAGCATAGAAAGAACCACCATAAAGATGGAGACAACTTACCGCCGGTAAGGGGGAATAGATCCCAAAACTAAACCTTAAAAACATTATAAACTTAACTAATCTATAAAATAACTTGCTAATCTATGGCCAACGAGTTTTAAGTGCTAAACCCTATTGAGCTGAAAAACCATCTTCATTTGAATGTCGGTTTTTACGATGTCTATATTCTTAGTCACTAAGGAATTATTGTTTGGATAATTGTATTCACCCTAACGGAGTAGTATCTTAAAGACACGATGTCAGTGACGGTCAATGAAGTAACGTTACAACAATACAATTATCTATTCTATTATATAAAGAACTCTCCCTTCCACAGTAACTGCTACAGTGATTGTGCTGCAAAATATGATATTTCGAGTTTGCCCCTATTTCATAGCTTCATAAAATTTGTTTCATAAATAAAGTGAGGTCATATCAGTAATTTATGAGAATCATATATGTAAAATCAAACAAATCAAACTGGCTTCTCCATCACCATCACTATCAGGTGATCCACAAAAATTCTATGGATTCCATTATCCACCGATTCTACCCAAGATTCTAAATCACAAAAAAAAATAAAAATAAAAATAATTCCAATTTACTTTCTTATTAATTAATTTCTTGATGAATATCAAAACAGTGAAAGAACACCAAGTGACAGATAAGATGATGGAGGTGTTGCCGATTTATGTATAAGAGAAGAAATAATTTTGAAAAGAAATAGGGTTGTCATCGACTCATCTAGGTTAACCAAAGGGGACTGCAATGGAGGCTATTGTAAAGTTTAGCTATTCACGACGGTTGTGGTTGTGGTTGTGGTGGGAATGAGAATGGTGGTGGCGGTGGTGATTGTGGTTGTGGTCACCGAAGCTGTTGTTCTTCTGTGAAACCGTAGAGAGAGACTAGAGAGGGTTTAGGAAGGAAAAAAAAATTAGGAAGGGAAATGGATTTTCTTCATCCATTTGGTGACCTAATAAAAGGTGATACTATTTTCTGACTCATGAATACCTTAATCAGATATAAATTTTCTTTAGTATGGCCACGTGGAGGTGAACCCAGTCCTACTTTGGATCGGACGGTTGAAAATGAATAATATATAGGGAAATGAAATCAGGTTAAGTTATAATAAATCTGACGATTAAGAAGTAATAACTAGAATACTATGTTAAGATGTTGATGCACGAGGGTATATGCCCTTGAATCCTCCGTAGTTGACATCTATAGCGTATTTTGATACCTGTCAATATCTTTTCATTTTTGCACGTGCATAACGCGTGCCCAGCGCTCTTGTTAAAAGAAAAATTATTACGATGAGAGAAGATCTTGGAGAAAGATTTTCTTAATAAATTTTATATATCAAAAATATATATTCATTCAAAACAAATACTCCCTCCGTACTTAATAGTGAGACAGAGGGAGTATAACATTAATACAACTGTTATTTTAATTAATTTACGATCTATAAAACTGTTATAATTGTGTTAACGCCAAAAGCTGTTATCAAGATAACATAAGATTTGGGAAAAGATTTCCCTGACAAGATTAAATTACCAAATAACAAATAAAAAAATTAAACAAGAATGGTAAAGAAATACATGAGTTAAATTCGGAGAAAAGTATTGCCGAACATAGCTGAGAGTAACTGTACAGGGAGGTAGTCAAATAAGATTTCTATAGATTTTCATAGATTTTTTATTTGACTCCCAGAGATTCTCTGAAAATATAGAGATTTCTAGTGATTCTATGAGAGTGTTGTAGTGAGTCTTTGTAACTTGTAGAGACAAAAAAATGAGATTTAAAAAGTGTAGAGAAATAAAAGAGTATAGTATCTAAATAAAAATTCAAAACATCTACTGATTTTTCTTATTATGCACGTTATAATGTTAATCAAAGTACCATGAATACATAGTAAAATATGTGTTAATTGTTAAAATAAATCTCACTGTTTTTTTTTTCTCTACAAATCACAAAGGCTCTTTTCAAATCCCATTTTTTTTTATTATGCACGTTATAATGTTAATAAAAGTACCATGAATACCTAGTAAAATATGTGTCGTTGTCAAAATAAATCTCAATGTTGTCCTATGCCTAAGTTTTTATTCTCTTTATTCCATTCATCCCACATTTTAATAAAAGTACACTAGTCAGCATCTTCTCGTTGTAAATGGCCCTTTCTTTGGTCATCAGCTCAAACAAAAAATGAGAAAAAAAATTTGGCCATGCTCTCAAAAACAAGTATTCCCCATATTTCCAAGTCTCCCAAAATATCACCTCTTGGGGAGAGATTTCAACCATGCCTATTTTCCAAAAAAAATCTCTCCAAATCTCTGAAAAACACAAATCAATGACTTTCAATTCTCATTCGAATAACAAGAGTGTTCGAGTGACTCGTATGAAATCCTAATCCAATAACATGGAGTTTCAGAGAATTTAAATGACTTAAAAAAAGTCTCTAACCAATAACAAGAGACATTCTGAGACTCTCTGAAAATCTCTATGGACTAACAGAAGATTTGGAAACTCCCCAGAAGTCATTTGAAAACACATTTGACTAACCCCCTGGTAGATTCTCTTGAATTTTGGCATCGAATGCAGGATTATAAGGAAAATCTGAATTGTCGAGTATAGATGGCAGCTTCCACATGTCAATTAAATAATTCTTTGTTGCAGTGGAGCTTGGCAACTCAGGTCCTACTGGTGTTGGTTTTGTTTGAAGAGCTTATGTTTGAGGTTCTAAATACGCACTTATAATGGGTTTGGGGACTCACATCATCTTTTTTGCTGAAACAATAGATGTGGTACTTGCTTTGGAATGGGTTGGTGCTAATAATTTGAAAAATATGAAATTGGTCTCTGATTCAATTGGGTGTGCTTCAGAGCTTTATGAAGAATGAAGTTATTTGGATTATTGAAGCTAAATACCGGGCGTAGTGAAGATTCTTGACCGGATTCATTGTGGGCGTGGTTTTAGAGAAATGAAATTTACTGCCGATAAGTTGGCTAAAAGAGGTTCTGAACTGTATTTTGGAGTTATCGAGGAGTATGACGTTTGTCCTACATGTTGAACAAGCTGATAGAAGTTATTATAGATTCAGTAATGCATTGTTGCAGCTTAGTCTTTCCGTGGTTTATTTGGTGAGTTTCATTTTTTTGTTATGACACTCGCTTCTATTTTGAGGTATTTATTTTGTTGGACTTGACTTATTTTGTGTTTCTTCTTTTGTTTTTCTCCTTTTGAATTCAATAAAAATTCTTTATTAATCGGGTAAAAAGAAATGTTACAAAAGCTGTTACAATTACTCTACTGATAGATTTTTTTTTGTAAATATCTTCAAAAATCAAAGTCATTGATCATATTTTAGGAGAATATCAATCAACACGCCTAATTTTATTCATTCCATGTAGTTTTCTTAATATATCATGTGTGGTTGTTAATCAAAGTTGTACCAGTGTCTCGATCCCTACCTAGACAAACAGAAATCCTAAATTAACTACCTTGCACTCAATTTATAATTGTGCACAAACTAATTTTTCATTTCGCGAACTATGCACTTTTATATGCATTCCTGGACACTTTGAATTTGTTCATCTACACAAAAATGATTTATGTATGTTGCGAACTATACACTTTCAAAGTGGTTCCTATACACTTCAAACATCTCATGTATGTAAACTGATTACTTAGTTCACAAATTGGCAAGCTCTTGGGCGTTACTAAACTCCAATATTACTTGATGGTTCACGACCTTACTTAGTACGTTATGAGATAACTTTTGCGCACGAGTCTTTGATCGATAAATACACTAGTGCACATTCTTCTTTATGACTTAAGGAAAACTTATCAAATGCTTACTTGGTTTCCATTCTTTGGAATATTTCTATATTAAGAAGTTCAGTTTGCTAAGAATCAAAGTAATTCGTAAACATGGAAACTAGCTCACAAGCTTGTTTTGTTCACAAGAAAGAATTGCTTGACCTTTAAGCAATCTAGCATATTTCATCATTACAAATAGAGGATTCTCTGCAACCTAAAATTTCAATCCCGGCACAATGTGTCCAAGTTTTGGCTAGAGTCTTCCTCTAACGACTTAAGTTTCTTATTGAAACATAATTACCTTACGAATTTTAAATTCTTACTAATTAAAGGATTCGTGAAGGCTTGTCAGACTATTTGTTACCTTATAGATCTTTGATATCCGTATTGATCATATCTTAATTATCGTAGTTCTTATCTATTCTAAAGGTTCGTCTCTTATGCTATATTCATTTAAGAAATATTGATTAGGGAATATGATTGATAGAAATTAAAAAGTGATCTTGTCTCGGAATTTGTAATTTGATAAGATTGATATCTAAACTTTTTTTGAATTGATATTATGAAGTACAATCGATTAGGCATCTCTATAGGCTTTCGGAAAAGAGTAATATATTCTAATTGTGTTGAGGTTTACTTGATATCTTCTTTTCTCTTGAAGATCCCTCAAAATAGACAGAATTCCTTTACCTTGTCTGAATAATATATGAAGGAAATTAATAGGCTTCATGTTAGAAGCAGGTAAGCTAAAAGCCCACTTCGGCTGAAGCAACTCCAAAGTCTGTAAAGGACGTCAGCTAGGAAATCAAATGTGTAGGTTCTTGCGAGATCTAGGAGACTAATGAGCACGACTAAAGCTGAATTTTGAGGAGGGTTGATTCGGTCTTAACTAGATTTTAGTTCTAAGTCCGATAGTAGGCAATGTCTGTACTGTCTTAATACAGTATGGTGTTTGATAGACGCATTTATGTGTCTATTTTCTTCTCTATTGTATATATTTTTAGTACCCATTTTTGTACTTATTATGGTGTTTTATGTCTTTGTAGGTATTTTTAGAGAAATAAGCTCTTGCGACGGAATTGGCTCGTAAAGTGGTGTTTTACACCCCAGGATGAAGTACTAAAGGCACCCCAGAAATGCACCGGAAGCACCCCAGAAATACACCGGAGGAACCCCGAAAAAAATGTTGGAAACACCCCAGAAAAAGTGTTAAAGGCACCCACAAAATTACTAAAGGCACCCTAAAATTGGATAAGGGCGCCCCCAAGGCAGCCGAGCTGTTAAAGGCACCCGAGTTTTGGATTCAGGGCACTTCACCTTCATCATTTGAAAATGGATTTTTGGCGGGAAATTTTTTTTATTTCACTGGCAGTGTTTCGATCGATTTTTGATGATGTTATGAAGAGATTAAAGGGCTGATTTCTTATGGGTAGTTGTGATATGACCTAATAAACATGTTTTGGGCTTTAGGTTCGACCAAATTTGGCTGAGTAATCCGCAAGAAGAAAACAGGGAGAAACGAATATTTCACGTGTTGAGATGATTTTGTGGAAGATTTTGTGGAGTTTAGAACGAGTTTAACACATTTTCAGCGTGCAATAAGTGTGTGGAGATCAAACAGATGCGTGGAGGAGATAAACAGGGGAAGAATCACGTAAATATCATCCCCGAGTAAAAGAAAATATTTTGGATTTATTAGCAAGATTTTTACGTGTTGATTGATATAAATAGGTTGATTGGGGTCTCACTGAAAGGGAGAGTTGGATAGAGAGAGTTGGGAGCAGTTAGGAAGAACCAGAGAGTCGAGAAATCAAGTGGCAGAAAAACTCCATTTTCTGCTGCTGTGAAGAACACGAAGAACATTGGACGCACGCAGAACGTCGTTTTTCAACAGTGACAACGACAACTGTTTATGGGTCGTATTGCAACAGTGTCAACAACACTCCATTTTTATCGTTCTCTGTAACAGCTCGGTTTGTAACGAACAAAAGTGTTACAAACCCGGTTTTTATCAATTTTTCTCCTATTTCATCATTTGTGAACCATTTTTTAGCATTAATAAAGATGAATTTTGAGCATGTTTCCATGATAATGATGAGCTAATTCTCGCGTAATCAAGGCACGGAGGAAGCTATTTATGCATGAATAATTGGTAACTATTCTATTTTTCTCTAATTTGTATTTTATAATTCACTCAATCACTACTTTGTAGAATTTTAATTGTTTGCATAATTTTTCCTAATTAGTTGTGATTCAATTAGATAGGTTATGCTTTGGTTAGATAATCTATGCTTAAGGGATACAATTAATGTTTGAGAATATGCTTGATAATTTGTGAATTAAGAAAAAGATATTTTAAAAATAATTAGAGTTTTGGAATTCTTATCATCATTTATTCATGTGTAATAGTGGAATCTAGTGTCTTGGTTATTTTCACTTTAAAAAAAAGAAACAAATTTGGATTAAAATTTTCTCTACTTTTAGTTTAAATAAATCTAAATTCAATTTCTTTCACAAGTCTTACGAACTCATTCTTACCACTATCTAAAATTACATCAGTGTTCAAACTGGACGAGGTCTCGGGGTTTTAATGCTAGATTGCAGGTTTCCTCGTTAACAAAATTTCTGGGGTCTTATGTTATTTCTTTTCCGCATTATATTGATTATTTGTATAGTTGAACAATCACAAGTAGTACGGTAATCAACCTAGCTAGTTACTTTTTTAGCTCAATAATAAAGATCCTACAAGACTTGTTCTTGTTGAATTCATATCTTGGAAAATAAATTACACTTTGTTTTCTCGTTGGAATTTGGATCTTGTATGGTTCAGGTACATATTAGCTTGACCTTGATTTACAATCAGGAACAAGGATCTTATTATTAGAAGATCTAGAAGTAATGATAGTGCATATACAGGTTCATGAATGAAAAAGTTGGTGGTTTACTAGGTACCCTCTCCTAGTGGCCTTATTGGGGCTCTAATACCAACTACCTGGATCTATGAATATATGGGCTCTGATCCTACTTCATTGTTAACTACATAGTAATCATATTGTTTTAACTTAACTATACAGATATTGAGTTATGAGATTGTCTAACTTATTGAGTTAGTCATTTCAGTGTTTCTACACCTAGTTATCCAATGCATGGTTAATCAAGCCACACCAAACGAAAACTTCAACCAACACGAGAGAAAAATGGTAGTACATTAACTTGTCCTACCTATTTTACAGGTTTACATTTTTAGTTGTGTTGTCATCATAATAGTTAAATGATGAATGAATGTGTAACCTAGTTCCTCCATTTATTGTCATAGTTGAATCATTCTATCATCCTGTACAGAAGAAGCAGACTAAGATTATCAAAAACTCTGTCCATATCTATCTAACCATGGATTATATTTTGTCCCATATACAAAGACCCCTCCCTCGCTCCCACGAACAAAATAACTCATTATGAACTCCTTATTTACGGTATAACCATCATCTCTTCAGTCAAGTAATCAAATATAATAAAGTGTGTCGACACATTACCAGTCAAGTGATCAGATATAATAAAGTGTGTCGACACATTACCTTGTGAAAGTGATTGATTTACACCTTTCACTAATTGATCAATTTTGGGTAACCCTAATTTTGACTAAACTTTTATGCCGCCTTCTTTACCACCTTTAATGCTCCAAAAACAACACAATAACCCCATCACCACCATTAACAACTTTATACTCTTCTAATTGTTTCGGTAATATGTTTATCATTACAATAAGCACGCGAGAAAAATTTCTCATCTACAATATATTTTGATTTAGGTTTCCAACTAGGAAAGAGTACGGGGAAAACTGAAAATGTGACTTATAAGATTTTATAGGCCATTATTATGTATATTATAATAGGTTCGTACGACCTATCTGAAAGCCTCCAGTTATATTAAGTTAGTTTGATATAATTTACAACCAATTGGATGGTTGAATCTTTTTCATCCAATAATGAAAGTCGGTTTGATATAGGTTTGATAGTCGGTTTCACCTTTAGTTGTATATGAAAAATCTTCTAGTAGAAACTTTGGATTAAGCCAAGTATCACTGCAATTTATACATAAATTTTGGAACATGATGCTAGATTTTACAATACCTAACTGCATATCGATGTAATATTAATATCTCACGTTAAGGTGAATGCGTATGTTAACATTTCATGTTGGAGAATATGAACTACGCGAACTAAAGCTAGCAAACTCTAATTCACTGTGTATGATCTTGGTCAAATTTGGATGTTTGGTTTTGATTTAATTTTTGTGTTTGATCTTGATTAAACTCATTTATTATTGAAGAAAACCTAAATTACTTAGCGATAGTTACAAAATTTTGAGTCTTATAAGATAGGGCTTGTTTTTTCCAAGTCATTTTACAAAGACTCCTTGGTGAGGAAACTGAAGCAACGAGTGAAAAAACGATTTACCTTTTAAGATTAAGTCTTCTAGATTATGTTCACAAGGTTCGCATTTATTGCTACGTAATGCTTGTAAGCACACTAACTCTTATGGTTATGAAGGAACAAAGAAAAAAGCGGTCAACCATTACGTATTCCTAAGAATAAGATTATCTACGGATCGTGTTGGTTTTACCTAAATACCATCCACATTTTACTTAAATACCACCCACAGTCTAAAAACACAATAGGTGTAGACCTAATTTAGAGTGGGTAAAGAAAACTCGCCTTTTCTACTACCGCCCTAATATAGTAATACCCATTAAGCCATTATCACTAACACTTATGACAATCACAGTCACCAGCATCACCATCCCTCTTCATAATACTGCATATAACTACCGATGGATCTTAGTTACGAAGTTTTCAAATCATATTGCATCAAATTGGGAAGGCCTTTGTGTTTGTTCTTATAGTAGAGCCAAATAAATTTTGTGAAATTTACATAAGAGTTTCTCGAAATTGGAATCGTGACTGAGATTAAAATCAAAACTTAATTTATCTCTATAAATGATTAAAACCTAACCGATCAAAATAAAATGAGATTAAGGCCTAACTTTATTTCAAAAACTAAAATCGTGATTAAAACTAATACTTAAATCTCAATAACATTAAAATCTTGATGTCATATATGGTAAATTATGTTATATTTAGTAAATTGAAGGTGGTGAAGGCGACGACGGCCATGATGATTATAATCGTTTTAGATGATAATTAGGGTGAAAGGTGGGATTTTATTACCCAATTCAAAGTAGATAAAAAATTAGTTTATTTTTTTACTATGAGTGGTATTCAGGAAAACCATAGTTGATATTTATGTAAAATCATATTTTTTTTCACGCAAAAAGTCTTCAAATAAAAATTCTTTCTATTAGTATTTGGCCTTTTGAAACATCACAATAACCACAGAATATATGTTTTTCAAAACCACACCACAGCTTAGTTATAGTGTATACAAATTCTAGAAGGTTGCGTTAACTCTGAATTTCATCATACCAAGGTGAGTGTCGTTAATCTAGCGTAAGAGCAGTGTAGTCAATATCAGATTTCAGTTTGTCTCGATCGGGACCGAGACACTGGTACAACATTGTATCTGGGAGATTATTGTTGAAATATTTGTTCCAAATTTTATACCTATAAAACGTTTTTCACATATAACATCTATTAAGATATAAAAACCACAAAACAAATTCAGGATATCAACAAAAACCCGATATTTGTATGAAACAGATAAAATCCACATACAAAATCAGAATTACAAAACTCAAACCTAAGAGAGTTGCTGATTTCGGCGTAAATTTCCAGAACGGCAAAGCTCAAACTTAAGCAAATTGCTATCATATTGAACATGAAATTGAGATAAAACCCAAAAAACATAAGCAACAATTGGAAACTCTAAAATAAGGAAATAAAAAAAAAGTTTTTCTTTTAAATGCCCCCACCCTAATATTGTATCGGTAGGGGTGTGCAACGGACGGACGGATGCGGATTAGGGATCACCCGCATTCAATCCGTCAAAGTTGGGATTTAGAAAATCCACCCGCGTTCGGCCCAATCACCCGCGGATTTGACATCCGCAGATCAGTAGGTGAAAAGGGCCGGATGCGGATTAACCGCAGATTTAATTAGAGAAAAAAAATCGTCAATTTTCCCAGCCGACGGCTGTTCAATGAGATTAATTCGTCCATTTCCCCTATTATCTATGTTCAGCATCATTCAGTTCCAGCAAATGTAGTTAACATTTCGAATAACTTGCAAAAGTGAAACTAATCACAATGCAGGAATCAAAGCAATTTTACATAATATGCAATTCAATACAAAACACAACAACACAGCAAGACATCTACTAAACTTCACAAACATAAGAAAAATGGAAATGAGACGAACCTGACCAGGTCCATGATAAGTAACCTCACCACCACGTTCAGTTCAGTTCGATAAACATCATAAGGAGCATCACTCCTATCAACATTCAGAAACTCCTCTAAACTAGATGTGCCCAATGTATAAATAGAAAAAAGATGAAGTATAAGCAAAGTATCTGATAAATCTTCCTCATCTTTATCAATCAATGTTTGTCTTTGTTTGAGTATTGATTTCTGCCGATCTCAAGCTTTCTTGTAAGGTACTAATTCTTTACTGATATCGTAATATCAACGAAATCATATGTTGTTTTTAAATTTGGATAAAAAAATGCGAAGTGTTTGATAAAATAAAAGTTTAAACCAAAAGTTTTTTCCGTGGTTACTGCCCTACGATGCGGGTGAATCCGTGGATTTCAAAGTCTAACCGCAACCAAACCGCTAAAAATGCGGATTTGGAAAATCCAACCGTGTCCGGTCCATAGATCTTATGGATTGGGTTTCACCCGCAATTTTACGGACGGATACGGATGAAATCCACTGTTCCGAACTTATTGCTCACCCCTATGTATCGGTGATATAATATGTTTCGTCCCTAGTGAGTGCAGAAACCGGTATTATCGATATACAGTACATAGCCATTTCGGTTAAGATAGAATACACATTGGGTAAAAAAGACACAAAAATTAGAAAAACGTTTTCTTCCTCGAGAATGATACGGATTGACCGGATACCCCACACGTCTTGGAACCTACCCGTAAATGTACAATGCCTAGTGGGTCGTCGGGGCACATGTATTCTGCGGTTTAAATTCATTTGGGAAGGATGAACCACGGATAATAATTCTGGTCTTTTTCTTTTGTCTGCTGTTTTGTTTTATTAGGCCGATTCTGGAAATCTTTTTAGGATTTTATTGTTTCCTACTTTTATAGGCTGTATCCTAAATCAGGCTCTATCGCAAATTCGCAATTGAATGCGCGGCATCTTCACACACGGTGGACAGACTAGTAGACCCACATCTGACTCATTTTTCACCACTTTACGATTTCTCTTCAAGTTCAAATTTTAATCGTTAAAAATATACCCCCAACTAAAAGAAATTACGCAAGTTGGAAGTAAATGAATGAGCAATTTCTTGGAACAAGGTGGTGCAAGTTGGGTGATAGTACGTTATTTCTCTCTTGCATGTTTATTGTGTTTTCTTTGGTTCTTAGTAAATTTGTCGACAACAGTATGAAAGTTTCAGACGTTAAATATCCCAGTTTAATTGGGCCCCCAAAAATCAATTAGGGCCTCACATTAGAAGATAAAAAAAGTCATCCAAACCTAATTTGAATATCCTCTTATCAAAATATTAATCTGCCTTATTTAATTAGTGATAATCTTACTTATTTAGTATTAATCTTACTTAATTTGATTTTAACCTTCTTTTTTTTCAATTTTTTTGTTTGCAATTTTCTTTTTCTTTTTAAATTTTTTTTGCCCAGATTTGTACGAAAAGTTGTCATGGTATTGAAGTGTTTCAATGACGACTCTAAACAGTCGTTATTGTTTCAAAAACGACCCTCAAGAGTCGTTAATGTTTCAATGACGACTCTAAACAGTCGTTATTGCTTATAAAAGAGTCGTTATCTTCTTCGAAGAGTCATTAATGACAGAAATACATTAAAGGGTCGTAATAGTATTGAATACGACCATGACGACCCTTTAATGTATTTCCGCCATTAAGACTCTTCGAAGAAGATAACGACTCTTTTATAAGCAACAACGACTATTTAGAATCGTCATTGAAACATTAACGACTCTTTAGAGTCGTCATTAAAACAATAACGACTCTTGAGGGTCGTTTTTGAAACAGTAACGACTGTTTAGAGTCGTCATTCAAACATTTCAATACCATGACGACTTTTCATACAAATCTGGGCAAAAAATCTTAAAACCAAGAAAAAGGGTCGTTATCTCCTACGCCTTAGACATCAACGATTTTTCATACAAGTAACATGCAGATGAAAAATCGTTAGGGTATATAACTATCGAGGTTGACGACCCTTATTCTTCAACTGTTATTTTTCAGTTAGAAACCAAATTTTACAAACAAAACATCAAATTAAACGCAAATAGGAAGTAGATTAGTAAGTTTTAGTTCACTTACTTTCTAATCGGGTGAAGAAAAAAAAATTCTAATCAGGTGAAGACAAATAAGTAATCTTGGAGTCATTAATGGAGTCGCGATGGAGAGGCGAGAAAGAAGATGGAACTGATTCTTTTTTGGGTTAAGAAATGAAAATGAATTGGGGCTTAGGATTAAGGGTTAATAGGTTTTTAGTTTTTATTAGGGAAGGGCAAAATAGACCTTTAACTGAATTTTGGAAACCCCTATAGTTTATGGTGTGGGTATAAATTGGTCAGGCCCCTAACTGTTTTTTGGGGGCCCAATTAAACGAGGGTAAATAACTGTATGGATCAAGTTTGTCATCGGTTTCTTAGGTTGTAAATTGTTTTGGATGGGATTCATGTATCATTCCCGGATCTTTAAATCATGATAATAGAAATTGCTACCTGATCTTTAAAGTTTCCGATAGTAATAGTTAAAATTGGTGCCATTACCTGTCTCTATTAGGAAATACTATATCTACCACCAATATCGTAAAAAATTCCGAGAAGGGTCTGGCTGTTTCTGACTGCCCTCTATTATTGGGATTACCAATGGTAAAAGTGGAGCCTAAATTGTTGCTTGAGTTGGGTTTTTTGACGGGACTTCCTGTAAGTAAACCTAGCATTTTCTCACGCATAGTCGTTACACTTTTGAACTTTGCAATTGGAATCCCTAAAAGCATAATCTCTTCCAAAGTCTCGCGTGCCAATCTTATAACCGAGTATCATAAAGACGACCCATGGCCATAATTTATCTAGATGTAAATCAGTAAATCCCAATTTCATGGAATGCTGAAAAAACTTAAAGAAGGAAACAATCAAGAATGTCCAAATGACGTCCTCTCTCTCCACTCTCTCACTCCTTCTTCTTCTCCAACAAAACCATCAAAAACAACCATTCACTGCTCAGATCTAGTCCATTTCTTCATTATTCCTTGCTTTCTAGGTTAGTTAGTAGATTAGTTTAGTTTGTTATTATGTTTTTTACTTATCTACACCGTTTTGGTGGTTTTATCTACTCTTTTGAGGTTTATCTTCGCTTTAATGACGATTTTGGGTTATTGGGTTGAGATCTAAGATCAATAGTGATGCTCTCCAACGACGAAATTTCCATCTTTGTTGTCTCCGGCGACGAACTCTTCATCTGAATCTTCATCATCAACTTATCTGGCGACGAAATCTTTATCGGTGGTCTTTTTGACGAGGGAAGCTCCATCACTATTTACAAGAGATTTGAGCAAATCACTCATACTTTGGGAGCATTTCTTTATAAAGAAGAAAAACAAACTAAATGGTTGGAATTTAATTCCGAGAAAAACCATCGTTCTTCCGATTTAATCGGATCTTATTCATACTTGTATTTGTCTTACTCCGGTAATCTTTCTCTTTCTCTTGTCGGATTTTTCGATATTGTACTCTTACGGTATGTTCTTGTTACTTTGTATTCTCTTATTTTTGATCTTAAATTCTTTGTAATATTAAAATTCCATTAATGAAAAGGTTTTTAAAAAATAAAATAAAATAAATCCAAATGACAGTACCGACGTAAGGACGAGAACGATAGATGTGGATGGGGTACTATCGTCCTAATCTGAGACGACGTGGAGTCGTTATCCAGTTTGAGCAACAATCCGAGTATCCAGAGTGAATCCTCAGGTACCCCACCACAACTTGAATGCCCTAATTTCTCCAGCTATGAACAGAGAGACCATTGTTCTTTCACTTTACGATTTAAGTCGTCTCTTTTTCTTTTCTTATTATTAAAAACAATACCACCCATTCATAATTATTAAGAGGAACCAATACTGACTGAAGAAAATCATGGAAAGCTATTAAAAATAAATAAATAAATAAATAAATAAAACGCCAAAAATAGGACTAATAATAATCAGGCGAGCTACAACTGAAATTTAAGTATGAATGAGTAATGATAACCAAATCTTATTATGATCCTACTGATGATCAAACAGAGTAATGAGCTTTAGCCATACAATTCAAATCATGACTGGGCTCAACATCAGTCCTTTCCGTCTTCACTAACAAAACCAGCGCAAAAGGAAGGGGGGCAGCTTATAGGCACAAAAACATAAAGGGTTTTATCAACATAGGCTGCAACCGACAACCACGCTGGATAGTGTCGACCAACAAGTGCAAGATTGCAGCAAGAGGTCACCAAATTTCACGAGAATTACCAATCCAGAGGATTCGATACCGAAGATTTTTTTGTTTTATATAATCAGATTTTTTTTGTTTTATATGGTCTCGGCAACTCAGTGTAGCAGTCTTGCAACAAGTGTTGTGTGGATGCTATAAAAATAGACCGCTTAAAATTATTGGTCATAGTTGATTATCAAATAAACCAAAACTCATGAGGTAGTATATGACCCATAGTTGAGAGTGGCTGGAACTTGGGAACTATGTTTTTTATGGTTATTGAATCAGCATTCACAAGGGTCATTTTGCCTCGGCCGGTTAAGTTTGGTTCTCTCACTCAACCTTTCCATTTTAAGAGAAGTCTCCAAACTAATTTATTGCGATTTTGTATGTTATGTTGGAAAGAAGAAGATAAGTATCTTCATATAATTGATACGTATCGAAAGGCCATATTAAAGCAGATGGAATTTACTGGGTCACTCATGAATGTGCACCTATCATATTGTTGTCTTCATTAAAGGGTTAAGAACTGGGACTGGGCAACATAGAAAACTATATGCAACTCTGGATTTTCATCAGCTCCCACTTGTTATGAAAAAAACCTACCCTTTTTTGTCATCTTTCCTTCAGTGGATGATGACATGGAGAGAGACAGAGATATTAAGAGACCCGCGTCCTGTACTGATCTCCTCCACTGGTTTGGTTTAGCCGTGACTCCTCAAATTCCAAAAAGTCGAATTGCCCATACGGCCATACCTCTTATTAAGAAGCCACGATAAGCAGAAGCTCTTTTCTCATTTTAAATACTTCTCCCACTGTCACGGAAATGTTGTTCAAGTTTTAAGATGCTCTTCCATGCCCCCTCCGCACCCTTGTAAGTTTCCTAGTGATTTCGTAAGATTCCAGGGTACCACTGGGGTGTCTAGATCTTCTTTATGACAAAAAACAACCAAGAACACGATTAATGATGGGAAAACCCTGTTTTACTCCAAAGTGTCGAAGTTTCTCCTATGAAAAGGACTATAAATTGCTCCTAGTATTTTATAGATTCCTTTAACCAAGAAATGATTTATGTTATAGATTCCTTTAACCAAGAAATGCAAATGATAGATGTTAAAAGTTGAACAAAAGGAATGTGCGCAAGGAATGACGTAAGTGGTGATGATCTCAAAAACTAGATATCACCTTCATATCATCAAAATAAACTTTCATAATAACTATCTTCTACAATTTGGTTTCTAGGTGCATTGAATTAGCTCAGTCCAGTTTTTCATCTATTTCAAAATGTGAGCAAATGAACCAAGGAAAGATGAGAAAGTTCTGAGTTGTTCATTTAATAATATATTGAGAGTGTACGGTGATGTTGTAGAGATGGGCATTGGATACCATAAGACCAGAGCCAAAGATCCAATTCCACGCTCAGTACCTGCACAAGGGATTCTTTTAGATTTGCAGTACGAAAACATGTGTTTGAAATCTGAAGAAACTTCAAAAAGAGAAGACATCACGACACTGTAAGAAGACGTTAGAGTAAATTCTCACTCCAGTCAGTGAAAACCCCATGAGATCATTGTCCAGAGGTGACTCTACAATTTTCAGCACAATGGTGAAGAAAGAAAACAGTCCATCCTGGTGAAACTAAGCTTGTGGATAGCTGAGTAGAATTCTATTTAAAATTGAAGAAAACTTCTAACAGGATGAGGGATGTCAGGATGGAATTTTGTTTTTACGGTAAAGGTACAATTTTGCTCAACATGACCTTATTCTTAATGACTTCAGAAGTTAGAGTAAGAATAGTTGGACACGTATTTGGCAGAGAAATTCTTAGACAAAATTCCTAGACATAACACTGCATGTTGGGCCTAAATCAGGATGGGTCCAAGCTGAAATTTCAGCAAGTGAACAAATGATCTAGTTGCCGTGTAAATCAACCTCGTATAGAAATGATCCAATCCAAAACATTTACCATTTCAAATATTGGAGAGTTAAAATCGATCAAAGATGATGAAATATATGACTCGCAATGTATAGCCAGTATATTCCCTTGACATCTTATGAAAGTTTAATGAATTGGTTGTTGTATAGTTTACGACTTCTACTAAGAGAAGATCACCGACGAATCTAGCCCTAACTAAGCCGCACAGCCAGGTGAAAGTAGCTTTCTCTGCCAAAACCATGTCAAAAACTAAGCTTATATAGACACTAAGAAAAGTATAAACAGAAATTGCTACGAAAGAGAGTATAAAAGGAAAGACATTCACATTACCTGTTTTCCAGATTTAATCTTGATCAACTCCCTCATTTTCTCTACAGCATAAATAGAGCAAGCGCGTAACTCAACTTCCTCCTCTGTACCTGAACCTATTTCATTATTGGCCTCAATGATGCTAGATAATGTTGAACTGTATTTCAATACACCAAGTTGCTTAAGCACAGCTGGAACTATATAATCGGCGAATATAGTTATCGAGCCTATGTCATTAAATTCACCATATCCTTGACCCTTAAATGCTCCCCACAAATCAGCTGCGAATATCTGTGCTCTTTTGTACAAGAAAACCTGGTGACCTTTGTACACTGAGTGATCCCGAAAACCTGTAATGAATACGTGAAGAAAGTGAAACATTATGTAAGATCACTTTGAAGAACAATCTAATGAGCTCTACTAGTACTCAATAATCAATTTTCCGAAATCATCAGTCATAAAATATCTAACCAACTTAGCACAGAGAGATGCGAATCAGAGGATTAAGAAATTAGTACATAAAATCTGTACCAGGAAAATGGCGGGTAATAGTGGCAACAAGAGACACCGCAGATTTTCCACAGGACTCCACTATATTTACTGCTTTTCCACCAAAGTTCCTCTCTAGCTCTTTGCCTACCTACATTAACCGAAGATATAATAACGTTAATTACATAAGAGTTTAGGATATGTGAACGCTGAAATGGGATGATATGCACTGGAATGTCATGTGAAAAAAATAACACAAACAACAAAGGAAAGAAATTAGATCCTTGCAAAAGGTGAATTATAAGAGTCAATTACAGAAAAGTAACTCTTTCGGAAAAAAACAAGTGAACGCCACTTCATAATCTACTTAACCCTGAGGAATTTCATAGATATTTCTGTTCCTGAAAAGTAACGCTTTAAAACCTCTATGAAATCAACAAAATCAATGGGCTTAAACCCTAATAAAAATGTTTAAGGACAAATGGATACCTCATGAAGTAAGCGGACACGTTCATCCTCCAACGGAAGTGGTCGAGGCCACTTCAGTAACTCTCTTAGTTGAGGACCTGTTAACAATCTCCATAATCAAAACCCACTTCTTAAAAGCCAAAAACACTGTTTTCATTAAGTGTGTTTATAAGATGAGGCCACATATAGTCTTACCCGTGTACTTTTGTAGACGATCAGCATCAAACACCGACTTATCTTTTTCAAGAGCTTCCTTCAACCCAGAAGCCAAATTGTCATAATTCAAATCCTTGTCTAACAACGAACAAAACAAACAATGAACATCCCATTAATTCAAAACACAATTACTTTCCACAAATTAATAAAAACCCATAACCTAAATATAGATTAAAAAACTAATCGAGACATACCAGGCCAGAAACAGAAATTCAAAGCATCCAAAACAAACAAATACTGAACAGTTAGCGGCCCATTGTCGAAATAATGAATCCCTTCGTAATTCCATTCAACTTTTGGAATTGAACCTTCAATCGTATCAACCACCTTCTCAATTCCTACATTATTATTTGTTTATAAGAATCAGTTTCAGAAAGTATTATTGTTATTATCAGAAAGCGATATAGAGAGAAAAGGGTAACCTGAAGAGTTGACGACAACATGAGAAGAATGAGTTGCAACCCAAGCAGAACTTGACCTAACTTCTTCCATGGCGCCTCTCTCGCAAACTTTTCTGGTTTGAAAAGAGTTTTTTCTAAGCCCTAGAACTAGAAAAAGCGTGGATATTTATGAGAGCTACAAAATCGGAACAGTGTTTGGAACTCGTTTGAGGAGAGCCTTTACTCGTGCCGTCTCGCGGAGTGGGGAGGTCCGCCTTCCCGCATTCCAACTACCTGCTCTTCGCGCTTCAAAGATAACGGCTATGTGTACTGTTCTTGCTTTGACTTTGACTTTGCCTTTTTTTTTTTTTTTTTTTCCAGACTAGTCATAAAAACCCAAGGTGATCAAACTTGTGGTACAAAACCATTCAAATGTTGGGATCCATTAAAACTCCATCTTAAACAAAATTGATACAAAAACCCCAAATTTTTATAAATTGATACAAAACCCCCAAATTTCAAAATTGGTTTCATCAAATTCTTTGGGTTTTTTGTGTTACTTTTGTTTTGATGGGTTTTTTGTGTTACTTTTGTTTTGATGGGTTTTTTGTGGATGGATAGTGACACCTTTGGGGTTATAAATCGCGAACCGTTTTTTCTTCTTCTTTTCTTTTTCCTAGAAAAATAATTTATAAAGACGTAGAGTTATACAAAGTACAAACAAGCTAATGAAATGGGACAATCACCCGGCTATTCACCAGCCAAATTGTTTCGTCCATAATATTTGGCTACATCAACCGCCATAGAATTAAACCTTCTACCAATGTAGTTAGTTCTGGAAAACAGAAAATTGTTTGAAAGAAAAGCGCAGTCATTAAGGACTACGCTTTTGGCTAATGTTATTCTGTAAGTACAAGATGATATTTTGAGCATCACTAGAAATGTTTATATTGTTTAACTGCATCCTCCTAGCCCATTGGAGAGCTTCCAAAACAGCTATACTCTCCGCTGCATCCACACTTCCAACATTCACTGGAATCAGCTTGCATTCTTAGTACATCCCTGCGACATCTGTAATTGAAAACACTGGGAGTACTAATATACACCACCAATTTTTTCCTTAGGCAATATGTATGGACAAACTTAAATACAATTCCGAGAGTTCAACTTAATGAATCTCAATCAAGGAATAGTATCTAGAGTTATATCTCTTTCTCTCACAATCAGAAAGTTTACAGAGACTAGTCCGTGAACCTAATTCTCATGTGAGAGTACTTGGGTTATTCCAAAGATCAATTTTCAAGTAATCAGTCAAGTCGTGTCCAACAAACAAGGATGGATGTATCTACTTTGATTGATTTACGTACAACCTGTGATATTTCAATTATAAAGATAAACAATATAATGCGGAAAAAGAAATAACACATACACCAGAAGTTTTGTTAACGAGGAAACCGCAAATGCAGAAAACCCTCGGGACCTAGTCCAGATTGAACACCAAACTGTATTAAGCCGCTACAGACACTAGCCTAGTACCAATTAACTTCGGACTGGAATGTAGTTGAGACCGAATTAAACCCTCACAACAATTATGTTACAGTCGCGCTCCTTACGCCTCTTGAATCCCAGCAGGACTCTGCGCAAATAATTCCCTTAGATGACATCCTTTACAGCCTAAGAGTTACTTCAACTCAATTGAAGACTTTACACCAATCTGCCTCCCAAGGATAAGCATATATGTGTGATTTCCTTTTTGATCGTAGATCAAGGTGAGAATGGAAATCGATAGCAATAGACGAAGTCTAGCTAACCTCAAAATCCGAACTTATGCTACCCGAAGTGCATCCTAGATATTATTCACCTCACAAGTATTAAATTTGTGGAATCAACAAAGTCTGAGATGAAGAGAACTTTGATGATTTCTATCTATCTTGTTCAAGTGGGCAGCTCAACAATCGAACAAGATCAGGATACTCGAGCTATCAGATAAACAATAGCTAGACCTGGCTTCACAAATCCCTATGAAGTTTTTTTATTTGCTAAACCCTAAAAGGGTTTTAGGAAGAGGACCACTCTAGTTTTACAACTAGGACACACATAGAAGTAGTATCGGGATTAAAAGATCCCAGTTGTTTGAGGTTCCCCTTTTATAGACATTCAAAGCATATGTTGCTTTAGGTTTAAGCTAATATAGCTTTGGAACCAAGCAAACAATATCAACTGTTAGATGAATCTTTGAATCTGATAAACATAACAAGATATACACTCTGGTAAGGATGAATCGTAACCGAACCGTGTACAAAGACTACGCTCATGAATGGTTAGTCGAAACTAGCCAACTGTACTATAAGCTTGAGTATTTTCATATAACAGTTAAGACTTAACTCGAGTCACAATCATGTGATCAAATATGTCTATAGTGTTTTTAGAGATTATTCAAATGCTAATTATCTCGGAGAAATAATTTATGTGCATATGAATTTAATCGACATGGTAAGTAGGCGTACTAGGTACATATACTTAACCTGTTCGTGAGCAGTTATGTCATGGTACGTGTACCGATATGTATACCTTAAGACATGACCGAGTTCCGGTGTTCACATAAATTTTTCGGTACGTGTACTGGTATGGATATCTTAAGACAATAACCAGTTCCGGAATTCACAAAACTTTTCAAGTACGTGTACCCAATGTAGTCAATTTCGGATTTCGGTCCGTCTCAGTCGGAGAGGAAACACTGGTACAACCTTGTCTCGGGGAGATTCTCGGTGACTATCTCGGAAGAATTTCGGGAGTCTTTATTTTCAAATTTCACAGATATACCAAGTATTTCACTTCCTCTCTCTATATATATATCGTAATTACTAAATGATTTTTTTAAGGATATCTTTACATTTAGAAGGGACAAGGATATCTTTACATGGGATATACGTATTTTTGGATTAAAAATACGTTACCAAATGAAATTGTGAAACCCTCGTTTCATACCAATATTCCTTGTTGACACACTATATTTTCTGCACGTGTATCTACCTTGAATCCTTGCGAAACAAGTGTTTGGATACTTCAGTAACTAGTTTCTTCTCTTCTCGTTCTATCTCTCTGCCACACCAACACCAACTGCAACATCAAACACCCATTATCTACCATTTCATCGAAGATGCACCCTTGTGATCTCCTTGGTTGACTAAGCTTTCTCGATATCTTTGTATTTTTTTTCATATCAAAACTTCAGTATCCAGAATATGAAGCAAGGATTTAGGATAAAAATAACTCCTTTTTTGGTTTTAATTTTTTTCAATTGTCCAGTATCCAAACTACATCTGTGAATATTGAAGTTTTTGATTCTTAATATTGAAGTTTTTGATTCGTATATTTGTATCAGATTGATGATCGATTCCATTGGTTTGGCAGAGTTGGAAACTTTTTTTTTTATAATCTGGAAAATAGTAATAAGAAATGGATCAAATCTCGGCCGATACCATCCGAGTTAACTGATTCCGGCCGAATTTATCGGCACAATCTCGTTTCAACGAGATGGTAAGTTTCGTCTCACCCAAAGGCGAAAATGAGAATTTCGCCGGGATCTCGGCCGAGAAAGCCGAGATCGACTACACTGCGTGTACCCGTATGGATACCAAACCGGTTCCGGGACCAACAATTCTTTTCTAGTATGCGTACTGGTTTGCGTACCTATTCGGGTTCACGAGTTCACAGACTTTTTAAGGTGTGCATACTAATATGCGTACCAAAAATCTGTTTGTCAACATATAGCTACTCTGTTATGTGTTCTAAGTACATGTATTACGGCTTCAGACCTATAACAATTCTCTCAGTTTGTAAGACTTATATATACTATCTTGTATCCGAATTTACAGTAGTTCTATACTTATCACTAAATAGATTTGAAACATTCCCAAATAACATCAATGACCCATATCATTGTTCCATCCTATTTTCGAATTGAAAAGACGAGGGTACCCAAATACACCACAATATTTTTGTTTCAACCTATAAGTCCTCTACCGAAAGTGATCGTCTATGGACAGATTCGAGATAATACAACTAATCGGTTCACACTTTGTGTGATTGTCTATGGATACGAGATCGAGACAATACAAAAACAAGCTAACTTGTGTGATTGACTATGGATACAAGTTCAATACAATACGACAATGAAGTATGTTACTTGATAATAGGTTCGGACTTAACCAAACACTATAGGATCACTATCAAGTAATGCGGAGTTAACGTAAAGTGCAATTTACTTTAAATTATATAAACAAATATAATTGCGGAAAACAAAAGTAAATCACACAACAAGATTTTGTTAACGAGAAAAACTGTAAGTGCAGAAAACCCCCGGGACCTAGTCCATAATTGAATACTCTCAGAATTAAGCCGTTATACAAAATCTATACCAACTTCGTATAGTTGAGACCAAGCAACTACCCCTAGTTCACTTAGTTTCCTCAGTATCCATGCGCTTCCGACTTCGAAGGTCACGCACTGGTACAATTCCTTTGGATCGTATTCCAAATAGTAAAGGAACAACAAATCTGTTTGGTAACAACTCTTTTGATTCTTTCAAGATAAAGATATCTCAAGTCATACGCAAAGGATCTTCCGTTTAATCTAATAAACTCCTTCGCCTGGTTAAATCAATCTATCCAATAACTACAAAAGCAGTTAAGTTTAGATTCGCAATAAATCAGTATAGATCTCAACAAGAAGCTATAAAGCGATGCCGATCTCACGCAACTAATCAATCGAACAAATCCGATTCTAGTTGGATCCCAGCCGATCAAGGTTTGTGCACACACAAAGATATGAGAAGTAATAAGTAATCTTCTTCGTCTTCAAATCTTCTTTAATCTTCAATAAAAACCTGCACAACACCACTTGAATCTCTTATGATCAATCACACACAGAACGGAGTCTGTTAACAATGGATTATCAAAAGATGTCTTTAGATCTAACAACAATTCTAAAGATCCCGTCGATACTTCGATCTAGTTTGAGTGAATCTTATATCAGAAGAGAAGATTCTCAAGAATAAACAAACTAGGTGCAATCAAAGTTTCAACAACTGCAATTATCTAGTTTCCCACCAACGGTACTCGTAGAGCTTCTTGATCCCATAGAAGTCTTTAAACGAGTGGTCGTAAGAGATTTCACCTAATTAGGATACTTTCCTCTCCGATTAGACGGCTCCACCAGAAAAAATTGAAGTTTGCCTGGCTCTTAGGATAGTTTGCTAGAAATTCAAACTTAGGTATTTATAGACCAAGGATGTTTGGACATCAAGGAATTTCCAAAACCGAAAATATTCTCAAGATATGCAATGAATGCCAAAATCGGTTTTCCTAATTCCAATAAATGCTTGTCCAAAATTTCCGAAATCTCTCAATATAAAATCTCCAATTAGTAAATGCACATTACTAATTTTTATTCTCTAGAGATATGCATTTAATTGCTGGTAATTAAAGCATATAAAACCAAAAACCTTAATTAAAAGATTCTTAATTTATCTCGGTACAGGATCTCCTTGAGTACTAAGGAATATCTTTGAACAATAAATGATAAGAGTTACTATACGTATTCAAAGTATGTTGACATCTCTTCACTGTAAATCCTTATTCATATTTACATGGATTTACATTCTTGGAATCGGTTATACCACACTTCCAAACAAGTTTAGAATTGGTTGACCCGTATTCCAAGATAACTATGTGATTGATCAAATATCAAATCACATATATGGGTTCAATCGGTTCTAACAATCACTAGGATCGGTTATACCTTAATATGGAAATACTTGTGATCGGTCACACAAGTTACCAGGACCGGTTACATCAGTTACCAGGATCGGTAACCATATTCCCATGGTATTGCTCGTGATCGGTCACACCAGTTACCAGGATCAGTTACCAATTACAAGGATCGATTACACAATACTCTGTGATCGGTCACACCAATTACTAGGATCGGTCACACCAATTACAAGGATCGGTCACACCAATTACAAATATCGATCATACCATCTCATGGTGATTACTTAGGATCGGTTACACCAATTAATGAAAACTAGTCATACCAAATCATAAGTCAGGCATTGTGATTAGTTATACCAAGATACATAACCAAGTTTAAGATCGGTTCTACCATCTCACACATATTGGTCATCCAAAGATTTGTAATGAATAGCCAAACCAATAATCCTAATGATTTCCCTTTCGATTCACAAAACAAGTTCATGAATGTACTTCCTTTAAACAAATGTAAAACATTATTTCCTAGTATGAAATCTTCGTCATAACCCATTCACATAATCATAACAGTATATACAAGATTATGTCGATGTCATATCTACGAAGTTCAAAAGATAAACGTTATTCTTCGTAGTCTAATTCCCTAATACTATGATCATACAAATATGACCATGTCACATCACTAGAGTATCATACAATATGTACAGTATATACAGCTTCGCATTTATGTTTTCAATATAGCACGACTTGAAAGATACGTTAGGAATGAAGCAGTTCAAGTCAATATTACTAACCTCGAGTGGAAGGATGATGTCATCATTATAGTTTGCTACTTCTTCACATTCTCCAGGTCTTCAGAGTAATACTTGTATGTCCCAACATTCCTAGACTTTCTAGTCTAACCTAAACAAAATTGACTCTAGTATATAATCAAGCGACTTTAGATGAGTTTTGACACACTAAAATATGACAACCAAACTTGACATACCAACGCTTGGTGAGTTCAACCGATCTATGCTCTAACACGAATGATAATCTTGAATCACTATTTAGATTACGAACAATAAAATTATCCTTAACCGAAATTCATCAAGTATGAACAAATGTTCATTAAGCTTAGTCATATATTTCGAGGACTAATTACAAGATAAACTTGACTCGAAATTCTTAATATGCTTATGATAGTCTAATTAGTTATGCGACAACGCCTCATAGATAGAAAGATGAATATAACTTGAGATATAGGTGGTTTCAGTCTTCACTTACCTTTTGTTGAAGAAGTTCTCCAAAAGCTTCGGTTGATCTTTGCCTTCAAAGGTAGAACGCAATGATGACTGCCGTGATGTCCGTTTCTCAACTACATCTTCTATCCTAATCCGAGACTTAACTAATTGTAGACTAGAAATCAAGATATAGTTTTGACAACTAAATTTGATAACAAGATTGAGATAGCAACACTTGTGAGTTCGACCGAGCAATGCTCTAACAATCTCCCCATTTTTCAATTTTAGTGAAAAACTATCAATACTTATGGATATAAAAATAAAGCTTCAAAAACTATTTGAATCCATCATGCCTTGATTTCCTTTGTTTCTTCAACTCCTTAAACTCTTCGTTACTTAAAGTTGCAATGATTCTGAACGTTTTCAACTCAGCATCGTTGTTGTTGAATATCCATTTGCATAGCGATAACAACTTTTGAAAACAAATATTCTCAATTGTCGTTATACAGAAACATAATATTATTATGTTCTCCAAAGCTCAATTGTATCACAACTTTGAAGTAATACTACGGTGATATGTTTCTCCTCCTTAATCAATACTTACATATTTTGCATAATAGGTGAAACCTATAGATTATTGATTTACTCCCCCTTACATAATGATCCGTAAACCATATGTGTGTAGTGCGAAACTACTAATTAATTCTCCCCCTTTTTGTCAATAAAAATTGACAAAGGTACGAAAATCATGGGATGTAATGAATTCAACCAAAATATATTTCAAGATTTAAGAAAGTTAGAGATAATACATAATAACATAGTTAATATGTAACTCCTCATATCAACTTTATTTAGATGATATCACATAGTAAGAAAATACTTAGCGCTCATCTAGGAGACTTAAGATACAAGCATCTCCTGTAAATTCCACAACCACACACCCCACAAAGATATAACAATTAAACACCGGTTCATTTAACAACTCTCCCACATTTGATTTCATTCCTGAGAGAACAACATGGGTGATCTTAATTACTTTGAAAAAGAAGGATTTTGAATAAGATGACAACAATTCCTTACCTGGAACACAAGCTTTATTGCCCAAAAGATATGAGTTATTTATGGGGCAATACTTTGTACTTGAGTTAATAATCCAAAACAACACCAATAGACTTCCGAAGGTGTTGAAACGTTGCGGTGTCTAAAGGCTTGGTGAGAATATCAGCCAATTGTTGTTTTGATGGCACAAATTCTATGTTGACAATACCATTTTCATAGAGATCTCTAACGAAGTGGTTTCTTATGTCAATGTGCTTAGTTCTTGAGTGCTCAACAGGATTCTCAGTGATTCGAATCGCACTTGAGTTATCACAAAAGATTTTCATTGTTCCAGTATCGATTCCGTAATCAGTAAGCATTTGTTTCGTCCATAAAAGTTGAGTACAACACGAACTTGCAGCAGTGTATTCGGCTTCACAAGTTGATAGAGATTGTGAGTTTTTTTATTGTTGTGCCAAGCAACAAGGTTTAGTCCAACATAGTAGAATCCTCCTGATGTGGTTTTCATGTTTTTTACACAACTTTCCCAATCTGCATCAGAATACGCTGTAAGATCTGTGTTAGTATCAAACGTATAAGAGAGACCATAACCAACAATATGTTATATATATCTTATGATCCGTTTAGCAGCTACAAGATGAGATTCTTTTGGCTTAGAATGAAATCTAGCATAACAACCAATGCTAAAAACGATATTTGGTCTTGTTTCCGTTAGATATAGAAGACTTCCAATGATGGATCTGTATAATTTTTGATCAACATCAACACCTTTCTCATCTTTATGCAACTTTCCATTAGTGGGCATAGGAGTTAGCTTAGGAGTACTTTTCTCAAGGCCAAATCTTTTAACAAGATCTTTTGCATACTTTTCTTGAAAAATGTAAATCCCATCCTTATGTTGTTGAATTTGTATACCCAAAAAGAATCTTAATTCACCAACATTGCTCATCTTGAATTCCTTGCCAAGAGAGGTTTGAAACTCTTTAGCAAATTTCTTGGAAGTAGATCTATAGATTATGTCATCCACATAGATTTGAGCAATAAGGACATCTTTCCCACTCCATTTGGTAAACATAGTCTTATCAGCTCCACCTCTTGAGAACCATTTTCTAAGAAGTGAAGTGGAAAGTCGTTCATACCATGCTCGAGGTGCTTGTTTTAATACGCATAACGCCTTCTTGAGCTTAAAGACATGATCGGGATATTTTGGACTTTCAAATCCTTTAGGTTGAGTAACATAGACTTACTGCTAAGAATGTAGCACTTACTGCCGAACACACGAAGAATATTGCACTTACTGCTGAACACACGAAGATAGTGTAAGTTAGGTTTATTACCATACCATAACTCATAAGGAGTATTTAGGGTTTGTGAGCGCAAACACACATGATTGATCAAGTAGCATGCTGTAAAGACAGCTTCTCCCCAAAACTTTAAAGGTAAGTTTTTTGTGTGGAGCATTACTCTGTCCATTTCCTGTATACTTATATTTTTCTTTTCTGCAACTCCATTGGCTTGTGGAGTTATGGGTGGTGAATATTGTTGAATAATACCTAGTTGGTCACAGAATTTGAACACTTTAGTATCCTTGAATTCAGTTCCCCGATCGCTCCTAATTTTCTTTAGTTTGTGACCTTGTTCATTATGGATTCTATTAACAATAATCTTGAACTCACTTAAGGTCTCATTCTTGTGTGCCAGGAACGCCACCCTAGTAAATCTTGTGTAATCATCAACCATTACCAAGGAATATTTCTTCCCTCAAACAGTAGGTTGTTGAATGGGTCCAAAGAGATTCCATATGAATTAAATCAAGTGGAGCTTCGGTGGTAATTTATCGAGATGATTTATGTGGAACTTTCACTTATTTACCTTTTTAACAAGCTCCATAAACACCATCGATCTTAGCATTGATTTTGCGAACACCTCAGACAAGTTCTTTGTTAATTATCTCGCCAAGAAGGCGAAAAAATTGATGTGACCAAAACGCTCATGCCAAAAATGCGTAGATTCCATCTTTGTCAGATTGCAACAAATATTAGACTGAATATCCAAAAGATAACAATTATTTTTGCCACGTATTCCTCGAAAAATTACTTTTCCAGTTTTATCTTCAATGTCACATCCTTCAACACTGAAGATAACTTTATGGCCTTTGTCACAAATTTGACTAATAAAAATAAGATTTGCAGTCATACCTTTGACGTAAACTATATCATGGATTTCAGGCACACCAGGAAGCTTGATCGTTCCCTTTTTGCTAATGTAGCAACAACTCCTGTCTCTGAATGTTACAGGTCCTCCATTAAAGTCGCTTGAATTCATAAACCACGTAAGATCACCTGTCATATGCCGGCTACATCCACTGTCAAGAAACCATTGAAAGGTTGAAGTTGACTTTAAAGCAAAAGCTCTCATACTAACATTATTTTTCCTACTGGAATATTTTGTTAGATTTCTAAAACACATAAGGTTATAAAAAAGTTTTCTAGCTTTCTTGTTAAGACTACTAGCAACCTTTAATTTCTTCCTGAAGAGCTTTTATGTATGTTGATAATGATTGAAAGCACCACAAAACATACATGAGCCAACAATTTTTGAAGTAACATCATACGATTCTTTCGAACCAATCTGAGTCGCATCGGTTTTATTGAAGCCTAAGCCTCGTTTATCTCCAAACTGATGACAATTCTGTAAACACGGATTAAGAGAAATTATCGAATCCTTAGAGATATTGGAAGATTTTTCAGCAGAGTTCCCAATCCCAAGAGTTTTAACGAGAGCAATTTTATAATGATCTGCTTCAGTAATAATCTCTTTATTAATTTTAATCTGTTCATCTAATTTATCCTGGAGAGTTTTTTTTCCCCTTTCAGATCCTTCTCGAAGATCAGATTCTTTAATGTAAATTTCACAGTGAAGTTCATCGACTTTCCTTATCAATTGTTCTTTCTCATGAAAAAGTTTTTCGATCATCTTCTTCAAATCATTACAAAGATCAACATCGATGGTTTCTAGAACACACTCGGGATTTGGTATAATCTGTGTTGGTGATACGTTCGTCGAGATTATACTCATATCCATATACTCAGATTGCTTCAAACACAAACTTACTAGGTCTTAAACGTGTTTTCCTGCTCTGATACCAATTGAAAACACTAGGGGTACCAAAATACACCGCCAACTTTTTCTTAGGAAATCTGTATGGACAAACTTAAATACAATTCCGAGAGTGAAACTTAATGAATCTAGATCAAGGAATCATATCTAGAGTTATATCTCTTTCTCTCACAATCAGAAAGTTTACAAAGACTAGTCCGCGAACCTGATTCTCGTGTGAGAGTACTTGGGTGATTCCAAAGATGAATTTCCAAGCAATCAATCAAGTCGTATCCAACAAACAAGGATGGATGTATCTACTTTGATTGATTTACGTACAACATGTGATATTTCAATTATAAAGATAAACAATATAATGCGGAAAAAGAAATAACACAGACATCAGAAGTTTTGTTAACAAGGAAACCGCAAATGCAGAAAACCCCCGGGACCTAGTCCAGATTGAACACCAAACTGTATTAAGCCGCTACAGACACTAGCATACTACCAATTAACTTCGGATTGGAATGTAGTTGAGACCGAATTAAACCCTCACAACAATTCATTTACAGTCGCGCTCCTTACGCCCCTTGATTCCCAGCAGGACTCTGCGCAAATTATTCCCTTTGCTGATGTCCTCTATAGCTTAAGAGTTGCTTCAACTCAACTGAAGACTCTAAACCAATCTGCTTCCCACAAATAAGCCTATATGTATGATTTCCTTTTTGATCGTAGATCACGGTGAGACTGGAAATCGATGGCAATAGACAAAGTCTAGCTAACCTCAAAATCCGGACTTATGCTACCCGAAGTGCAACCTAGATTATTATTCACCTCACAAGTATTAAACTTGTGAAATCAACAAAGTCTGAGACAAAGAGAACTTTGATGATTTTTATCTATCTTGTTCAAGTGAGCAACTCAACAATCGAACAAGATCAGGATACTCGAGCTATCACGTAAAAAATAGCTGGACATGGCTTCATGAATCCCTATGAAGTATTTTTAGTCGCTAAACCCTAGAAGGGCTTTAGGAAGAGGACGACTCTAGTTTTACAACTAGGACACACAAAGAAGTAATATCAGGATTCAAAAATCCCAGTTTTTTGAGGTTCCCCTTTTATAAAACATTCAAAGCATAGGTTGCTGTAGGTTTAAGCTAAGATAGCTTTGGAACCAAGCAAACAATATCCATCATTAGATGAATTTTTGAATCTGATCAACATAAAAAGATATATACTCTGTTTAGGATAAACCGTAACCGAACCATGTACAAAGACCACGCTCATAAGTGGTTAGTCGAAACTAGCCAACTGAACTATAAGCTTGAGCATTTTCATATAACACTTAAGACTTAACTCGAGTCACAATCATGTGATCAAATATATTTATAGTATTTTTAGAGATTATTCAAATGATAATTATCTCGGAGAAATAGTTTATGTGCATATGAATTTAATCGACATGGTAAGTAGGCGTACTATGTACATATACTTAACCTGTTCGTGAACATTTATGTCATGGTACGTGTACCAGTATGTATACCTTAAGACATGACCGAGTTACAGAGCTCACAATTTTTTTTTGGTACGTGTACTGGTATGGATACCTTAAGACAATAACTTCCGGAGTTCACATAACTTTTCTGGTACGTGTACCGGTATGGATACCAAACCGGTTCCGGGACCAACAGTTCTTTTCTAGTACGCGTACTGGTTTGCGGACCGATACGGGTTCACGAGTTCACAGAACTTTTAAGGTGTGTATACTAATATGCGCACCAAAAATATGTTTTTCGACATATAGCTACTTCGTTACGTGTATTGAGTACATGTATTGCGACTTCAGACCTATAACAGTTCTCTCAGTTTGTAAGACTGATATATATTGTCTTGTATCCGAATTTATAGTAGTTCAATATTTCTCTCTAAATTGATTCGAAACATTCCCAAATAACATCACATATCACTATTCCAGGCTATTTTCGAATGATAATCTTGGATCACTATTTAGCTTACGAACAATAAAAAATTTCCTTAACCGAAATTCATCAAGTATGAACAAATGTTCATTAAGCTTAGTCATATATTTCGATGACTGATTACAAGATAAACTTGACTCACAATTCCGGATATGCTTATGATAGTCTAATTAGTTATATGACAACGTCTCACAGATAGAAAGATGAATTTAACTTGAGATATAGGTGGTTCAGTCTTCACTTACCTTTTGTTGAAGAAGTTCTCCAAAAGCTTCGGTTGATCTTTGCTTTCGAACGGTAGAATGCAATGATGACTGCCGTGATGTCCGTTTTTCAACTACATCTTTTATCCTAATCCGAAACTTAACTAATTGTAGACTATAAATCAATATATAGTTTTGACAACTAATATGACAACAAGCTTGAGATAGAAACACTTGTGAGTTCGACCGAGCAATGCTCTAACAATAATAACAATACCAATACCAGATGAGTTATTGTTTTCATCATAACTAGCATCGCAATAAAACAGTCTTCAGTCACTTGGTAGATCTAGCAAACTTGGTTCCTGAAGAACAATGGGAGCAACTGCTTGGTTAGTTACATTGTTACCAAACATAATATTCAATTCATTGACCATTTGTATAGCAAGTCTAGTTGCCTAAAAAGGATTTTGATTTTTATCTTGGAATACTTTAAAACACCTGTCTCGCCAAATGCACCAGATAAAGATGGCACCTAACTTATCACTAAGGCCTGTACTAGTAATATGCTTCCTTATCCAATCTTTAACATAGATATTACTATTCAAGTCTTGCATGACGTGGTGACTCCAATAGAGAGTATACCACACAACAGTAGCAAAAGGACAATGAAGAATCAAGTGTTTCGATGTTTCCTGATAATTACTATCACACATGCTGCAGTAATCATGATGGTTTGAATGGTTAGTTTCTAGCCTACTTTTAGTAGGAAGAATATTTTGGTATCACTTACATATGAACAGTTGTACTTTAGGAATGACATATAATTTCCATATGGCTTTATAGATAGGATCAATGTTCTGAGTTGTCAAAAGTCTATAGCAAGATTTAACCGAAAAGGAACCATTCCTGGCATGAGGGCAGACTAATTTGTCTTCTCCAGTAATATGGATCCTGGTATTACAAATTTTGATCACATTTTCAATGGTGAAGAAAGCCTCTAGGAGATTCTTATTCCACTGTTTAATATCTTGTTATATAAATGTGTTGACCTTATAGTTAGGATTTGGTTGATTAATGCAAAAAGAATAACAAGCATTAAAAATGCAAGGGTCCCTGAAAAGCATAGATACTATTACCAGTTCTAAGATCCCAAATGCAATTATCCCTAATGGCATATAAACCATGATAAATGCTTCTCCAAACAAATGAGCAATCCTTATTTTTTTGGTAATGAAGAGGATGACAATTCCTAAAATATTTTCATTTAAGAATTTTAAACCACAAAGCATTAGAGGCATGCACCAATATCCAAGCTGCTTTAGCAGGAAGAGTGATGTTAAGTTTTTTAAGGTTTCTAAACCTTAAGCTTCTTTTGATCTTTATGGGAACATATCTTTCTCCATTGATTAGATATAAACCTCAATGATGAGTTTTTCTCCACCAAAAGTCTCTTTGTATTTATTCCATTCTATTGGTTGTACTATCCGGCAGAAGGAAAGTATTCCTATAATATAACAAGGAAGATTTTAAAACATTTTGGACCATGACAGACTTACCGGTTTGAGACAACTGTTTTCCTTTCCAGTTAGGAACTTCGTTATCAAAATTATTAGCTAGATGGCCAAAGAAGTGTTTTTTAGACCTACCAATGAATATAGGTGTCCCTTGATATTTATCATTTAGGACAAGCTTTCTCACGTTTAAAGATCTGATAAGGGAAACACATAACTCATGATGCACATTTTTGCTAAAAAAACATCATGATTTTTGAAAGTTTATGAGTTGACCCGAGATGAAGCTAAAATATTTTATTACGAACATAAGATTTTCAGCTTCTCGATGAGTAGCCTTTGCAAAAATCAAGCAATCATCTGCAAACAAAAGGTGAGAGATGTCAGGGGCATCTCTAGTAACCTTGAAACCATGAATAATGTGGTTGCTTTCAGCATGGATTAGATACCTCGAGAAAGCTTCCGTGCAAAGAATGAATACATAAGGAGATAAAGGATCTCCTTGTATCATGCCTCTGGTAGGCTTTAAAAGTTTTGTATGGAGACCCATTTAGTATGATGGAAATGCCAGTAATACTCTTATAGTTGCCTTTTTAGCTTCGCTCTTCTACCTAAAAGATTTAATTGTTATCCTCTCTGTCCACCTGTTAATACACAAATATTACTTCTAGGTAAAACAATGTATTGTCGAAGTACTTTCTTTAGGTTCAAAAATCAAAATCGTACAAAAGAGCCTAAACCAAGAAATTGGCCGTTCACGTTTTGCTTCGGGTATAAAGAGAGAAGATCGGTTGATCTTAAGGGAGGGAAAGCAAATAAAGTTGAGGAAATCAATGGTGATTGAATTGTTGAGTGTTAGGTTGTCGAACTATGAAAGAATCAGAGCTTAAGAATGATAAGCTTGTTCTTACTTTTGAATATACAAAGGCGCCTATTTATAGTTGTAGGGAAAACTCACTGTTTCCTCATAGGTAGTGGAGATCGTGAAGAGATGGAGATAATGGAGGTAACGATAATGTTAGGCCCATTATGCTAGGGAAGCTTCCATAAACCTGTAAGCCATTGCTCCATTACTTTACCACTTCCTTTTACCGCTCTTAACCGTCACCACTACTTGTTACTTCCTTATCACGGGTTGTTTGCCACGCTGCATGTTGTTGTACCCACCAGACCAATACCCATAAATAATTCCCCCACGTAACATGATTCGATTTTTCGTAGGAATTAGTAGTGTAACACCCCGTGTTTTTAGCATGGCGCATGCTAAAAGATGCGTCATGGCCTGAGATGAAGCTTTCAAGCTTCCATTTCTTGGTGAGAAGTGGATTGGATTAACGCCAAAATCAAGCCAAAATGGCACATTATGCGGAAGATTGTCCTAGAGCCAATATTGCACAATCATTATGCATCAGGCCAGAGAGGGCTGGCCGAACAAGCGTTGCGCAATCATTGTGCGCAATTGTTAGAGAATTGCTCGGTTGAACCCACCAAGCATTGGTATGTAAAGTTTGGTTGTCATATTTTAGTGAATCAAAACTCATTAAAAGTGTTGCTTGATTATGTACCAGAGTCAACTTCGTATAGGATAAACTAGAAAGACTAGGATATGAGACATAAAAGTATTACTCAAAAACTTGAAGAATGTGAAGAAGTAAAGAGCTACATTGACGACATCATCCTTCCTCTTGAGGTTAGTAATATTTTGACTTGAACTGTTTCATTCCTAACGTATCTTTCAAGTCGTGCTATATTGAAAACATAACTGTGAAGCTGTGAATGATTATACTCTAGTTAGACATAGTATTAAGGAATTATAATACGAAGTATAACGCTTATCTTTTGAACTTCGTATATAAGACAACGACATAATTGTATGAATGTTATTGTGATTATGTGTATGGGTAAAGGTGAAGATTTCATCCTAGGAAACAATGCTTGCATTTTTTTAAAGGAAGTACATTCATAAACTTGTTTTGTGAATCGAAATGGAAATCGCTAGGCTTATTGGTATTGTTATTCATTGCATATCTTTGGATTACCAATATGTGTGGATTAGTAGAACCGATCATAATCTGTTATATATCTTGGTAAAACTATTCACAGTGCCTGACTTATGTATTGGTATGACTTTTATTAGTGCAACCAATCCTAAGTAATAACCTAAGATGGTATGATCGATATTTGTAATTGGTGTAACCGATCCTAGTAATTGGTGTGACCAATCACAAAAGAGTTGTGTAATCGATCCTAGTAATTGGTGTAACCGGTCCTAGTAATTGGTGTAACCGATCCTATTAACTGGTGTAACCGATCACAAGTAATACCATGATAATATGGTAACCGGTCTTGGTAATTGATGTAACCGATCCTGGTAACTGATGTAACCGGTCCCAGTAACCATATGGAGGTAGAACCGATCCTTGTGTTTGGTAGAACCGTAAACCCATGATTGTTGATTTGATATTTGATCAATCACATAGTTCTTGGAAATCAGATGAACCAATTCTAAACTCGTTTGGAAGTGTGGTAAATCGGTTCCAAGATTGTAAATATGAAAAGGGATTTACAAAGAAAAAGATGTCGACATACTTTGAACATGTTCAGTAATTCTTATCTTTTATTGTTCAAAGATATTCCTTAATAACTCAAGGGAATCCCTGACCGAAATAAATTAAGAATCTTTTAATTAAGGTTATTAATTTTATATGCTTTTAATTACCAGCAATTAAATGCATATCTCTGGAGAATAAAAATTGGTAATGTGCATTTACTAATTGGAGATTTTTTAGTGAGATTTTGGAAGATATTGGACAGAGCATTTCCAGGAATTATGAAAACCGATTTGGGAATTTATTGCATATCTTGAGAATATTCGGTTTCGGAAATTCCTTGGTGTCCAAACATCCTTGGTATATAAATACCTAAGTTTGCATTTCGAGTAAACTAATCCTAAGAGCCAGCAAAACTACCTTGTTGTGTTGTTACTGGTGGAGCCGTCTATTCGGAGAGGAAAGTAACCTAATTAGGCGAAATCTCTTACGACCGCTCGTTTAAAGACTTCTTTGGGATCAAGAAGCTCTACGAGTACCGTTGGTGGGAAACTAGATAATTGCAGTGTTATTAGTTTTCGATTGATTTGATTGACTAACTGTTGTTGAATTTTGATTGCACCTAGTTTGTTTATTCTTGAGAATCTTCTCTTCTGATATAAGATTCACTCAAACTAGATCGAAGTGTCAACGGGATTTTTAGAACAGTTTGTAGATCTAAAGACGTCTTGTGATATAATCCATTGTTAACAGACTCCATTCTGTGCGTGATTGATCACAAGAGATTCAAGTTGTGGTGTGCAGGTGTTTATTGAAGATCTAAGAAGATTTGAAGACAAAGAAGATTTCTTATTGGTTTCATAATATTTGGTGTGCACAAAACTTGATCGGCTGGGATCCAACTATAATCGGTTTATCTTTGATAGATTTGATTGATTAGTTGCGTAGATCGGCATCACATATAGTATCTTGATAGACTCTATATTGGTTGATTGCTTAGTCTAAACACGGCTACTTTGGTAGTTGTTGAATAGATGGATCTAGAACCCGACAAAGGAGTTTATTGGAGTAAACAGAAGAGCCTTTGTCAAACTCATATCACTGAGATTGAATAGAGTTGTTACCGAACAGATTTGTTGTTCCTTTATTGTTTGGAATACGAACCAAAGGAATTGTTCCAGTGCGTGCCCTTATCGAATGTCGGAAGCGCAGGGATATTGAAGAAACTAGGTTAACTATAGGTTTAGTGCTTGGTCTCAACTATACGAAGTTGGTTTAGATTTTGTATAACGGCTTAATTTTGAGAGTATTCAATTCTGGACTAGGTCCCGGGGTTTTTCTGCATTTGCGATTTCCTCGTTAACAAATTCTTGTTGTGTCTTTTACTTCTCTATTTCCGCAATTATAATTGTTTTTATTATAATTAAAAGTAAAATACACAAACGTTAATTCCGTATTACTTGATAGTGATCCTATAGAGTTTGGTTAAGTCCGAACCTATTATCAAGTAATCACACTTTGATTGTTGTGTTGTATCGATCTAGTATCCTTAGACGATCACACAAAGTGTGAATACCGATTCGTTGTATTGTCTCGACTTAGTCCATAGACAATCACTTTCGGTAAGAGGACTTATAGGTGGAAAAGTTATAGATTGAGGTATATTTGGGTACCCTCGTCTTTTCAGCAATCATTGTATGCAATCATTATGCGCAATCATAGTTGGACTTGGTGAAAACATTTTGCTCCCCTTTCCAAAGTTGTAGAAATTGCAAGTTAACATATATAGGGAGGGGTAGTGGGTTGAAGGTGTATAAATGATGCGTAAGCCTCATTTATAGCTGCGTAGCCTTGCGAAGAGGGAATTTGATTCTTAGGCATCACTATGCCATGTCGCGGACCCGATAATGCATAATCATTGTGCATTATGACGGAATAGCCTATACGGACTAGGCCGTTACCATTTTAGCTAGGCCACGACCTTGCAAACGAGTTGGCTTAAGTTTCTGTCCCTTCGAACTACGGTCTGTGCTTGATCCCTTTAAAGTAGGGAAGGGTACGTAGGCAGCCGCAATGAGTTGCAGCATTATCGGTCCAGCACTTTGTCCCTTCATATCATTTAAGCTCGGTAGCTCGATGCAAGAGATGATTGTGGCCAGACTTGATGAGGCAAGTTGCATGCCATCCAATGGATGCTCATACTTCCTATCAAGCCGTTTGACTTAGGCATGTACCAATGGCGCATTGGGCATGGACTCGAAAGTAAGCTACATCGATATGCAAGTTAGCGGAGCTTGCATAAGCCTAAGGAAAGTACGACATGAGCCTGATTGATGCACCCTTGGCACGAGCAAGACAAGTGCATACTCTCAGTAATGCCGAAGCTTAGTGAAGAGGAAGTGCGACGGTTGCTCAGCTAGATAGGAAATTCAGTGATGAATTTCCTTACGTTGAGGCAAGGCACTCGGAAGCCAGAGATGCATGTAAGGTGCATTGGCCATAGCCTTCAAGGCCTTATACCCTTTTGCGGACAAGGGTAAGATTGGAATGGTGTGGAAGCTAAGTTAGCTGCATCATGCTTTATGAGCATGCTTGTAAGGGCAAATGAGCATGCATCTGCCTAGCTTTAAGGCCCAGATTGTAGCTTCATCATGGCGCATCGGGGGAGTTATGGCCTGCACGCCCAGGTTCGCTAGGCGTAATTTTCCGGTCCGTCACAGTTGGTATCAGAGCAAGTTCCAAGATAACTCTAGGGACTGTGCGGAGTGGATTCGTCAAACGAGTATTGTTTCCTTATACAGGAAATAAAGTTGGAGAGTAGGCCAACTTTTGCGCGGATGTTGGCAACTGGCCATATTTGGTGTTGGCAACTGGCCGACTAATATTTCTTTTGGCAACTGGCCATATTTGGGGTTGGCAACTGGCCGACTATTATTTATTTTGGCAATTGGCCATATTTGGTGTTGGCAACTGGCCGGCTAATATTTCTTTTGGAAACTGGCCATTTCTGACGTTGGCAACTGGACGACTATTATTATAGGGATTTCTGAGTGGTGGTATGGGACGCCCCTTAGGATACCTGGTTGAGATATCATTTGGAACCTGGCCAACTCGATATTCTCGGTAACATTGTGGGCGCTTTTGGATCCCTGGGCAGGCGGTATGGGACATTTGCTCAGAAGGTCTATATTGATGTTCACGACAACTTGAAGAAACCCGTGATTTATGAGCATATGGTATGGGACTTTTGCTCAAGAATCCAAACCGAAGAGATTGTCCACAATAGTTTTTGTTTTGAATTTCGGGGACGAAATTCTTTAAAAGGGTGAATAATGTAACACCCCGTGTTTTTAGCATGTCGCATGCTCAAAGATGCGCCATGGCACGAGATGAAGCTTTATCCAATGCTTCCGTTGCGTTAAGAGGAAAATTGGCCTAGAGCCAATGTTGCATCATCATGATGCATTAGGCCAGAGAGGGCTAGCCAAGTAAATATTGCAATATGCCAGATAGAATGTCGCGTAATCATTGTGCGATAGCCGGAACCAGTATTGCACAATCATTATGCAATACTGCAGAAGTGAGTGTTGAGCAATCATTGTGCGCAATCATTGTACGCAATCATTATGCGTAATCATTGTCCATGAATAGTGAAGCAAGCATGTCAATTTGCTCCCTAATTCTAAGTTGTAGAAATTGCAAGTTAACATATATAGGGAGGGGTAGTTGGTTGAAGGTGCATATGCGGACCATGCACCAAGTAAGCTTTATAGCTTAGCCGGAAGAGTATAAATGATGCCTAAGTCTCATTTATAGCTCTGTAATATTGCAAATGGGGCATATGATGCGACGGCATCACTATGCCACGCCGCGGACCCGATGATGCATAATTATTGTGCATCTTGATGGAACGGCCTATACGGACCATGCCATTACCATTATTTCAAGTCCACGACCTTGCAAACGAGTTGGTTTAAGTTGCTTGTCCCTTATGGATGAACTACGGTCTGTGCTTGATCCCTTTAGAGTAGGGAAGGGTACGTAGGCAGCCGTAATGAGTTGCAGCATTTCCGGTCCAGCACGTTGGCCCCTCATATCGTCTAAGCTTGGTAGCTCGATGCAAGGGATGATTGCGTCCAAACTTGATGAGGCTTAGTTGCATGCCAGTAATGGATGCTCATACTTCCTATTAAGTTATAAAGAGTTGGTAAGCGAGGTAAGGTAAGGAAAGGAAATAGGCTTAGAGCGGCCTATGCCTAAGTCCAAGGCACATGCCTTATACCTGGACAAGACTCGGCAGTATGACGGTTGCTCAGTTAGATAGGAAATTCAGTGATGAAATTCATACGTTGAGGCAAAGCCAGTGATGCATGCAATAGGAATTAGCCTTGGCCTTATTGCCTTACATCCTTTAGCGGACAAGGGTAGGTTTGGAACATTGTGGAAGCTAAGTTAGCTGCATCATGCTTACGGAGCATGCTTGCAATTGCAAATGGACGTGCATTTGCCTAGCTTTAAGGCCCGGACAGTAGCTTCATCATGGCGCATCGGGGAAGTTATGGCCTGCGCGCCCAGGTGCGCCAGGCTTAAATTTTCCAATCCGTCACAGTAACCATACCTAAACATGTATATTGAGTTGGATCAATAATAGTTAACCGAAGTTAGCCATATGAACATTTTTGTCTTAGCCTTATTCATCTAACACTTCTATACCAAATATGATGATCAGTAAATCATGAAAGATAATCAAATGAATCTAATTGTGTTTCAAATAGAGTTGTTCAATTGTTCAATATCTCATAGAAATATACATGAACAAATTAAAACAAAATCGGATTGATTCGTAATTGTACAAAGTACTTATATAAGAATCAATTCATGAACATTAAGCCAAGGTTTGCAAAGTTAATTTGCATTCCTTAAATCATAAATGTTTTAGTTCATGAGTATGAGAATCATACATAACCGATTTTAGAACTTAACCACTGTGTTCGCAAACCAGGTACGCGAACAACAGCTCCGGACCTTGGCCTAGTCAAGCCGTTCGCAAACCAGGTTGGCGAACAACCATCCCGGACCCAACTCAGGTAAACCTGTTCGCATACTAGGTACACAAACAAGAGTTCCAGACCTTCTCAGGTAAATCCATTCGCATACTAGGTACGCAAACAAGAGTTCGGACCTGAATCATAACAAAACAGTTCGCATACTGAGTACGCATACTGTGTTGTATCCAGACATGGATAATTGTTCTAAACTCCCATTTCAATCATTGAAACATCCTTAGAATACGACAATGGTAATCTCACACATACCATTAGCTTTAAGTAATTTTCAAGTGATTGAATGATCAATACGAAACTTCCCAAGTTAACATCAAATGACTGTCTCACACAAACCATATAAGAAGTTCAAGTTAATTTTCACATGATCATCTTTTGACTTAATATTTAGTTTCCAACAAATAAATTGTTTCCAACTAAAATCGTCAAGAATATGATGAACATAGCTAAAGCAAAAAGCTTCCAACACATATTTCGAGAAATAGATAAGCGAGATAAACTCAGCTCGAAATATCAAATGTGTATAATGTAAAAGTCTATATAGCTGTACGACTTAGTCTCATTAGAAGATAGAATAGAATAGACTCCTGAGTGATATATAAGTTTTAGTCTCCACATACCTTTTGTTGATGAAGTTCCTCCAAGCTCCTCAGTAGATCTTCTTATTCAATTGGTGAACGCCGTGAAGTCTAAAGCTCAACTACACATTATATCCTAATCCGAGACATAACTATAAGTAGATTAGAAATCAAGTATATAGTTTTGATCAACTAAACTTGACAAACAAGCTTGAGATAGCAACGCTTGCGAGTTCGACCGAGCAGTGCTCTAACAGAGGAAATATTATAATTTTCTCCCTTGTCAAAAATCCACCATCAACATTAAGTCCCATGCTTAGCGCGGAACAATGTTTCGTGCTATGCACTAGATGGTGACATTGACACTTACAGAAGATCTCAAAGAAATTTGAAGTTCATAAGATAAAGAGTGAGTACCTATCTCTTTTCTTATTTTATATCATGAGGGATATGTCCTCATAAAATGGTTAGGAGAATCCCACCTTGGCCGGCATCAACAAACTAGTAGTATCAACAGTGTTTGACAACAACTGCGATCAGGTTGGAGCAGGTATGGCCGTTCGCGCGAGCAAAGACATTGGCTAGAGTTGGCATGGTCTTCCGCGGGAGCCAAGGTGGCTACGGCCACAGACCTTGATGGATCGAGAAGAACAGTGGCCACGGCCACGAACCCTGGACGGGACGAGCATGAGTGGCCACAGCCACAAACCTTAACAGGACGAGACATGCATAAGTGGCCACGACCATGAACCTTGGCATTACGGTACATCGCAGGCGTGATTATTGCATCTCATCCTCTCATAAAAGCTTAGCCGGCTAATCACAGCTGACTCCATATGGTGGGAGTTAGAGTCAGGTGTGATTGATTATTTTCTTATGTAACAGTCAGTTTTGAAGTTTTGGATGACTACTGTGATAGACCGGCAAATTACGCCTAGCGTGCCAGGGTGCGCAGGCCATAACTTCCCTAATGCTCCATGATGGTGCTATTTACCGGGCCTTAAAACTAGGCAAATGCACTTTCATCTGCCCTTGCAAGCATGCTCGTGGAGCATGATGCAGCTGACTTAGCTTCCACACCGTTCCAACTTACCCTTATTATGCGAAGGGTTTAAATCCATAGAGGCTGATACAGATGCATTTTATGCATCACTGGCCTTAGAGTCTTTTCTAGGCATAGAACATGCCTTGAAATTTGCGCATATGCCATTGCAGGCCTAATTCCAACTCTTTACTTAGCTTAGGCATTGCTGAAAGCATGCACTTGTATTGATCGTGCCAAGGGTGCATAAATCAAAATCATGATGGACTTTCCTTAGGCTTATGCAAGCTCCGATACTTGCATATCGACGTAACTTACTTTTCTGGCCATGCCCAATGCGCCATTGGTGTATGCCTACGTCGAACGACTTGATAGGAAGTATGAACATCCAGAAATGTAATGCTACTTGCCTCATCAAGTTTGGACACAATCATCTCTTGTATCGCAATACAGAGCAAGAAGATATGAGAGGCCAATATGCCACAATCAACTCATAATTAGATGATATGAGCGACAAAGTGCTGGACCGGCAATGCTACAACTCATTGCGGCTGCCTACGTACCCTTCCCTACTCTAATGGGATCAAGCACTGACCATAGTTCATCCTCTAAGGGACAACAACTTAAGCCAACTCGTTTGCAAGGCCATGGTCAAGCAATAATGGTAATGGCCTAGTCCGTGTAGGACATTCCTTCAAAATGCACATAGATTGCGCAATATTGAGTCTGCAGCATGGCATAATGATACCCATGCTTAATATGCTCGATTGGCAAGGCTACGCAGGTACAAATAAGGCCTAAGCATCATTTATGCTGTTCCGGCTAAGCTATGAAGCTTACTTGGTGCATAGTCCGCATATGCACCTTCAACCAACTACCCCTCCCTATATATGTCTTAATGACATTTTTTACAACTTAAACCGGGGGACCACTTTTACATTCACCAAGTACAATTTTTGAGGTACTTGCTTCACTATTCATTGCTGTTGCCATGTACTTTTGAAAAATCGGCAATGATTGCTGAGTTTTCGTTCTGACCCATACGCCAACTTTAATATTGCAAAATGATTGGCCAGCTCGCTCTGGCATATTGCACAACTGTTGTGCAATATTGGCTCTAGGCCAACATACTGTATAATGCGCTAAGGTAGCGCTACAACGCTCAAGGCCATCTACCCAACTAGCCTAATGCATCATTTGATAACGATATTGGCCTTTGGTCAATATAGCTAGCAACATAATATTGGCCATTGGCCAATTTTCCAAACATAATGCGCCACTTTTGCGTGATATTGGCCTTGGGCCAATATGCCTCTTTTCACGCGACGGAAACTTTGGATTATACTTCATCTCAGACCATGGCGCATCTTTGAGTAAGCGCCATGCTAAAAACACGTGGTGTTACAACTACGCTATGATCCACCCTATTCGGGTTGAGTCCTCGTTGAATTCCCAAGTTTTCAAATTTTAGGGTTTTTTCTGCCCGCCTATTTAAGCAAGTAGGTAATTTTGATCATATTCATACTTCTATTCCACTTCGAAGTTCGAGATATCGTCTTCCTGCTGTATTATCATGTCTGATAACAGTGTTTCAAACCAGAATAACTCCCTTATCAAATGTATTACCTGGATTAATAGGCCGGTAAGATTCTTCATATCTCTACACTTCCCATATGATTATGTTGATAACAGTTTGGAAACGATTTGTTGATGGTTTTAGGTTTCCCGAATTAAGAAGGTACCAAGACAACACATGAGAACTAAGAGTTTCAAAGCGATAGTAATCAGACTTCTCCTTCCCTTCCTTCTTTGGAAATTGATCATTTTTTTGTTTTTGTTTTTTCTTACTCGTACATGCTTGTTTTTCCTAACATGAGATGAAAATTTTGCACGGAGAAGACGAGGAAGGTGAAGGGTCCGTGCCAATGGTCAATGAAGAGAATGTTGATGCGGGTCCCAGAGATTCTTCCAGTCTTCTAGCGCCACATGGATAAGACGAGCCAGGTTTAACCGCCAATGACTACCCCAAAGCCAAAATGCTTCTGGACTGATACCGGTTCTGCAGCTAAGACTTTACCGACCTATCTTTCTGTCTTCAACTGAAGCATCCTTAAACCACCATCTTCCTTGTTTAGGTAAGGACTGTCCGAATTAACCTTCCACACTTATACAAATCCTAACCATTTTTACCTTTGTGCCCCTTCTTCAATTTTTGACATCTGCAGTAGTATACGATGTAACAAAGTTTACTTGGAAATATGTAAACCTTGTAAATAATGGTCTGATAACTTTCCCATGAAGGAGGAGACGAAGATCAGGCTAAAGGTTAGCATTAAAGGTATGTGAACCCTATATCCAAGAATCGTTGCTTGTTGATCAGACACGAAGGATGTCCTCGGAATAACTTGACTAAAAGAATTGTTCTACATATCAAAACTACACTAAGGGTACCGGAGACGCTGCAAGTGCTGATGAGATGCAACACGATGCTGAGAAGACTCAGCATGATGTTGGTATGGTCCAACATCGGTTACTAGGGAGTAAGGCACATACCAAGAAGAGAATGTCTTCTGGAATGATGTACATTAATGTGAAGATCAATGGAGAGTGGGTATTAGCGATGGCTGATACCGGTGCTACTAAGTCCTTTATTCATCCAGACATTGGCTTAGCATTGAACTTAACAGTAACTAGCGCGGCTAGCACCATCAAGGCTGTTAACTCAGAACCACAAACCAGTCGAGGGAAAGAATGCGGATGTTCAAGTTGGAGAATAGAAAGGAAAACTAGATTTTCTAGTGATAGTCATGGATTTCTTTTGCGCGGCAAAGGCATCGACATTGCCTCATAGAGATGGGATATTGATTCAACACCCTCAATACCCATGCTTTGTCCCAAGGGTAAGACAAAGTGATGAACCAGACAAGATTTTAAGCCATGTTTGTTTGCGATTCGGGTGAAGGAAGGTCTACGTAAAGGATTGACTACTTTCCTAGGCGTGTTGGTTGAGATTAAACCGGGAAAGGTAGTAGAAGTTGTCGATGGGATAGCTGAGGTCTTAGAAGAGTTTGCGGAAACAATGCCTGCAGAACTGCCTAAGTCGTTACGGCTAAGGCGTAAGATCGGTCATATGATTGAATTGGTGCCAGGGGAAAGGCCGCCTGCATAAGCACCATATCGTATGTCACCATTAGAACTCGAGGAAATACGCAAGAAGATTTTTGAACTGTTGGAGGCAGGTTATATACAACCGTATAAAGCTCCATTTGGTGCTCCGGTTCTGTTCCAAAAGAAGCAAGATGGCTCTCTTCGTATGTGTGTATCCTATAGGGCTTTGAATAAGCTAACTTTGAAGAACAAGTACCTGATTCCGCTAGTGGCCGACTTGTTCAATAGATTATCCAAGGCTAAGTTCTTCACTAAATTGGATTTGCGCTCGGGTTATTACCAAGTGAGCATAACAGAAGGAGATGAACGAAAGACTGCAATGATAACCAGGTATGGCTCGTATGAGTACCGTGTAATGCCATTCGGCTTGACGAATGCTCCTTCAACTTTTTGCAACATGATGAATGATGTGTTCGATGAGTATATTGACCGCTTTGTAGTAGTATACTTGGATGACATAATTATTTACAGTGAGACTTTGGAAGAGCATGCGATGCATCTTCGAAAAGTGTTTGCAAAGCTTAAGGAGGCAAGTTTGTATTTGAAGAAGGAAAAGTGTGAGTTTGCCCAGACCACAATAATTTTCCTTGGCCATGTGATATCGCAAGGGTGCGTGCATATGAAACAGAAAAAGGTAGAGGCCATTATGGATTGGCCTGAGCCAAAGAAGTTAGGAGAACTTCGTTCTTTCATAGGTTTGGATAACTATTACCGGTGTTTTATTGTTGGTTATTCAAAAAAAGAAGAAGCTCATTTGACAGATTTGTTGAGGAAAGACAAATCATGGGCATGGACTGACGAGTGCCAGTAGTAATTCAGTGCAACGAAGGAAGCGGTCTCGACATAACCGGTTCTCGGGTTGCCTAGCTTTGATATACTATTTGAAGTGCACACTGATGCTTCAGACAGGGCTCTAGGGGAGTCTTGGTGCAATATGGTCATCCGACAGCTTAGAGAGTCATAAGCTTCACGATGCTGAAGGAAGATACACTGTGCATGAGAAAAACATGCTAGCAGTGATAGATTTCCTAAGAAAATGACGCCATTATCTGTTAGAAACTTATTCATCATAAGGACAGACAATGTGGCCATTACGTTATTTACCATCCAGAAGAAACTTTTGCCAAAACAAGCAAGTGTTAAGTGCATATTTTGCATATATTTAGTGTCGAATCCATGCTAGTAATTTTCTAATATTCTTGCAAATTATTGTATATTACGTTTGTTTTTCTTTATTTGTGTTTTATTAGGTGAATCATCCAAAAGAAGCGAATTGGCACTTAATTGTGCAAGCAAAAGAAGTTAGCTACAAGCGGAGAAGGACCAAAGACCAAGTAGAGATCGTTCATATCTAGGAGTTCTTACTATTATCTTGAAGAGGATGAAAAGGCGAAGCTAACGGCGAAAGAATGGGGTCTATCCGATATCACACGAAGAAGTTATGCGCGAAGCAAGAATGATGCAGAAAATTACACTGTAGGTTTTCTAAGACTGACAGTTGAATGAGATTACGAAAAGCACCCGACTATTTTACTCGGGGCACACCACCTTCTTCTTCAACACACTTCACGACCAGTTCAGGGAGCAGGAGTGATCGGCGATTGATAATAATGATGGGTGCTGCCATAATCTTGAGTGCTGCCGTGTTTGATAGCAAGATGATTATAGACTCGGCAAGTACAGGGGAGTTCCGGTTGAGTTGTAGGTGTTGAGCCGGTGTTGAGCAAAACAAGGAGAAGATAATTCTGTTGAGTCGTGTTAACTGAGTAGAGTCTGCAGGGAGAAGCTGCTCGGAAAGGTTGCTGCCATTGTTAGGAATATGGAGATAGACTGAGATGAAGAAGATAGCTCGCTGTGAACTGGCAGTTGACGGATATCTATGGAGCAGGAAAGAATGAGTTGCTGTCGTGATCAATGGCAGCGATGGAGCTCAGGTGATGGAAGAGAAAGATAATGGCAGGAGTTGAACAGGGAGATGTAATCTCTGTCATAGACCAATCGGAGTTGATGGAGCAGTTAGAGGAAGCTCGGTTTAGAGAGTCTCATTTTATAAACGATGGTGACTTAGGGCATCAGTAGGTGTTGGCAGTGGTGATCATTATGGATGTCGATGGCTGATTGCAGTTAGGAGCAGAGCTCGAGAAGAAAACACAGAGATGGAGTCGTGCTGGTGATTATCGATGGGTGCAAAGCTCAGGTGCAGAGAAGAACTGGAGTTGAATACGAATAGGGTTTTTCACGTATAGCCTGATATACGTGAGTAACGGCCAAGAGAAAGAAAACTCAGAAGAATGGAAAACTCTCGGCAACCAGAGTGTCCGTGATTATGTCAGAAGGAAAATCAAAACTCAGAAGAAAATACTTTTCACGGAGCAAGGACTGTCCGTGAGTTGGAATGGCCGGAAAATAAAATCCAGGGGAAATTGTTTCTCACGGAGACGTGACTATCCGCGGCTGGAAGAAAAGCAAATTGTGCTGTCAGTTCCATGGAACTGACAAGCCACTGATACTAACGGGATGGGCTTTATGCTGGTTTGCATGCGATCCATTGGCTGTGTGTACATATTTTACACGAGAGTGAGCTGATTTTGGGAATTTGGCAACGTTTGGCAAGTTGCCATATGATTTCGACCGGGGTTTTGTGCACCGGGCGCAACTACAATTTGGAGACCTATAAAAAGAGAATTCTTATCTTTTAATCTTTAATCAAGCCATTGGAGAGAAGAATACAAGAGAAGAAAAGCTAGGGTTTTGGAGCGATTCATCATCGTAACTATTTTTTCTCTCCATTTTATCATATGAAACTCATGGGTTTTGTTAGTACCATGAGTAGCTAAACTTCTTAGTGATTGGGGATGAATTCTAAGTTCTAAACATGATTTGAGTTATTATATAAATCTATTTTGAAGTTCTTCACATGATTATGGATTGTTTATACTAATTAGAATATTTATGATTGATTGATAGATTGTTTAGGTGGCCAACTGAATTAATTTGTTGATTCAATCAAATGCTAGTATTGAGTTAGGAGATAAGTAATAGTCGAATAATTCATACAAAAGTAGAGAACACAAGACCTTGCAGAGGGATTTTGTGTAGCGATTGTATGTTTAAACAACACTAGAAAGTAGACCTTGAGCTAAGAGTCTAACTATTAGGATCAATCTATAACTCAATAAAGATAAAGCATTCGACCAAATTACACCTTGAGTGAGCTACTACTAGGTGGTTTCGACGAATAAAATCTGGTATTTGAGAGCTTTCGTTCTCAATGATATAAGGAATTTAGGGGATAACACTGAGCTAGCTGTTATTCCATGATTGGTAATAAGCTGTGATGAATTGTATTAATGGATGAATATAATAACTTGATGACGGTTTAGCAACGAAGAAGGATTACCTGAACATATTTCTCTTAATTGCTTGCAACTTTATTATTTTTAATTATTTTGATTTTGCTTTCATCTAAAACAAAAAACCCCATTGTGACACTTTTGACAACTAAAACTCCCTGCTATTTGTGGGAACGAATCTTATTTGCTACTATATTATTCATTAGTAAAGTAGAATATAAGTGAATTAATTTGTGCACCTACGACACGCATCAAATTTTGGCGCCGCTGCTGGGGAGCAGTTGGTAGCTTTAGTTGTTATTTATTTTTGTTTTTAGATTTTCTTTTTAATTTTTGATTTTTGTTTTCTAGATTTTTTTTGGTTTCAGGTACTTAATCTCTGGCATCGAAGGATTGGAATTACCCAAGGTGTGGAATTCAAACTCGCAAGGGAACGGTACTACAAGCACGTCCATAGTTGCAACAAGAACCTTCTACAGAAGAGATGGTTAATACAGACGACGAGAGAGATCCTCCACCCCCGGAGAGGAAGTTAGGAGAGTTGACATCTCCATGCTTAGATTTGCAACCAATGTGCATTACAATCACTAACCCAGTGAAGCGGAAGTCGAATCTACTTCATCATCTACCAAAGTTCAAGGGACATCCAGGTGAAAATCCAAATCGACACCTTCAGCAGTTCCATAACACGATGACAAGTCTGTGGCATGCAACCGCAGATAGGGATTTGGCTATGCTACAAGCCTTTCCGTTCTCATTAGCAGACTTAGCAGAAGAATGATTGTATTATCTTCCCCCAGGGAGTATTACAATATGGACCGAAATAAAGAAGATATTTCTGGAGAAGTATTTTCCTGCTTCCAAAGCGGCATCCGTTTGTAAGGAGATTAGTGGCATTCTACAGACGTCTTGGAAGTCTCTTTATGAATATTGGGAAAGATATAAAAGGTTGTTGGCAATATGCCCACACCATAATATATCCCCAACACTCATCATTCAGTATTTCTATGAAGGATTACTTCCATAACAGAGGAACTTGATTGATGCAGCCGCAGGGGGTACACTTACTGATAAGATACTCTCACAGGCAACCAGTTTGATTGAGAGTATGGCTTCCAATGTTCAACAATTCTACACCAGAAACAACTCTAATGTCAGAAGAGTTAGCGAGATGGAAGAGTCTGTACAATCAGAGCAACGGATAAACAACATAGAAAAGGTAGTACAACGAATGGCAGCAGTGATTATTCCTACTTATGAAGAAGAGTCTGAACATGTGAATGATGTGTTCCCTAATCAGAGGCCAAGGTATGATCCCTACTATAATACTTATGATACATGTTGGAAAGATCACCCAAATTTCAGTTACGCAAATCAGCAAGCTGCAGCTCCTAATCCTTATGGGCGAAAAAGTGGTCTTCAACAACCACAGTTCCGACCACAACCTCCACCTCAGCCTCAACAACAGATTCTAAATTCTAGTTTAGAGGAGATGATGAAAATGATGATGCAAAAACAAGATGCAAATGCTCAGCGTCAAGATACAATTCTGCAGAAACAAGACATGGCCATAAAAGACTTGCAACTTCAAATTGGACAGTTGGCTACAGACATGAATGAAATAAAGGCAATCGACAAAGTTGCCATCACAAACTTTTGTGAATCCAAGAGAGAATGTCAATGCAGTGCTTCTGAGGAGTGAGAAGCAAACAGAGGAGCCAAAATAACAAGAAAAGGTTAGTCACGACTCAGAAAAGGAAGTAGAGGTGGAAACCATTCCAAAGGAAAAGCCAACTTCAACAGGCCAACCTAAGGACACGGTTCCTACTTTTACCACACCACCTCCTTAACCTAGTCGTTTTTCCAAGTCAAAGAAGCAAGTTCTAGACAAGGAGATTATGGATATTTTCAGCAAGGTGCATATCAACATTCCATTTATTGAGGCAATCAGAATGGTACCCAGGTATGCCAAGGTTCTGAAGGATTTGTGCACAAGGAAGGAGAGGTTGATTGCTAACGAGATCACTTAGGTGGGAGAAAGTGCTTCAGCTATGTTGCTAAAGAAGATGCCTACAAAGTGTAAAGATCCTGGTGGTTTTAAAGTGCCAATTACTATTGGTGACAAACGGTTTGAGTGTGCTTTGCTTGATTTGGGAGCTTCCATAAGCGTGATGTCAGCTGATGTTTATGATTCTTTGAATCTGGGACCCTTAAAGGAGACATGAATTATCATTCAATTAGCTAATAAGTCTAACATATATCCTAAGGGACTCGTGGAAGACGTGTTGGTGCAAGTGAGTGAACTAATCTTTCCGGTTGATTTCTTTGTTGTGGATATGCATAATAGGGACAATTGTTCGTCTACTTCATTACTTTTTGGGAGACCATTCATGAAGACTGCTAAGACGAAAATTGATTGTGATACTGGGACACTCACTATGGAGTTTGACAAAGAGGTTATACGCTTCAATATTTTTGAAGCTATGCGTTATCCAAGTGATATACATTCCACATTTTCTGTTGATGTTATTGGTTCGTTAGCACAGCAGATGTTTGATTTGATCAACGAAGATGAACTTGAATCTGTGCTACAAAATAGCATTGATTTGGACATCCATGGCCTTCCTAACTTGGACGTTGATATTCCCAGGGAGTTTTTCGAGACATGTGGTACTCTAACGGCATCACAATAAGTTAGAACATGTAATATTTCATACATATCTTTACCTATTACTGATGAAGTTCCTTTACCTTCTGTTGTGCAGGCACCTAAATTAGAGCTGAAACCTCTACCTGATCACTTAAAGTACGCTTACTTGGGTGATGGGGAAGAGCTTCCAGTCATTATTGCAAAGAATCTCACTACAATACAGGAAGAACGCCTCCTTAGGGTTCTGAAAGAGCACAAAACGGCTATTGGTTGGACAATTGCTGACATCAAAGGCATTAGTCCAGCCATGTGCATGCATAGAATCCTAATGGAAGACGATGTCAAGCTAGTACGTGATGCTCAACGTAGGCTTAACCCATTAATGATGTAGGTCGTGAAGAAAGAGATCCTCAAATTACTAAGTGTGAGGGTGATTTACCCAATTTCTGACAGCAAATGGGTTAGTCCGATGCAAGTGGTTCCTAAGAAATCAGGTGTCACTGTTGTTAGAAATCAAGATGATGAACTCGTTCCTACAAGAGTTCAAACAGGATGGCAAGTGTGCATAGACTACATAAAGCTCAATTCGGCTACTGATAGACGCATTTATGTGTCTATTTTCATCTCTTTTATGTATAGTGTTAGTACCCATTTTTGTACTAATTTTGGTATTTTATCCCTTGTAGGTGTATTTTGGAGGAATAGGCTTTTGCGGGAAAATTGGCTCGAAAAGTTGCTAAAGGCTCCTGGGAGGACATTTGCTATTCGGACTCTCACCTTGGATAAGGGGTAACCCATTTCCAGGCAGCTGCTAAGCACAGACCGGGTTTGGATAAGAGGAGGTCATCCCCTTCGTTTGAAAATTCGTTTTGGCGGGAAAAAAAAGTCACCTGCGTAACTTCCTGGCAAGTTTTGGATTGATTTTTGGAAGTGTTTTATCGTGATTCAATTGCCAAACTAAGTTGGGATGGACTTGAATGGAGTAAACAAGGTTGGTACATCTGTTTATATCGATTAGAATGGGCTGAATGATCGGGTTTTGATAAAACAGGAAAAATAAAAATAAAAATGGAAACAGACAAAAGTTTCGAATTATATTTAGAATTTACATGCTATATTTTGCAAGGATTTGTCTGTAGAAGAATAAGAGGATAGTTTGGATAATTCAGGAAGGAGGTGAAGTGATTAAACAGGTTAGAAATAACAAAAATTGGCCGAGAAAAAAAAATTATTTTTGGGAAGAAAAAAAGAGATTTTGATCGAGTTTAAACCGAGCTGTGAGGTATATATAAGCTCTAGAGAGGCTAAGGAAGGGTTACGAACACTTTGGAGAAGTTTAGAGCCTTAGAAAAGCGAAAAAAAATCAACTGGAGTCGAGTTCAGAAACTTTTCTGCTGCTGCGAAGAAGAAGAACACGAAGAACATAAGACCCTCAGAGTCAGTTGCAGAGTCAGACTTATTTTCAGTGACAACGATTTACGGTCGCATATTCCTGCAGTCACCGAAGCTTTTCAGCAACAATTCCGACTTCTGTTTTAGACCTTCAGCAACTGCAGAATCCGCTGTTTTAACACTTTTCTCCCTTTTAATCAACTTTTGAGCCATAAACATGTATTTTGAGATTATGATTAATATGAGGAGCTAAACCCCATTGCTGAGGCGATAGAGGAAGCTATTTTTCCAACAAAAAGTGGTATATTCTATTTTATTGCAATTATTTAATGATTATTTGCCTTGATTGAAAATTGTTTGAGTGATTTTTATTGAGCAATTGTTATTTCTTTTGATAGAGCATTCTTGGACCTAGGTTTTTGATGTTTTATGCTTCGGATTTACACTTGTTATTTTGAAAATCTACATGTTGCATTAGTTTAGAATCAAATTGAACGAGAGAATTGCATGAATATAAATACTAGATTAAATCACTTTGAACTTGGAAATTAGTGGAATCTCAGCCTCAGTGTTCTTTTATTATTGATATCAACTTTGTCAGTGTTTGCTATAATTTTCAGTGATTTTTCTGTTTAGTTTTGAATTTAAGTCTAAAGTTATCCTTCACAAGTTCGAGAATCGAATCCTATTACCATCACTTTCACTACAATTAAAACTCACATCAGCTACCCGCAAGGATCACTTTCCTTTGCCTTTCATTGATCAGATGTTAGAGAGGTTAGCGGGACATTCACATTATTGCTTTTTGGATGGTTATTCGGGCTACAATCAAATTTTTATTGCACCGGAGGATCAAGAGATGACTACTTTTACTTGTCCTTTCGGTACATTTGCATATAGAAGAATGCCATTTGGTCTTTGCAATGCGCCCGCCACTTTTCAGAGATGTATGGTTAGTATATTTTCTTATTACGTGGAAAACATCATTGAGGTATTTATGGACGAATTTAGTGTTTATGGTGATTCATTTGATATTTGTTTAAATAATCTTGAACTTGTGCTTAAAAGATGCATAGACACTAATCTTGTTTTAAACTGGGAGAAATGCCACTTTATGGTAAACCATGGAATTGTACTTGGCCACATCGTGTCCTCTCAAAGGATCGAAGTAGACAAGGCAAAGATAGACTTGATTAGGAACTTACAATACCCCACTTCGGTAAGGGAAATTCGCTCGTTTCTTGTTCATGCAGGTTTTTATAGGAGGTTTATCAAAGATTTCTCCAAAATCTCAATGTCGATGTGCAAATTGTTGCAAAAGGAGGTTTCCTTTAACTTCGACTAGGAGTGCAAAGATCCTTTGATAAATTGAAAGAATTGTTGACTAATGCACCAATTATTAAGTCACCTGACTGGAGTTTGCCGTTCGAGTTAATGTGTGATGCAAGTGATTATGCAGTCGGAGCTGTTTTGGGTCAAAAAGTAGACAAGAGATCACATGTGATTTATTATGCATCAAGGACCCTAAATGAGGCGCAAGTCAACTATTCGACCACTGAGAAGGAGTTGCTGGATATAGTATTTGCATTGGAAAAATTCAGAGCTTATTTGGTGGGTGCCAATGTGATTGTATATTCTGATCATGCAGCATTACGGTACCTATTGAAAAAGAAGGAGGCTAAGCCAAGGCTCATACGTTGGATTCTTTTGCTACAAGAATTCAATATGGAAATCAGAGATAAGAAAGGTGTTGAGAATACAGTTGCAGATCATCTTAGTAGACTTGTTGTCTCCGAAGAAGAACTTCCCTTAGTGGATCGTTTTCCATACGAACAACTTTTCTCAATTGAAGAATCAACACCTTGGTACGCTGATATAGTGAACTATTTGGTTACAAGGCAAGTACCTAGTACGATGTCTAATTTTCAAAAGCTAAAGCTTAAGAAAATAGCCAAGCAGTATGTGTGGGATGATCCTTACTTGTGGAAATATGGTGCTAATCAAATTATCCGCAGGTGCATACCTAACTCTGAATTTCAGTCAATTCTATCTTTTTGTCATTCTTATGCTTGTGGTGGTCACTTTGGTGCAAAATGTACCGCTCTCAAAGTCCTTGAGAGTGGCTTTTATTGGCCAACCCTATTTGAGGATGCATATGCTTTTTGAAAATCTTGTGATAGATGTCAACGAACGGGCAATCTAGGTGCTCGAAATCAAATGCCATTCAATCCTATTCTCACTGTCGATATTTTTGATGTGTGGGGCATTGATTTTATCGGACCTTTTGTTAATTCGAATGGAAAATTTTATATACTTCTTGCTGTGGATTATGTTTCTAAATGGGTGGAAGCTAAAGCCACCCCTACTAATGATTCTCAAGTTGTTTGTGAGTTTGTGAAGGAATATATTTTTTGTATACATGGTACACCATGAGTGGTTATCAGTAATGGAGGCTCGCACTTCAAGAATTTTTTCCATGCTCTCCTCAAGAAGTACAACATTATACACAAGATTGGTACGCCGTATCACCCACAAACTAGTAGGCAAGCTGAAATTTCAAATCGTGAGATTAAGTCTATCATTGAGAAAACCGTTAACACTACATGGAAGGATTGGAGTTATAGACTCAACGATGCACTTTGGGCGTATAGAACAGCATACAAGACACCGATTGGTATGTCTCCATATCGGTTGGTTTATGGAAAAATTTGTCATCTCCCAGTTGAACTTGAGCATAAAGCATTATGGGCGGTAAAGATGTGCAACATGGAGTATGACAAAGCGGGAAAACATAGGCAACTATAAATTAATGAGCTAGAGGAGATAAGTAATAATGCTTACGAGAGTTCTCGTATATACAAGGAGAAGACTAAGGTTTTCCATGACAAGATGATTTCTCGAAAGAATTTTGTTGTGGGACAGAAAGTTCTTTTATTTCATTCTCGTCTTAAGCTATTTCCTGGTAAGCTAAGGTCCAAATGGATTGGACCATATGTTGTTACTAGTGTTTATTCTCATGGTGCAGTTGATATCACTAGTCTTAGAGATGGGACTACTTCCAAGGTCAACGGCCATAGATTGAAGCCATACTACGAAAACATCTCTTATATGAATGTGGATGAGATATAGCTTCAAGATTTACTCCCTCTGGAGGAGTAGTAAGGAGAATGCCAATTCGGGCTGACGACTTTAAACCAAGCGCTAAATGGGAGGCAACCCATAGGTTTTGTATCTTCAACCCTTTTATTTTTTGTTCTTATTGTTTTAATATCATATTTTCATCCCCATGTTTAATTTCATTGAGTCCGTAATCTTTTTTAGAAGAAAATTATGACGAATACCTTTTCGTCAGAAAAATTCAGACTGCACGTAGTTCAGTCCAAAGACCATAACTGTTAGACCATTTATCTAAACAATGTGACTTTTGACACTCTATAGAAAAGACGTAGGTGAACAACTTTTGTGAAATGGTGTTTTTCCAAATTCCTTACCAATTTGTACAGTTTTTGCGTTTTATCTGCTGTTACGTCAGAATTCAGAACTTTCGGTTTTACACATTGAGGACAATGTGAAGTTTAAGTGTGGGGAAGTATTTTGCATATAGATTTTTCACTTTTCTATACATATTTGCATAAAAACTCCAACTTTTAGTTAGTTTAGAGTCACATAGTATACATATCGCTAAGATTACATCGAAATTCTCACAAGAGTGACTGAACTTAAAGATGCCAGAGAACGTGATCGGGTTTCTTGCTTGTTTGAGAGTTAAAGCTGGATTTAACCATACCAGGGGCAAATGAGGTGCAGACTGAATTCGGTATTAGAGTTTTGATCCCCTATAGTGGAGACTACCTATTGTTACATCATGTGAGGCATCGACCTTCAATTCTTTGTACGTGTCTAAATATGTGCTTTTAGAGTGTGTGTCACCGTACGTTAATTCCGGGTAGAATGATGAGCTACCCAACCTCCCACCAATAGAAGAACTACCTTGATCTCTTGAGTGTTATTTTATCAATCATGATGGTGACATCGAATTGCTAACTTACATACCACTTGTAATCTTGTTCGCAGTTACCACCATCCACTTTATCTCTCTCTACACCAACAGGTCCATAGAAACACTATCATCATCAACAAGAGGAGCATTACAAATTCGAAGGAAAGTTGAAGACGTTCAAGGTTTACAGGCAACGGTACAGAAATGAGCAGATTTCAGATTCAAGTAAAGCAACAAGACAAGGAGCAGAATTTCTACATGTTGAAGACTTATGTACAAGAGCGAAAATTATCAAGATGAGAGTTCAAGAAGTTTATGATATCAATACATACAAGTTGTGAAGAATCAAGCGGTAAAGTACTTACACCATGGCCTTTGTACTTGCAATTTTATTTTATTTTTTATCTTTATTTGTATTTGTTTTATTTTCTCTTGTCTTAAAAAAAAATAAAAAATAAAAAATAAAAGAGAAAATTTCTTTAGGTTCATTACTAGTTTTATTATTTTGTTTTGTTTTCATTTTGTATCTAATTTATTTTTCTTGTCTCATATATTAAAAAAAAATGAAAAAAAAAAATAAGACAAGAAAAATTCGTTGTATCATATTGTGGTTTGTTTTTAGTTTTGTTCTTTTAATAAAGCCAATGGAAGAAGACATATTTATAATGAAGTTTCAAGCAACAAGGATTTGAAGAAAAAGAGTTACATTGTCAAGATTCTATGAAGTTAAAGAGTTATCATCATGAGTTGAAGATCGAAGACGAAGATGAAGACAAAGATTGAAGGCCGAAGACGTTTCTATGGATGCTGTGAGAGTGGTGCTAACTGCAAGTTGAACGGATAACGAGGTAAGTAAGCATATTCCCACCTTCGTTAAGTGGTTGATTTCCTTTCTTACAAATCGTCAGAAAAAAGGGCTTTTCAAAATGATAAAAGATGTGGGTTTTCAAAACTATTCGGAGGGTTTTTCCTTCCCTATTCAACGTTGTTAGAGCACTACTCGGTTGAACTCGCAAGCGTTGCTATCTCAAGCTTGTTTGTCAATGTTAGTGATCAAAACTATAAGTATTGATTTCTAGTCTACTTATAGTGATGTCTCGGACTAGGATAGATTGTGTAGTTGAGCATTAGACTTCACAGCGGTCATCAAATGAAGACGAAGAACTACTAAGGCGAGCTTGTGGAACTTCATCAACAAAAGGTATGTGGAGACTAAAACTCATCTATCACTTGGAAAGTCTATTTCTACTCTATCTCTTATATTAAGACATAAGTCGTATTACTATATGGTTTTCAATTATACACATTTGAGATTTCTAGCTGAGTTTAACTCGCTTATATATTTCTCGAAATATGTGTTGGTAAGATTTCGCTTCAACCAAGTTCATCTTATATTCTTGACGAAAGTCAAAAGATGATCATGTGAAAATTGCCGAGTAACATCATACATGGTTTGTGTGATACAATCATTTGGTGTAGACTTGGAATGTTTCGTTATGATTATTTCAATAACTTGAAAATTGCTTTGATGCTAATAGTGTGTGAAAACGGCTATTGTCATCCTCTAAGAAAGTTTCAATGATTGAAATAAGAGTTTAGAACACTTAACCAACATTGGATTATAAACATGTTATGCACTCTTGCATATGTGTGATCCATGTCCGGGAACCATAGTATGCATACCCGTATGCGTACCTGTTGGTTTGATAAGTCTGGGAACCTAAGTGCGCGTACCCGTACGCATACTGGTGTAGGTTTATGTCCGAAATTTTCTGCTGGGTTTGGAGGTATGCGTACCCATTCGCATACTGGCAAAAACCAAACTTGGTCCGGCTATTCAAGTATGCATACCCGTTTGCATACTTGAATGGTTAAAGTTCTAAAATCGGTTTTGTTATGAACAAATACATTTATATAATAAGGAATGCATTTTTTGCAAACCGTGGCTATAATGTTCATGATTGATTCGAGTGAATCAAAACGATTTTTCTTCAATTGTGTTCTTGTATACTTCTATGAGAATATAGCAATTGAACAACTCTTTAACTAGTTTCATTTGAGTCATTTGAACTAGTTATGGTTAAGATGAATAAGGTTGATATGAGAGTGTTCATATAGATAACCTCGGTTAGCTACTGTTGAGCCAACATGGTGTACACGTTTAGGTACGGTTACATAAACCTAAATGAGGGTACATTTCATTTGTGTATAACAAGCTAAGTTCTATCTAACGGTTGAAAGATATTAGCTTGAATCTAATTATGATTTCATCTAACGGTGAATATTTAATGGTTTGTTACCAAGGTAACTTAGATTGCAAACCCTGATTTGAAAACTATATAAAGGAGAACTCTAGCAACTGGGAAACCTTATCCCCACACCTCCTGTGTGTTACTAGTTGCATAAGCTAGAGTCGATTCTCCTTTAACCTTAGGTTTTTCACGAAACCCTGTAGGTTAACGACTTAAAGACTTCATTGAGATTGTGAAGCCAGACCCAACTATTTTCTCTGTAGTTGCATGTTCTGATCTTACTTTTACTATCGTGATTGAGTACTATCTTTGATAAGATTTGCTTTAGATTTATCTCCGATAGGTAAGATTGAAAAGTAGTCACAAACATCTTCGTCTCATCATTTGTGATTCCACAATATTTTGTTTCGTTAATCGATTGGGATTATTGTGAGGTGATTGATATTTTTAGGTTGTTCTTCGGGAATATAAGTCCGGTATATCAATTGGTTCATGTTCTCCTTGATTTATCAAAAATACGGAACAAAACTCGTAGGTATTTTTGTGGGAGACAGATTTATCTATTCCAATAGAATTTTCTGTGTGAGACAGATTTGTTTATCAAGTCATCGACTATGGGTCGTAGCAACTCTTGGTTGTGGGTGAGATCAGCTAAGGGAATCAAGTGCGTAGTATCCTGTTGGGATCAGAGGCGTAAGGAGCACGAATGTACCTAGAATCAGTGTGAGATTGATTAGGGTTCAACTACATTGCAGTCTGAAGTTCATTGGTAGTAGGCTAGTGTCTGTAGCGGCTTAATACAGTGTGGTGTTCAAAGATGGACTAGGTCCTGGGGGTTTTCTGCATTTGCGGTTTTCCTCGTTAACAAAATTATGGTGTCTGTGTTTTTTCTTTTCCGCATTATATTTTGTTATATAATTGAAATATCACAGGTTGTGCGTTGAATCGATCAATTGGGAAATCCAACCTTTGGTTGTTGATTGAAATTGATTGATCCTTGAACATTTGTCTTTGGTACCTTTCAAGTTACTTCTCTTATATTCAATCGGGCTCGCAAATTCCTATTTACTGATTGCAGATTGAATTGAGAGATAGAGATATAAAACTCTTTGATATACTTTTCTCTAGATTGAGTCTGACTGTCTAGTTGTTTATCTTGAAAGTATATTGAAGTTTGTCTATTCAGATTGCCAAACGAAATATTGGGTGTGGTTGTTGTACCCCCGCTTTTTCAATTGGTATCAGAGAAGGCAAACACGTTCAAGACCTTACAAGTCTGTGTTTGTAGCGATCTGACTTTATGGACGAGTCTATCTCTAATAACGTACCAGTTCAGAAATTACCAGATGTTTTTCGAAGCTTGGATTCTCCTGAGAGAACTGTCACATCAAGGTCAGTATCTAAACATTATCTTAATGTAAAACTTGTTGAATTCTGGGAAACACGCTTAGAAGAACAGTTGGATGAACTTTCTGATGAAGTTGATTCAAATATTGATAGATATGTTGATAAGGAAGTCTCAGAGTATGTGAAGGTTTTGAATTCCTTGGAAAAGAAGAAGATGACAACTTCTCATATCACACCTCTTCTGACTCCTCTCTGTCGAGAAAACAAGAAATTGAGAAGATGTTACGCAGGTGTTTATGTTTCGAATCGCTCTAACGAATCGATCCTCAAGGATTCTGAGGAAAACCTACGTATGAAGTCAATTGAATGTGATAATGTTTATCAAAAATATTTCTTGTTGGAAGAGAAACTTGCAGAACAGCAAGCAAGTTTTGATGACAGAGAAAACACTTATCTCACTCGAGAAAAATGCCTTGAGGCTGATTTAGTTGCTTCTCTTGATAAAATCAAGATGTTAGAAGATGACTTGAAAAAGTTCAACACTAGTTCAAGCAAATTAACCACTATGCTAGGAGCAAGTAAAAATTATCGTGATACATGAGGATTGGGCTATAAGGGAATATATGCTCCAAGTATTAGCAAAGAGGTAAAATTTGTCAAGGCTAGTGATTCTTCTCAACAAAAGGTTTCCACTGATGGCAAAAGTGAAATACCCTCACCGGCAGTTAAGGTTCGAAAGAGCAAAATATATCAACCTCAAAAATCAAAACACACGGATCGAGATAAGAACATTCCTTATGTTTTCCACTATTGCTAACTGCAAGTTGAATGGATAACGAGGTAAGTAAGCATATTCCCACCTTCGTTAAGTGGTTGATTTCCTTTCTTACAAATCGTCAGAAAAAAGGGCTTTTCAAAATGATAAAAGATGTGGGTTTTCAAAACTATTCGGAGGGTTTTTCCTTCCCTATTCAACGTTGTTAGAGCACTACTCGGTTGAACTCGCAAGCGTTGCTATCTCAAGCTTGTTTGTCAATGTTAGTGATCAAAACTATAAGTATTGATTTCTTGTCTACTTATAGTGATGTCTCGGACTAGGATAGATTGTGTAGTTGAGCATTAGACTTCACAGCGGTCATCTAATGAAGACGAAGAACTACTAAGGCGAGCTTGTGGAACTTCATCAACAAAAGGTATGTGGAGACTAAAACTCATCTATCATTTGGAAAGTCTATTTCTACTCTATCTCCTATATTGAGACATAAGTCGTATTACTATATGGTTTTCAATTATACACATTTGAGATTTCGAGCTGAGTTTAACTCGCTTATATATTTCTCGAAATATGTGTTGGTAAGCTTTCGCTTCAACCAAGTTCATCTTATATTCTTGACAAAAGTAAAAAGTTGATCATGTGAAAATTACCGACTAACATCTTACATGGTTTGTGTGATACAATCATTTGGTGTAGACTTGGAATGTTTCGTTATGATTATTTCAATAACTTGAAAATTGCTTTGATGCTAATAGTGTGTGAAAACGGCTATTGTCATCCTCTAAGAAAGTTTCAATGATTGAAATAAGAGTTTAGAACACTTAACCAACATTGGATTATAAACATGTTGTTGATGGTGGGTTTTTGACAAGGGATAAAATTGTAATTATCGCCTCTAAACCTGCATTAGAGACATATCTATGGTTATATATGTACTAGGGCTTCACCCAGCTGAACTCTCAGTATTCTATATATGTTTATAAATATGTGTAAATTCCTGACCCGACATCAGAATTATAGATTCGTACTTCTACATCATATTCCGCAAGAGAATTAAGAATGCGTATCTAGCCAATGGCCATATCGGCCTCTAATATGCCTGCAAGATTTTAGATCTTCACTCGGCTAAACTCTCATTACCTTATGTACGGCCATATGAATTGTCATGCATTAGTCAGTCTACACTGATGGTGCAAATTATGAATATTCAATATAAGCTACAACGCCATTTTGAATAAAAGTACCACCAGAAGCATATTATTTAGAACATTACTTGGAGTCGCAGAACTTCCACGGCTGAATTCCTCGAATATGTTTTGTATTCTACAAATAGAGTGTCGGCGCCAACATAGCCGAGCTCCATAGCCATGCCACCATGTGCACGCCTCATATCCAGGCCACCATGGGCACACCTCATGGCTAAGCCACCTAATGACAACGCTCTATGGCCATGATTGCCTAGCCACGCATAGCCATGGCCACCAATTACTTGGTTAGGATAATATGTATGACCACGACCACCAACTTCTCAACTAGTTGGCCACGGGCCCCTTATCTCTTGGCCTAGCCTTGCTAGCCACGTCCCTCTTATCTCCTAGATAGCCAACTAGCTAATCAGGCCACGACCTCATTGTCTTCCTAGCTAGCCAACTAGCTAATCAGGCCACAGCCTCCATGTCTTCCTAGCTATCCAACTAGCTAACCATGGTCACGGCCTCCCTGTCTTAAGGCCTGGCCACGGCCTTCTTGGCTCCTAGTCTGGCCTAGCCTAGCTTCCTGGATACCCAACTAGCTAGTTAGGCAACGACCTTCCTATCTCCCGGTTTGGCCTGGCCCACGGCTACCTTTCCCTAAGCCTAGCCTAGCTGGTCACCCTGCATCTTAGTACGACCTCCCTGTCTACCGGCCTGGCTAACCATGGCCACAGTTTCCTGCCAGCGGGCCTAGCCTGGCTTCTAACCAGCCACGGCCTCCTAGTCTTTTGGCCTAGCCAAGCTAGTGGTCATGGCCTCCTTATCTTCCAGCCTGGCTAACCATGGACACGACCACCTTGTCTTTAGGCCCGTCCTAGCCATGTCTCGCCTAGACAAGCCATATGGCTATGACCTCCTTGCCTCCTAGTTTGGCCTAGCCTAGCATCTAACTAGTCGCGGCCTCCTTGCTAGTCGTTCTAGCTTGGCCTAGCCTAGCCATATGGCCATGGCTACGTTACTTCAAGCATAGCACCCATGTCCATGCCGACTCGGCTAGCTATCGACTAAGTCGCTCCCACGTCACGACTTTGCTAGCTTGGTGCACTATGCTATCTATGTATATTATTATGGCTAGCTAACTACAATGCCATCTTATGGAAAACTCATTATTAGTCACACATAACCTTGGAGCCGAGTTGTCTCTTCAAGCTATGCCACTTCGGCAAAGTCTGGTTAGCTTAGGCTATTACTCAGTCAAGTATCGTGATAGTCTAGACAAGACTAGAAACAAGTCCATGACTTTACTAATTCCTACGAGAAATCAAAACATGTTACGTGGGGGAATTATTCATGGGTATTGGTCTGGTAGTTTACAGCAACGTGCGGCGTGGCAACACCCCATGATAAGGAAGTTACAAGTAGTGGCAAGCGGTTGAGAGCGGTTAAAGGAAGTGGCTAAGTAATGAAGTAATGGTTTACGGATTTCCAGAAACTTCCCTAACATAATGGGCGTAACCATACCATTATCCCACTATCTCAATCTCTTCACAACCTCCACTACTTACGAGGAAACATTGAGTGTTTCTTACAACTATAAATAGACTACTTTGTCTATTCAGAAGACAGAACAAGCTTATCATTCTTAAGCCCTTCTTCTTCCATAGTTAACAAACTCACACCCAAATTCAATCACCACTGATTTCCTCAAACTTTCTTTGCTTTCCCTCCCCTAAGATCAACCCATTTTCTCTCTTTGTAACCGAAGCAAAACGTGAATGGCTAATATCTTGGTTTAGGCTCGTTTTGTATTATTTTGATTTTCGAACCTAAAGAATGTACTTCAGCAGTACATTGTTTTGCCTAAGAGCGATTTTTGGGTATTAACAATTGGCGTCCACAGCCGGAGATCAACCTATTGGTCAAAAAATCAGTTCTTCAACCATTTGAAAAAGAAGGGTGGATCTTAGATATAATTCAGTCATCAACCTCAATTCATAAGCACAAGCAGGCATGGCTACCACCAAGAAGGAGAACCTTACATATCTGAAGGCACTCATGGAGCAGATGTTACCAGAACAACGCCAACTCCAGAAGGAGCCATCCAAGAATACCTCCAAGTCTACTGCTGGTGCTAACTCATCAAAGTATAACTCACAAGGAGATACACCTCATATAAATGTCACCCATGGTAATCTCCAAGACTCCCTCATGTCTTTCTCCATTCGGGTCGTACCCCTGCTGAAAAATTATAAAAGCGTCATAGTTAGCCAAAAATGGTTCAACCATGGAGATTCAAGTACAAACCATACAATTCATAAAAAATGTACATTAGAAACCTAAATATTCATTAAAAAGTGTTTTAGGACATGTCATGTAGTTTAGAATGGTTACGGGTCGTTTTGCAAGAACTCCGTCAGAGATATTATTACACTGCCCTCTGGAAGAATTGAAACTGGCGCTAATTGGTGAAGAATATTTGAGTGACACATATACCAAACGACTCTTATGGAAGTCTTCTACAACATTATAAAAGGGCACATCAATCCAATGAATGAGCTATAAATGGCATCCGAAACTCTCGACTACGTGACAGCTGAAAACCTATAGAATTCTTCCTGGAAAGTTCTGAATTCTCGGTGCCAGATGCTTTTCGCCCGCCAAACAGACTCCGAATGAAGAAATTATTTTTTCATAAGTTATATCTTCCTCTTAGATAAAGAATTACAGGTCAACCACCTCATTCCGACATCGGACGAAGATTTTATGGCCGTTTTGGAAAGAAGACACGAATCTGAAATTTCCATCAAACCAATACACCAAGGTCGCACTTATGATCAAGCAAGCAACAATAGGCGAGCTTCCAAAGACATAGATCAAGCAGGAGTTGCTTCACCGAAAAAAAAGGAGAAGTAGAAGAAGAAATCTCATGGACATGAGTTATATTAAAGGGAGGAATCCTTCTTTTGGGCCATAATATCCGAGCAAAGCCTTGCATGTTACCAGAGTTCGTGCTCGTAGCCGCCATGCCTTCTCCCTTCCAAGGTTCGTGCCCGTAGCTGCCACTCCTTCCTTCCATGGTCCGTGTTAGTAGCCGCCATGCCTCTCCCTGCCAAGGTTCTTGCCGTAACCTCCATGCCTTCTCCCTGCCAAGGTTCGTGCCCGTAGCTGCCACTCCTTCCTGCCATGGTCCGTGTTAGTAGCCGCCACGCCTCTTCTTTCCAAGGTTCGTGCCATAGCCGCCATTCCTTCTACCTGCCAAGGTTCATGTCGTAGCCGCCATGCCTTCTCCTCGCCAAGGTTCGTGCCCGTAGCTGCCACTCCTTCCTGCCATGGGCCGTGTTAGTAGCCCCACGCCTCTCCCTGCCAAGGTTCATGCCGTAGCCTCCATGCCTTCTCCCTGCCAAGGTTCGTGCCCGTAGCTGCCACTCCTTCCTGCCATGGTCCGTGTTAGTAGCCTCCATGCCTCTCCCTGCCAAGGTTCGTGCCCGTAGCCCCAACTCCTCCCTGTCAAGGATTAGCCGGCCAAGGTTCGTATTTGTGGCCACTTATTGTCCCATCCCGCCAAAGCTCGTGGTCGTGGACAGTTTTACTGCTTACACGTCCAGCCAACCCCTTTGCTTCCATGAACCCCCATGCAGCTCCAGCCAACCAGCTTTGTTCCATTGACAATGCAGTCTCTTCTTATCACAGCTGCTGCCAAGAACCGTTGCTGCTCATTTGTTGATACCATCCAGAGCTTGACCATAGCAACAACCACTACAGACAAAGTTAATCCGTACTTCTCCATATTCTAGTTTCTCATGGAAGAAGTAATAGAGACACCGGAAGTACAGATGCAAGATGGTGAAATATTTATCATGGTCAACATCCACCGACCATACAAGATAGAACCATGTAAACCACACTTGGGGAGTGAGGATGTACACGGAATCCCTTTACTGTCAAAGCTCATAAGATACGATCAACCAAAAAGTCATAGCCACGACAAGGTCATATACTCTTCAAAGGTGTAGTGTAAGGATATCATCACCTCTCTATCTGGAAGGCATCTACAACATTTTACGAGGCCGAGACGGATCCCAAGCCTACTCATAGAAAACAACTTCAGTAACTAAAGAGAAGTGCGACTGGGGACTGCTCACCATAGTTCATCCCCGACAACAATCAAAGATTCATGAGATAACTCCAGAGACGCGGCTGAAACATTTTTATTGAAGACACCGAGGGAGCCATGCTAGCAACATAACTCTCTCACCTCTACCTATTCATTATCCAGAATACTTCGTCCATATGAGCATTCCAAGCATATCATCATCGCAATTAGAAGGGCAAGAATAAGCCTATGAACTAAAGAGTCAGAATAAACACAATTTCATTCCAGTCAATGCTCGGGAGTTTAAAGAACATTTTAATTGCGACTCAGCAGTCCAGACACCAACATGGGCTTCAACTTTAATTACATCTCTTACTTCAGCCTTGGCTCAACAGAAACAACAGAAGACATCAATCGACATGTCTTTCCTTACCTAATCACGCCCCTGACATGGGGACTCCGCCTTTGTCATCGGAAATTTCGATCACACTGGTTAATTACGGAAAAGATGTTGCATCAATAATTTTTAGGGTGACACCATCAATCTACAAGCAAGCCTGAGACAAACAAGTACTTGCAGTCACAATACTAGTTTCGGCTATACAGCTTACAAGATGCTCTCGGAAGTTTAGAAAATTGGCAACCATCGATGAGGAGTGGAATAAGGCATCCTTCATAAGAAATTTTATCCATGTCTCCGCTACGACATACTAAAAGGGCGTATCAAACGGATACACGTGATAAGAGATATGGGTCTTTCACTAAAGTTCATGGAGTTTCAAGAATTGCACGGGATTACAAACTGCAAATGTCCATGTATGGAAGACCGGCCATAAAAATTCCAAATCAGGTGATTCCTTTTGCATATGATAGCTTTATCCGTTAGCTTTGAAGGTTGGGGTCAAGTGTCGAAAACCGACATTGTATGAAGACTCGAAGCCTCCTGGAGCAAATGATGTGCAAATAAGGATTTCTATACTGGATTTGATAAACTCGGCAACAGGGAGACATCATCCACCTACAGGGTTCTCACCTACTCAAAGGGGCCATCATCTAAGTACTCATGGTTGATAGGAAACAAAGTCGATGGATCTTCTATACTTCAAGAGGAGTTGACGTACTCGAATCTACCTCAAAATAAAATATTGGAGTCCACTGCCAGCCTCATCAAGAGCTCTAGTCTGTCATCATCTTCTCATGATGGCTTTAGTTATTTCCAGTCTTGTTACAATAGGCTATGATTTCGGGCTTCATGTTTATCACATTGCCACCTCATTGATGTTATTGCTAGTGCCTGTCATTATATAATCAAATCCTGAGCACCGGAGTCTATTACTTGCTCACAAAAGAGTCTAATCCTAAATCCCAAGCCAACGACGTTGCCGGAGGATATAAAGCTAAGTAAGTACTGTTTAACCGAGTCTTAAATTTTAAAAATCCTTTAGCGTCATTGTCACCATCTAGTGCTTACCACGAAACATTACTGTTCGGCTAAGCAGGGGACTTAATGTTGATGGTGGGTTTTTGACAAGGGAGAAAATTGTAATTATCGCCTCTAAACCTGCATTAGAGACATATCTATGGTTATATATGTACTAGTGCTCCACCCAGCTGAACTCTCAGTATTCTATATATGTTTATAAATATGTGTAAATTCCTAACCCGGCATCAGAATTATAGATTCGTACTTCTACATCATATTCCGCAAGAGAATTGAGAATGCATATCCAGCTAATGGCCATATCGGCTCTCATATGCCTGCAATATTTTTTGAGCTTCACTCGGCTGAACTCTCATTACCTTATGTACGGCCATATAAATTGTTATGCATTAGTCAGTCTACACTGATGGTGCAAATTATGAATATTCAATATAAGCTACTACGCCATTTTGAATAAAAGTACTACCAGAAGCAGATTATTTAGAACATTACTTCGAGTCGCAGAACTTCCACGGCTGAATTCCTCGAATATGTTTTGTATTCTACAAATAGAGTGCCGGCGCCAACATAGCCGCGCTCCATAGCCAGGCCACCATGTGCACGCCTCATAACCAGGCCAACATGGGCACACCTCATGGCTAAGCCACCTAATGGCAACGCTCTATGGCCATGACTGCCTCACCGCACATAGCCATGGCCACCAATTACTTGGATAGGCTAATATGTATGACCACAGACACAAACTTCTAAACTAGTTGGCCACGGGCCCCTTATCTCTTGGCCTAGCCTAGCTAGCCACGTCCCTCTTATCTCCTATCTAACCAACTAGCTAATCAGGCCACGACCTCCTTGTCTTCCTAGCTAGCTAACTAGCTAATTAGGCCACGTCCTCCTTATTCTCCTAGCTAGCCAACTAGCTAACCATGGTCACAGCCTCCCTGTCTTCAGGCCTAGCCACGACCCCCTTGGCTCCTAGTCTGGCCTAGCCTAGCTTCCTAGATAGCCAACTAGCTAGTCAGGCCACGTCCTCTCTATCTTCCGGTTTGTCCTAGCCCACTGTTACCTTTCCCTAAGCCTAGCCTAGCCGGCCACCCTGCCTCATAGTCACGGCCTCCCTGTCTACCGGCCTGGCTAACCATGGCCACAGTTTCCTTCCAATGGGCCTAGCCAAGCTAGTGGTCACGACCTCCTTATCTTCCGTCCTGGCTAACCATGGCCACGACCACCTTATCTTCAGGCCCAGCCTAGCCATGTCTCGCCTAGACAAGCCATATGGATACGACCTCCTTGCCTCCTAGTTTGGCCTAGCCTAGCATCTAACTAGTCGCAGCCTCCTTGCTAGTCATTCTAGCTTGTCCTAGCCTAGCCATATGGCCATGGCTACGTTGCTTCAAGCTTTGCACCCATGTCCATGCCGACTCGGCTGGCTATCTACTAGGTCGCTCCCGCGTCGCGACTTTGCCAGCTTGGTGCACTATGCTATCTACGTGTATTATTATGGGTAGCTAACTACAATGCCATCTTATGGCAAACTCATTATTAGTCACACATAACCTTGGAGACGAGTTGTTTCTTCAAGATATGCCACTTCAACAAAGTCTGGCTAGCTTAGGCTATTACTCAGTCAAGTATCGTGACAGTCTAGACAAGACTAGAAACAAGTCCATGACTTTACTAATTCCTACGAGAAATCAAAACATGTTACATGGGGTAATTATTCATGGGTATTGGTCTGGTGGTTTACAGCAACGTGCGGCATGACAACACCCCATGATAAGGAAGTTTCAAGTAGTTGCAAGCGGTTGAGAGCGGTTAAAGGAAGTGGCTAAGTAATGGAGTAATGGTTTACGGATTTCCAGAAACTTCCCTAACATAATGGGCGTAACCATACCATTATCCCACTATCTCCATCTCTTCACAACCTCCACTACTTACGAGGAAACAGTGAGTGTTTCTTACAACTATAAATAGACTACTTTGTCTATTCAGAAGACAGAACAAGCTTATCATTCTTAAGCCCTTCTTCTTCCATAGTTAACAACCTCACACCCAAATTCAATCACCACTGATTTCCTCAAACTTTCTTTGCTTTCCCTCCCCTTAGATCAACCCATTTTCTCTCCTTGTAGCCGAAGCAAAACGTGAACGACCAATATCTTGGTTTAGGCTCGTTTTGTATGATTTTGATTTTCGAACCTAAAGAAAGTACTTCAGCAGTACATTGTTTTGCCTAAGAGCGATATTTGGGTATTAACAGTTGTGCACTCTTGCATATGTGTGATCCATATCCGGGAACCATAGTATGCATACCCGTATGCGTACCTGTTGGTTTGAGAAGTCCGGGAACCTAAGTGCGCTTACCCGTACGCATATTGGCGTAGGTTTATGTCCGGAATTTTCTGCTGGGTTTTAGGTATGCGTACCCGTTCGCATACTGGCGAAAACCAAACTTGGTCCGGCTATTCAAGTATGCGTACCCGTTTGCATACTTGAATGGTTAAAGTTCTAAAATCGGTTTTGTTATGAACAAATACATTTATATATAATAAGGAATGCATTCTTTGCAAACCGTGGCTATAATGTTCATGATTGATTCGAGTGAATCAAACCGATTTTACTTCAATTGTGTTCTTGTATACTTCTATGAGAATATATCAATTGAACAACTCTTTAACTAGTTTCATTTGAGTCATTTGAACTAGTTATGTGATAGACACATTTATGTGCCTGGGATGATCTCAATTGTATGTATTGTTAGTGCTCAATTTTGTATTTATTATAGCTTTTTATGTCTTTATAGGTGTTTTCAGAGAAATAAGCTTTTACGGAGAAATTGGCTCGAAAAGTGGTATTTGGACCTCCGGCAGAAAAGTATTAAAGGCACCCCAGAAGATGTACCGCAGGCACCCCGAAAGTATGTTGGAGACGTCCCAGAGAAGCGTTAAAAGCACCCAAGAAAAGTTATAAAGGCACCACGAGAGTTTTTCTATTTACACCTTTCAAACTGATAAGGGGTACCTAGTTGATAAGGGGCACCCACAGGGCAACTACTATTGGCACACCATCACTGGATAGGGGGGGGGGGTCATCTTCCAAATTCGAATTCTCAAAATTGGCGGGAAATGTGAGCAGCGAAGGTTAAGAATTAGGGTTGGATTTTTGGGTTGGTTAAAGGGGATTCAATCGCTGATTTTTATCGGGACGGACTGGATTGAGCAAAACAGGCCTGGTATGGGTGATAGAATAGACTGAATTGGGATGGATGATCAGAAAAAGGAAAACAGGGAAGAAGCTGTATTTACGGAAACAGGGAAAGATTTGGTCGATGTTTTGTTGGATTTTCTCAATAGTTGGATTTGGTAATAGTTTTTACAACACAACAGGATTGCTACGCGTGCTAGAATTGAGAGAAAACAAGAGTTGTGGACAAGTCAGGAAAGTAAGATATTCTCGGCATTGTTTTGGTTTATCTTTGGTAGTTACGTGCAATAGGAGAAGGCATAATCTTCAATGATTCGTATCTTCCATATTTGGGAAGTTTATAACCATCAGAATACGCATTAACAGAGGGGCCAGAGAGTGATTATCGTACCTTGACAGAGAAGAAAGGAATGAAATAAACCAAAGATATTCGAGTTATTTTGGGACCCTGTGGTGTATAAAAGGAGTTGGGTGAAGTCATAATTGATTGTCGATTAGTTGGGGGTCGATACGGAGGATTAGGGAAGCTGCAGTGAAGAAGAGAAGAGTTGCAGGAATATTTCCCTGCTGCTGGTGGAGAAGAAGCTGAAGAACAAAAGGCTGCATAAGACAGTCTCTAAATCAGCTACAATATATAACTGTCGTTCCTGATACAGTAAACTTCATGTAACAGTTAACTCGTAACGCTTATAAACGTTACAGTTCTCTGTATTTGTTATTTATTCATTGTAAACACTTTTTGAGCTATGGATCATTATTTTGAGAGAGTATTTGACATCATGAGCTAAACCCCTCACTGGGACGACGGAGGAAGCCCTTTTTCATCACTGTGGTAATTCTATTAATTCTTTATATGACTTTTTGCACTAAAATTGAATTGATTTATGATTTCTATTGAATGGTTGTGATTTCAATTGATGGGTCATGCTTAGCTTGAGTGTTTTGATGTCCCATGCTTTAGATATACAGTCATTACTTTTGGAATCTACCTTGGCAAAGAATTAGAGTCAATGAATCTTTATCATATGAGCTATAATTGTGTAGAATTGATTTTTGAACCACATGAGTATGAAAATTGGTGAAATCCAGAGTCTCAGTATCTCTTGATATTTCTACAATCTTTTATATATATTTTCTTTATTTTTAGTGTTTTCTATTTTTAAGTCTGAAATCGAGTCTACACAAGTCCGAGTGAACGACATCTTTTTACCACTATCTATAATCACATCATTATGGTTAAGATGAATAAGGTTGATATGAGAGTGTTCATATAGCTAACCTCAGTTAAATACTGTTGAGCCAACATGGTGTACACGTTTAGGTATGGTTACATTAACCTAAATGAGGGTACATTTCATTTGTGTATAACAAGCTAAGTTCGATCTAACGGTTGAAAGATATTAGCTTGAATCTAATAAGGATTTCATCTAATGGTGAATACTGAATGGTTTGTTACCAAGGTAACTTAGATTGCAAACCCTGATTTGAAAACTATATAAAGGAGAACTCTAGTAACTGGGAAACTTAATCCCCACACCTCCTGTGTGTTACTAGTTGCATAAGCTAGAGTCGATTCTCCTTTAACCTTAGGTTTTTCACGAAACCTTGTAGGTTAACGACTTAAAGACTTCATTGGGATTGTGAAGCCAGACCCAACTATTTTCTCTGTACTTGCGTGTTCTGATCGTACTTTTACTATCGTGATTGAGTATTATCTTTGATAAGATTTGCTTGAGATTTATCTCCGATGGGTAAGGTTGAAAAGTAGTCACAAACATCTTCGTCTCATCATTGGTGATTCCACAATATCTTGTTTCGTTAATCGATTGGGATTATTGTGAGGTGATTGATATTTATAGGCTGTTCTTCGGGAATATAAGTCTGGTATATCAATTGGTTCTTGTTAACCTTGATTTATCAAAAGACGGAACAAAACTCGTAGGTATTTCTGTGGGAGACAGATTTATCTATTCCAATAGACTTTTCTGTGTGAGACATATTTGTTTATCAAGTCTTCAACTTTGGGTCGTAGCAACTCTTGGTTGTGTGTGAGATCAGCTAAGGGAATCAAGTGCGTAGTATCCTGCTGGGATCAGAGGAGTAAGGAGCACGACTGTACCTTGAATCAGTGTGAGATTGATTAGGGTTCAACTACATTCCAGTCCGAAGTTCATTGGTAGTAGGCTAGTGTCTGTAGCGGCTTAATACAGTGTGGTGTTCAAAGATGGACTAGGTCCCGGGGTTTTTCTGCATTTGCGGTTTTCCTCGTTAAAAAAATTATGGTATTTGTGTTATTTCTTTTCCGCATTATATTTTGTTATATAATTTAAATATCACAGGTTGTGCGTTGAATCGATCAATTGGGAAATCCAACCTTTGGTTGTTGATTGAAATTGATGGATTCTTGAACATTGGTGTTTGGTACCATTCAAGTTACTTCTCTTATATTTAATCGGGCTCGCAAATTCCTATTTGCTGATTGCAGATTGAATTGAGAGATAGAGATATAAAACTCTTTGATATACTTTTCTCTAGATTGAGTCTGACTGTCTAGTTGATTCTCTTGAAAGTATATTGAAGTTTGTATATTCAGATTGCCAAACAAAATATTGGGTGTGGTTGTTGTACCCCCGCTTTTTCAAACATGTCACATGACTCTCTCTTCATTCCTACCTGGACACATGTGTGACCCATAAAAAAGATGTTTATTATTGAGAGCAACTTCATAAAACCCTTTTTGGTGAGGCAGAGTCGAGACTTTCGATCACTCTCGAACCCTGATTATTTCGATAAGGGATGGTTATCTCTCTCTCAACTTTTAAGAATGAGATTGTGTTCATATATATGTCTAACTTCTTATGACTAGTGTGCAGAATCTCTATGTCTTCTTAGCGCGTTGGATGCTATCATTTGGGAAAACTAGTAAGTTGGAAAAGTAGGTTTTGTGGGTATATCTCTAGTAAACCCTCACGAGATTATAACTCGTCCACTAGGGACACCTAGGGGTTTAAAGGCATGTTTCATTAGCTAAGTGCATCCATTTTCTCGACGATATGGAGTTGTTGTACTTTAGATAGTTTGCTCGAGGACTAGCAAAAGCCAAGTGTGGGGGAATTTGTTAAGTGCATATTTTGCATATATTTAGTGTCGAATCCATGCTAGTAATTTTCTTATATTCTTGCAAATTATTGTATATTACGTTTGTTTTTCTCTATTTTTGTTTTATTAGGTGAATCATCCAAAGGAAGCGAATTAGTACTTAATTGTGCAAGCAAAAGAAGTTAGCTACAAGCGGACAAGGACCAAAGACCAAGTAGAGCTCGTTCATATCTAGGAGTTCTTGCTATTATCTTGAAGAGGACGAAAAGGCAAAGCTAACGGCGAAAGAATGGGGTCTATCCGATATCACACGAAGAAGTTATGCGCGAAGCAAAAATGATGCAGAAAATTACACTGTCAATTTTCTAAGACTGACAGTTGAATGAGATTACTAAAAGCACCCGACTATTTTACTGAGGGCATACCACCTTCTTCTTCAACACACTTCACGACCAGTTCAGGGAGCAGGAGTGATCGGCGATTGATAATAATGATGGGTGCTGCCATAATCTTGAGTGCTGCCGTGGTTTGATAGCAAGATGATTATAGAGATCGGCAAGTACAGGGGAGTTCCGGTTGAGTTGTAGGTGTTGAGCCGGTGTCGAGAAAAACAAGGAGAAGATAATTCTGTTGAGTCGTGTTAACTGAGTAGAGTCTGCAGGGAGAAGCTGGTCGGAAAGGCTGCTTCCATTGCTAGGAATATGGAGATAGACTGAGATGAAGAAGATAGCTCGCTGTGAACTGGCAGTTGACGGATATCGATGGATCAGGAAAGAATGAGTTGCTGTCGTGATCAATGGCAGCGATGGAGCTCAGGTGATGGAAGAGAACGATAATGGAAGGAGTTGAACAGGGAGATGTAATCTCTGTCATAGACCAATCGGAGTTGATGGAGCAGATAGGAGAAGCTCGGTTTAGAGAGTCTCAGTTTATAAACGATGGTGACTTAGGGCATCAGTAGGTGTTGGCAGTGGTGATCATTATGGATGTCGATGGCTGATTGCAGTTAGGAGCAGAGCTCGAGAAGAAAACACAGAGATGGAGTCGTGCTGGTGATTATCGACGGGTGCAAAGCTCAGCTGCAGAGAAGAACTGAAGTTGAATACGAATAGGATTTTTCACGTATAGCCTGGTATACGTGAGTAACGGCCAAGAGAAAGAAAACTCAGAAGAATGGAAAACTCTCGGCAACCAGAGTGGTGTGATTCTGTCAGAAGGAAAATCAAAACTCAGAAGAAAATACTTTTCACGGAGCAAGAATGGCCGGAAAATAAAATCCAGGGGAAATTGTTTCTCACGGAGACGTGACTATCCGCGGCTGGAAGAAAAGCAAATTGTGCTGTCAGTTCCATGGAACTGACAAGCCACTGATACTAACGGGATGGGCTTTATGCTGGTTTGCATGCGATCCATTGGCTGTGTGTACATATTTTACACGAGAGTGAGCTGATTTTGGGAATTTGGCAACGTTTGGCAAGTTGCCATATGATTTCGACCGGGGTTTTGTGCACCGGGCGCAACTACAATTTGGAGACCTATAAAAAGAGAATTCTTATCTTTTAATCTTTAATCAAGCCATTGGAGAGAAGAACACAAGAGAAGAAAAGCTAGGGTTTTGGAGAGATTCATTATCGTAACTATTTTTTTTCTCCATTTTATCATATGAAACTCATGGGTTTTGTTAGTACCATGAGTAGCTAAACTTCTTAGTGATTGGGGATGAATTCTAAGTTCTAAACATGATTTGAGTTATTATATAAATCTATTTTGAAGTTCTTCACATGATTATGGATTGTTTATACTAATTAGAATATTTATGATTGATTGATAGATTGTTTAGGTGGCCAACTGAATTAATTTGTTGATTCAATCAAATGCTAGTAGTGAGTTAGGAGATAAAGTAATAGTCGAATAATTCATACAAAAGTAGAGAACACAAGACCTTGCAGAGGGATTCTGTGTAGCGATTGTGTGTTTAAACAACACTAGAAAGTAGACCTTGAGCTAAGAGTCTAACTACTAGGATCAATTTATAATTCACAAAAGATAAAGCATTCGACCAAATTACACCTTGAGTGAGCTACTACTAGGTGGTTTCGACGAATAGAATCTGGTATTGGAGAGCTTCCATACTCAGTGATACAATAGAACCCCTATAATTTAATCCACGATACATTAATAATCACGATAAATTAATAAATTTTGCCAGTCCAGAGTCGGGACTAACTAGCTAAATTTATAATATAATAATTTTTTTTAGCTTTCTATAGGTCCCTTCGAATATATAAATTAATAACTCTCCAATTTATATATATTTAGTTTTACATTTATGCTAACTTGGTAAAGAATGATTCAATTGTGACTTGGTTTTTCTTAAAATTGATGTCACATTGAAGTTCATCTTGGATTTTTCTTAACATTAGAAGAGTTTTTGGTGTTGTCGTTTCCTGATGCAATAAAAACCTATTCAATATCTTTGCAACTTTGATAGCTTCTTTACCGGAAGGTTGCTTGTAACTACACTTTCATCTTAGAATTCCACATCATCGCTTTCATCTTTTCTCATTTCATTCCCAATTATTTCTTCGTCAGTCAACAAATCTGAAATAATATCCTTCTGAGGGCAGTTTAAAAGAAATTCAACATCCATTCCAGTGTGATAATTCAATCCATTGATTAAATTTTGCAATTCTCTAGTTCCTTTATTATCTAACGCTTCACTTGGATTCTTTGATACAGTGTCATCCATTAAACGAATCTTACAATGACAAAAACAATTTGCAATGGAATAAGGTGTATTGGTTCATTTTGTTGATTATTTTTTTAGAATTAAATAATATTTTGATAAACTAATTAATATATAATTTAATAATTATTAATTTATGCGATTATTTAATATCGCGATAAATTGATAAATTTTACCGGTCCCGACGCTATTATTTTATAGGGGTTACACTGTATAAGGAATTTAGGGGATAACACTAAGTTAGCTGTTATTCCACGATTGGTAATAATCTATGATTAATTGTATTAATGGATGAATATAATAACTTGATGACGGTTTAGTAACGAAGAAGGATTCCCTGATCATATTTCTCTCCATTGCTTGCAACTTTATTATTTTTAATTGTTTTGATTTTGCTTTCATCTAAAACAAAAAACCCCATTGTGACACTTTTGACAACTAAAACTCCCTGCTCTTCGTGGGAACGAATCTTATTTGCTACTATATTATTCATTAGTAAAGTAGAATATAAGTGAATTAATTTTTGCACCTACGACACGCATCAGCAAGGTGGCTTGACTTTTTGAGCGAGTACGACTATAAGTTTGAGCATAATCCAGGAAGGCTTAATTCTGTACCAGATGCGTTAAGCATAAAGTTGGTAACATAATACGTTGCGGCATTGACCACGATTGGGGCAGAGTTGTTGCCCGAATCAAAGAAGAGACAAAGAATGATCGGGCATGTGTGCGCCTGACTAAGCAGATCTGTGATGGGATCGTTCGTCGATATTGGATAGATGATGGAGTCATCTATGCCAAAGGAGGAAGAATTTATGCACACAATTCATGTGGATTGAGAAGGAAACTCTTGCGAGAGACGCATGAGTCTATCTGGGCTGGTCATCCAGGCATGGAACAGACGCATGCTTTGATAGCTCGTTCCTATTACTGGCCTAAGATGGAAGAAGATGTTGAGTTGTATGTGAAGACATGCTTAGTGTGTCAATTTGATAAGACAGAAAGGAGAAATGTAGCAGGATTGCTACAGCCTTTGCCGATTCCAGACAAGCCATGGAAATGCTTGTCGATAGACTTTATCAATGGGCTGCTGAAGGTGCGAGGCTTTAGCTCGATAATGGCCGTCGTTGATCGCTTCTCGAAGTATGCAACATTCATTCATTGTCCCCATTCTTGTAATGCAGACGTCGTAGCATATCTGTTCTTCAAGAATATAGTGAAGTATTGAGGACTTCCTCATGATATTGTGAGTGATAGAGACTCACGGTTTACAGGAAGATTTTGGATAGCCTTGTTCGGATTGCTTGGGTTTGAACTAAAGTTTTCTACTAGCAATCATCCCCAAACCGATGTTCGGACGGAGATGACAAATGCAATGTTAATTGAGTATTTGCATCGTTATGTGACCGCAAGCCAGGGAAATTGGGTGTCATTGATGGATTCGACCCAATTTATTACAATTTGCACAAGAGTTCATCAACAGAGTTGGGTCCTTTTGAGTTAATAACAGGACAACAACCATTAACCCCTCATGAGGCGCCAAAGGCTAAGAAGCAAGGCTCCTGTCCAACATCATATCGCTATACAAGGTCTAAAACGGATATGACAGAGCAAGCGCGTGACAGTTTATCCAAGGAAGTGAGAAGGATGAAGAAGTATGCTGATTTACGTCGTAGAGATGTGGAATTTGAGGTGGGAGATATGGTATTGTGGAAGCTAACGCCCCAGATTTGGAAGAAGATTTCTAGAAAGACAGTGCATAGAGGCCTAATTCCAAGGTACGATGGTCCTTTGAAGTGATGAAAAGAGTTGGTAAGATGGCTTACATACTCGTTTTTCCGGAACGATTGAATGCATTCCACTTTTCATGTCAGCTTCTTGAAAAAATATCATCCTGATTTGTTGGACACTTCGAGACAACAAGCGAAGCGTGCACCACTAGTAATCAGATTGACAAGCAAGTAGAGTGTATACTTGATGATCAAGTTGAGGGGCAAAACAAGAAGAATATGAGAACTTATTATTTGGTAAAGTGGCATGGTTTACCAGACCCTGAAGTTTCTTGGGAGAGGGATACTACATTGTGGAAATTTCAAGAACAAATTCAGACTTACCTACAATAAAAAGAATCGACAAGGGCGTCGAGTTCAACTGGTGGGGGAGGTCTATGACCGGTTGGTCAAGCCTAGTAATAAAGCACCAAGATGGTGCAATACTTGCAACATGACATAGGCCAAAGATGTATGGTGCATCCAGAGTTGCAAGAGAGGCCAAGGCATGAGCTAAACTGGGTTTGGACATGGCCAAAGATGCGATATTAACATCAAGAGGTACCAAAAGAGTTTGGCACATAGCCTGTGTGCATGAAGCATGCAGGGATGCAAGCAAGACTTGCATTAGCACACTTGCATCATTGGGGGAATGATGCTCAGCTATGATGGCCGTACTTTGGTTGGGAAAGCTATCATGGCGCAGCAAGGCTAGATGACATGTGCCAGGCACATGGCCTTGACGGTTACAATTTGGTTATACGAGTTGGTGTTTGCTTTATGCTTTCTAAAAGGTTAGGAACTCCCCCTAAGGCTTTAGGAAAGAAGTTAGGCCAGTTGACACGGTTGGCCAACTACCTTGTAAAGTAAATCTGTAACTGCTAGTCAGTTACTTGTCTATAATTTTTGTAAGGCAATATAAGCCAGATCTTGTGATGGGTTGGGTGTCCGGAACAAGAAGAGTTTGTGTAACCCTAAGTGCGTTGGTGTATTTACCCCTTTGTTTGGCTTACTGTTTCATGCATCAAGCGGAGTGTGTGTGCTGGTTTATTGGCTTGAATTGATTGTGAGCAGAACCTCTGTTTAGTATGGGTTGAATAGAGTTTTGGTCAAGAAGTGAAAAATTTGGCTAAAGGCGAATTGACTGAGACTATGTTGTGGAGCATAATGCCGTTGTTAAGGTTGGCTGTTGCATTTGGATAGTTTGAACTTGTGACACTTGACTTCAAAAAAAAACAAAAAAAAACCTGTGACACTTGCTGTTTGGTAACCATTATTTTAATGGATTATCAGCCCATATTCCATCATGTAGATTATAATGGATTCTATATGTGTTTGGTAACCATTACAATAATTGATTATTTTAATCATAATTGAAAAAATCCATTATTTCTATAAACAGAAAAAAAAAATGTTTTGAAAATTTATTATAATCAGTTATTTTTTTTAACAAACTCAAATTGATTTTTTTTTTTTTCAAACTATTAAGAGAGACAAAAAAACTACATAGGACTAAAAATTCCTAGATCATTATTATTTCCTCTTCTTTTTCAGGATAATTAATTATTTAAAAAAAAATGTTTGAGAAATTTATTTTAAAAATGATTATATCAAAATAATTTATCAATTTATGATTATCATAAATTTTTACCAAACAATGGCCCAGTTTTGTAACAGAAGCGGGTATTGCAGTGGCCATATCCGTGAGGTAAGTATCGTCGACTCTCCGACGACCGACACATCTCGAGGATCGGATTGAATCTAAATATCAGCCGTCCTCCTAGGGCGTATAGCAATCTTCTAGCAAAATAAAAAAAAGAAATGGAAAGAACAAATTCTGCTTTTTTCTTCTTCTTTTTCTTCGTCTATTCTTTTGTTTCATGGCCGTTAGGCCATTTCAATTCTTCATCTCTCACCAGCAACTAGCATTTCTTTCTGGTTCTTCAAATCACCTACTCCACCCAAATATCGTATCTATCATAAAAACAAGATCAAAAGAATTACCATCCTTAGGGTTTCGAAGGATTTTTTGTGGTGTGCCACTCAATCATACAGGCCCGCAAAACCAAGCGAATCTTCGCCACCCTTCATCACCACAAGAAAATCTGGCTCAGCGAATTGGTAAAGCCACTAGAGCTCCTGGAGCTGCATCCAAGGCTAGGGTTCATGCTGATGTGAATGTCATTCGTCCTAAAGATTATTGGGATTATGAATCTCTTACTGTTCAATGGGGGTAATTTTGATTAATCCAGTTAAAAATTTCCCTTTTTATGGTTCTTCTGTATAGTGTTTGATACTACTGTTATTTTATTTTCAGGGAACAAGATGATTATGAGGTTGTCAGGAAGGTAGGGAGAGGGAAATATAGTGAGGTTTTTGAAGGTGTACATTCTACAAACAATGAGCGTTGCATTATTAAGATCCTTAAGCCGGTTAAGAAGAAGAAGGTGAATGTTTTCTTATAAAAATTTATGCTTTTTTCCTGGATGTCTGAGGTTATTAGTTATGATACATAAAATCGTTGCAATCATGAGCTGAATTTTTAATCTTTTGAATCTTGTTAAATTTCACATGGAATTGGATTATTATTTAACTTGTGCTTAGTACCCATTAGGAAAGAACAGAACATAATGAAGAAAGTGTATGTTTGTAATGGGTGTATAAATAGCCTGCAGATATGTGCAAAAAATGCACTATGTTTGCAGTACAGTGTAGTTTTATATGAATTTTCATCGAAAAGTCTTACTATATGGTATGCAGCTTTTAGTGATCAAGCAATGTAGTATTTGTACGTCAAAGATGTAATCTTTCTTTTGAATATCAAACTGCTGTGTTAGATAAATTAGACCTCAACTGGTTCCACTAGTAATAGTTCACGTAATGAAGAATTATACAGCTACCCAATGCAGATTTTGTTGGTTTGTACAGAGCAGCTACAAAAATTTGAGGTGGTTACACATGCTACATGACAACTAGGTGTTACCCGCGGCATTAGGCATATGCACACCATCTAGTGGGTTGGATGGCTGGACAGAAAGTTGTTCGCCTTAATCTTATGGTAAACACACATAATTGTCATACTTTATTATGCAGATGTTTAGCTATGCCTATTTTCAAAGCAAGTTAGATGCTTAAATTGGGTAGCATAAGACAACCTTTTTCATCCAAAACACCTGTCGGATAAGTCAGAGTCCCTTCTTAGTCATGTAGGTGTTTCTAGGAAATTCTTGTTATTGCTGCTTCTATTTTATATTACTACTGAGTATTTTTGATTTTATTTATTATTTTACACACTGTATAATCAATTTGTGTTATTAGCACTTATGTTATGATTATATGTGTCATTTTTCATCTTTTAATAATGCTTTGCTTGAACTTCCTTTTTATTTTATGGACATGCAGATAAAGAGGGAGATAAAAATACTCCAAAACCTTTGTGGTGGACCAAACATTGTGAAGTTGCTAGATATCGTTAGAGATCAGCAGTCGAAGACTCCAAGTCTTGTGTTCGAATATGTGAATAACACTGATTTCAAAGTTCTTTATCCGAAATTGACGGACTTTGATACCAGATATTATATCCATGAATTGTTGAAGGCAAGATTTTGAAGTCTCGCGCTAATAGTTCTCCTTGAAAAGATAATGATGTTGTATCTTGTTCATACGGTTATATTTAAGCTTTCACTTTCAAGTAGCAGGAAGCTTCTTAAATTTCTCTTGTAAAAGATCGAACAGCAAACATTTGCTTATCTTGGCCCTCATGTTGTATGTAGGCACTAGAATTTTGTCACTCACAAGGTATAATGCACCGAGATGTGAAGCCTCACAATGTGATGATTGACCATGAGCAGCGCAAGCTTCGACTTATAGACTGGGGGCTCGCAGAGTTCTATCATCCAGGAAAGGAATATAATGTTCGTGTTGCTTCTAGGTATGCTTGATTTCTGCATTTGGTCTTTACAAACTGTTCACTACTCTTTCTTTGACATGTCAAATTTTCTCCCTCGAAGAAGCACATATACACATGACCTACTCTTATGGTTGCGTGTCACCTCGGTTTTTTGGTGGATTGTAGAGATTTCTTTTACCATGTCAAGTTTTCTCCCTCTGAGAAGCATATATACACATGACCTACTCTTATGGTTGCTTGTCACCTCGGTCTTTTGGTGGATTGTAGAGATTTCTGCATGATTATATTGGGGCATTATTACTGAATCTTACCTAATTTTCTACAATAATATCAATAATTATCTCATTTGAGACTATTGTTGATTCTCTTGGTTCACATCTTGGCATGCTGCTACTTGCAGTGATTTGTTTCTCTGACCTACGCTCTTTTGACAGATACTTTAAAGGCCCAGAACTTCTTGTGGATTTGCAAGATTATGATTACTCTTTAGACTTGTGGAGCCTTGGTTGTATGTTTGCTGGGATGGTGAGTACTCCTAATTTATTGTTGACGTCAGTACACATACTGTGGCACAGTATTAAAATATCGACCTCGTTCCTCTTATCTTTCATTTCAAGGAGTCCCTAGACCCTCTAGTCAGTGTACGCCACCACCTCTCTGATAGTCAGATCCTAGATCCTGCTGGTCTACTATCAACAATTGTTTACCACCCCATAATGGAGTCATTCTGTTTACAACCCAGAATGGAGTTTTTTCTTTAATATATATTTGAATCTAAAATGTTAAGATCTTTTGGCAAAGGCGCACATATTAGCAGTATTCAACTTATTTCAATTTTGCACCCATAGACAAGTAGACATAAGCTGGTGAGGGGGTACGTCATTCGATTCGGTGTTACGTTATGTGAATCCACATTTTATTTACTCACTGAAATTGGCTACTGTTCTGTGCAGATATTTCGTAAGGAGCCATTTTTCTATGGGCATGATAATTATGATCAACTTGTCAAGATTGCCAAGGTATGTGGTAACCTCAGAAGCTTACATTATATTCAAAGTACTTTTTTTTTTTTTTGATATTTCATGCATAGGTTAGATCATTTGCTGCATATGTAGTTTGGTCACTTATACATCGAATATGTACATTCATTCTTAAATACTTGTCAATTCAAGCCCCGAGGTTTGGGTACATCTCTACATCTCTGGGCACTAGTGAGAGGCAAGAAATACTTTTTGGTTCTTCCACGGGTTTGGCTTTCAGGTGCCAACCCCTTCACTTCGCTGTGAATTGTTTGTATTCAAATACTTGCAGTTAAATTTTCTTAGAATTATCGCCAACATATAGAACTGAGGAATTGCCGCACATCGCTTGGTATCTTTGGATTTTGAAGCGTACAAGTCCTGGGAAATCTTTTCCTTGTAAGTTACTTCTTGAGGAGAGTAGAAGGATCCATGGGCTTTACAATGGTAGTATTTAGGCAGTTGTATAGTGATGGTTGGGTTTGTTATTAGTATTTAGCGGTGTTACAACGATATGGTGTAGGTGTCTTGTGTCCAGTACGCTACTATTACACACGCCAACTTGAATATAAGCACAATATTGATAGGTAGTTTAACATAGATATATTCCATACAAGATAGTAAACTTAACAAAATACATACATGTATATGCAAGATTGATACATATATAAGATAGCAAACTTAGCAAAATACATACATATATTAGTACAAAAAGGCATTACATTGATGGAACTGTCTAATTATCTTCTTGGTCTCATAGAGATGTAGCTATAGTTGTAGGCCTGTAGCTCAACTGTCCACTGAATCACCACATAGTGGTAGAGTGTAACTAGGTACATTAAGGCTAGAATTTGCAAATTCTTGTTCAGTAGGGGCTCTCGAACTAGAACTGTATCTTGCGTACCTTTCTTTTCCTACTCATAGCTTCTTTTTGAGATAAGAATGGTGTGGAAAATAAGTCTGAGAAAAGAACAGAGAAAATTTAGGAAAGATCAGTGAAAGTTAAGTTTCTGGTACTGTACTTTATAAATTATCTTCTTTCCTAAATGATAACCCTTTCTTAGTCAAACTTTCCTACTTAAATGATAAGAATAATGAGCAAAATAATATACTCCCTCCGTTTCAAAAAGATAGGCTTGTTTCATATACTAACTGCACAGGATAACTACACATGAAACAAGCCTATCTTTTTGAAATGGAGGGAACATTAGATTATTTTTTTTGGTAACACAGCTGTGTCTGGCCGAATTGACGCCCATGTCCGTGTCCATACGTACGGATACGGTTCAATTTTTTTTTTTTTTGCCGTGTCGTTGTAACACAGGCATTTAGGCAGTTGGTATCTTCACACAAATTACTTAGTTCTAAGTAACTACGGTTGAGATTATCTGTGTGAGCGGATCTCAATCGTAGTTACCTAGACCGAAGTAATCTATGTGAAAATTTGTGTTCAATATGTCAGCAATAAATGTAGTATAATATGCATCTTCTCCATCTGTTGACATGAAATATAATTTGTGACCTTGATAAATATCACAGATTGGTGGAGAATCCCAATCTATAGAAACCTGATGTGCTTAAGCTTTGCTGCAGAAATATATATATGCACGAAATATTTTAGTGTTCTGAACTGCTTTTAAGTACAAAACTTCAGTAACAAGATTATCCTCTTGAAAACCAATGAATCTGTTGGTCATGGTCTTCGAGCAATTCACAACGTATCTTCAGTGATATGCGTATATGCCTATCTTAGCCAACTCTCTTAGATATTCTTAGGTCACCCTTTGTGAATGACTGGGGTTTGAAATAGTTTTCCTTCTCACTCCAATTTATGAAATCAAAAGTAGAGATTGCTAGGAAACTAGCATAAATTCAAGTAGAACTTTGAATTATGGGTTCTAGCCTGTGTTACAACGACGCGGCAACATTTCTTTTTGGGCCGTTTTCGTACGTATGGACACAGACACACGTACTAATACAGCCGGACACGGTTGTGTTGCCAAAAAATGATATATAATATATTATTTTACTCATTATTTTAATTTTTTCAGTAGGAAAATTTGGCTAAGAAAGGGTTACCAACCAGCTGTCCATATTAATATATCTTATTATTAAGAATGAAGATATTTTACTGTGAGAAACTTTACTTTCACCGATCTTCTTCCCTAAGTTTTCTCTATTCTTTTCTCTCAAAATCATTCTAGCTTAGACTTATTCTCCACCCCATTCTTATCTTAAAATCATTCTATCTTATATATGTATCAATCTCGCATAAAAGACATCACATAACAAGAAAGGTGTCAGAAACTTAAATGTAGTTTGTTTTGAGATTGGCAGAAATGTTGCTGTTAGTTGATGCAGAACAACTTGTCCTTAAATTGGCTGGCAGGAGTACGTTATAGGTTGCTGTGTAGTTTGTCATTAGGTGGTCGCTAGGCGGACAAGTCGAACTAGTGCCTAGAAGGACTAGGGGGATATCATGTATATGTATTTACTATTTAGTTGTTCAGGCTAGCCTTTACGTGTTAACTTCCAAAAAAATAAGTTCTGGACTATGCCCCAGGAAGAGCCTAGACATTTTTTGTTTAATCAGCTTTTGGGTAATGCTTAGTCGCTAGGCGCCCGGAAATTTAGACCTTTTACCACGTACTCGGCAAATTGAGGTATGATGGGCATTTTATCGAATAATCAGCTGATATACTGTAATCTGTCTCATCCACATTCTCTGTGTTTATACAGTAGTTGTTCTAGGAAGCTTCTACATTTTGCTTTTGAGAAGGATATCCCAATATATATCACCTAACCACATAGAACAACTCAAGGCAGAGACAAGACACTATACAAATTACTGAAATTTAGACTGGACAGTGGACACATCGTTTTAGAAGTATCACTGAAAAGATTATACATTACAAAATTACTGTAGCTAAGGAGAAGAAAATTGGCTTGCTCTTGCAAAAACATGTGGAACGACTCTTCAGTTAGTTGTTGGTCAGGCTGTAGGTTTGCATAGGCTTTCAGATGAAGTTCGGAATCTTAGAGATTATCCTCTTTTTTAAATTGTCAAAACTTAGATAAACATCAGATACGTTAAACTAGTGGGTAAAGCCTCATCCAAGGATTTAACCTTTAATTGAATAAAGTGGTGTGCACCGAAAAGTTTATTTCGGTACATATACGATGGCTTAACTGCATGTTGTGTTCATAAATATCCAAAAAATCTACTCACGGAGCTCATATGTTCTGTTCCCTCAGGTGCTTGGTACAGATGACTTAAATGCATATCTAAGCAAATACCGCCTGCAGTTGGACCCACACCTGGAAGCTATGGTTGGGAGGTTGCTAATTAACTTATTTTCTCTCACATTATTATGTGATAGCATGTCTAAGGAATATTTCTTAGAAGATCCTCTTTTTTTCAGGCATAGTAGGAAACCATGGACGAAGTTTGTGAATGCTGATAACCAGCATTTAGCAGTTCCAGAGGTAGTGTCTTTACCATCTAAATACTAGCTCGAGAACTACTTGGTTTCCTTTGCTAAATCTGCCTACTTTTTTCATTTCTTTTGCAGGCTATAGATTTTCTGGACAAGTTGCTGCGTTACGATCACCAGGAAAGACCCACCGCAAAAGAAGCAATGGTAATTTCACTCAGTATGGTTCTTTAATCCTTGAAAGCATTGTATATGGACCTCGCCGATGCATTAGTGATTAGTCAACTAGTGGGGTCTATTCCATTTCAAGTGAGTCGGTGACTGCTGTATTTTCACGCAAAACTTGAACTCCTAACAGAACCTGAGCCCTAACCCGCAACCTGACTTATCTTGTAAGATCAGGTTTCTGGTAACTTACAAGTGAACTAAACCTAAATGAGGACACCTCTTCCAGCCGCTAGTTCAGGATTAGGTGCTGTAGTTGGACTAGTTTTTCTCAACAGAATAATTCAATTTTCAGCTTGTAAACCATATTGTTGATGATTATTTTACATGCAGGCCCATCCTTATTTCCATCCTGTGAGAAGTTCCGGAGGCAGTAGAACGTCTACGTAATAGCTTCAATAGCTTCACTTTCCACACCATGCTCATCTAATTCTTTCTTGGTATTCCTATTTAACTGTTGGGTTCTCTTTTTCGAGCAAGAATCCGTCAAATGTATGTGTTTTATTTTTTGATAATTTTTTTTTGCTTTTTTTTTTGTTGATAAAATAGAAATTTTATTGCCTCTAGTGAGGTGAGTGTTGTTGATCTTTAGCCAAAAGGCCATACACCTCAGAACTGAAATTATAATAAGCTTCACTGTTTGATGATTTCTCTCGAACCGACTTAGGTATATAGTTAGCCACTTGATTATCATCTCTACTTACGAAAAAACTAGAGACCAAATGTTTTATCTCTTTTATTAAATTCCTATTCTCCCATTGAATTAGAAGAGTATTGCCAGTAATGGACTGGACAACTAGCTTAGCATCAGCTTCAATGTGTATCCTTGATAGATGCTTTGCCTTTTCCCATGATAGTGCTTCACGTACTGCCGTACACTCCCTTGCTTCAGGACTTACTCCATCTGAGTAGGTCCCTTTGATCCGATGACAGTCACCTGCATGATTCTGTATAATTTAAGTATACCATCTAAAGGTGGTTTCCAATGAGATGTTGTACGAAGAGAATGCGCATGCGAACTGTTATCATTATCATGCAAATGAGAACTCAGGAAATAGTTAATCTTATGAATTGAGTTAAAAGATTAAGAGTAACTCCCTGAAATAGCATCTATCCTTCCATAACACCAAAATGCCAATCATAAGAGTGTATAACAGTTTTTCCTCATTTTTAGAGATGAACCAACTGATGACCCATTCTGAGATTGTCTTGCAATTATTTCCGACAGAGTCAATGTTTATATTGACTCCTCTCCAAACTGTTTTAGCATGCCTACACTCAAAAATGATATGCTCCATAGACTCTTCACTGTGACCACAGGTGTCACAGTGAGTATCAATACTGTCATTATGAAATGCCAGTTTGCTTTTAGAAGAATTAATTATCTCTGATGCACTTCCAAGCAAACAATTTAATTCTATGAGTTGTGTTACAGCTCCATAGAGCTCTCCATACTTCAGCATTAATAGTGATCCCATTGACTTGTATTTCATTGTTGGACACGGTTAACATCTTGTAGGTGTTTTTTATTGAAAATTTGCCATCTTTAGCAGGCATCCAAACCATGACATCCTCTTTAGTTTTATCAATAAACAAAGCTGGTATTCATGATCAAAAAGAGGATTTAACAGAGGGACATTCCACTTATTTGTGTCAGGTAACATTAACTCAACAACTTCTCCATAAAATCTGAAAGACTCATTAGAAGGAATGGGTGGATTGCTCATACCTGGTATCCATCTGTCCAACCAGATTTTAGTTTTTTCACCATTATTGATCTCCATGAAGTAGTGTTGCTGAAGTATTTGAAGACCTTTTGTTATACCATTCCAAGTATAGGAGCAATTTTTTGCTGTGATATTTTGATGAATGATGTCACCATTCTTGAAGTATTTACTACTCAAAACCTGAACCATGAGATGACCGGATTCATTGCAGATTCTCCAGGCTAACTTAATGAGAAGAGCGAAGTTGAGTTTTTCTAAGAAAATCTCTGAAAGCAAGCCCTCCTTTGTCCTTAGAAGTACAGACTTTGTGCCAAGCTAGAGGATTAGATCCCCTGTTAGAATTGTATCCCCAGAAGAAAAAAAATCTCCATAGTAGTAAGCTGACTTAAGAGATTGTTAGGAAGTTTAAATGTACCCATCTGATATATTGGCACTGAGTTAAGAACATGCTTTATCATTGTACCTCTTCCATCTTGAGAGAGTGAAGTAGAAGACCAAGTAGCAAATCTTATAAGAAAATTTTCTTTTAAGGACTTGAAAGATTCATGTTTAGAGTTCCCAAGAAGTAAAGGTGACCCTAAGTATTTCTCTTTTGAATTCATAGTTTTGGCACCAAGAATTTGAGTCAAGGCTTCCGCAATCTCTGATTTAGTTTTTTTTTTTTTTTTTTTTTGTTTACTGAAGTGCATTGCAGATTTTTCAAAATTTATAACTTGTCCAGACTGAGAACTGAAATTGTGAAGTAACTCCATAAGATTATTAACTAAAGTAAGAGTTGTTTGAGTGAAAATCAATCATTCATATGCGAAAAGCAAAATGGTTAATGGCTGGAGTTTGTGCAGCTACTTTAATACCTTTTATGGTGTTGTTCTTCTGAGCAGTAGTGAGATGTCTTGAGAGAAACTCCATTGCCAGAATAAATAAATAAATAAATAAGGTGAACGAGGATCACTTGTCTGATTCCTCTGGATGGTGAGAATTCTTCACAAGGACTACCATTGAGCATGACTGACACTGAAGTAGTGCTGATGCATTGGTGGATTAGATCACAAAAATCATCACAGAACCCAAAATACCTGAGAACTTTGATCAAGAAAGACCATTCTAATATGTCAAAATCCTTTGACATGTCTAATTTAAGAGTCATCCAACCAATCTGCCCCTTCTTTTTCTTCATTGAATGGATTATTTCTTGGGAAATAACTGTATTATCACTTATCAATCTTCTTGTGACATATGCAGCTTGAAATTGAGAGACTATCTTAGCCATTAAAGGCTTCATTCTGTTTACATGAATTTTGGAAATAAGCTTGTAAGAAGTATTACACAAACCTATAGGTCTGTAATTTGCAGCAAATATTGACTTTTTGTTCTTGGGAATAAGAGAAATGAGTCTTGTTAATATGTTTTAAAATATGCTTAGTCTCAAAAAATCTTGTGACCATCAAACAAACATCATCTCCTACTACTTCCCATTGGCTCTTGTAGATACCTTCTTGGAAACCCTCTGGACCTGGAGCACTCCAATTCTCCATGATGTTTAAAGTATCATGAATTTATTGAAAGGATGGAATTCTTGTGAGAGCACCATTATCTTCTTCAGAAATAATTGAAGGAAGAATATAGTATAAACCTTCATCTAGAACTGGATTAGTAGTGGTGCTGATACTTTTGAAATGTTGTGTCAGATGAACTGATATATCCCCTCTAGTCTGAAGCCATTTATCATCATGATATTGTATTGAGTCTATGTTGTTTCTAGTTCTCCTTCTGTTGGTTTTGGTGTGGAAGTACTTGCTGTTGTAATCCATGTCTTTGGTAAAAGAATCTCTGGACTTTTGCTGGTAAAATTCTCCTTGTATCTTGTGCCACTGGTTTAACTCCTTGTTGATATTTATTATTGCATTGTAGGTGCTAGAATCTTGATCACCTTCTTGAAGAATATTCTGTTCTTTTTGCAAACTGTCAACTTTCTGGTTGATATCACCAAAATGCTCTTTATCCACAAGGAAAGTTCTTTTCTGGTAGTCTGTAATTTCTTGACTAACCGAAAAGCAGGAGAACCATTAACACTTGCATTCCAAGCGTTAGCAACAACAGTTGCACAAGTGGGATCATTTAACCAAGTTAAAAAGAATTTAAATGGCTTCCAACATTTAGGTATAGTAGAATCAGTCACTTGCATAATTGTACTATGGTCACTTCCTACTTGAGTTAAGTGCATTAACTTAGAATTAAGAAAATTCATACTCCAGTCACAATTTCCTAATGCCATGTCTATTCTAGACCTCTTAATCCTTGTGCCTAAATTATTACTTGTCCAGGTATAGTCTTTACCTACAAAACCTTTGTGTTCTAGACCACAATTTGAGACAATGCTATTGACCCATCCATCAAAAAAGGAGGATGCACCACTATCATTATCAATAAGGTGAAAATTAAGATCCCCTAACACAATCCAATATTATTATTAGCTCTACTTATTTGATGAATAAAGTTCCATTGATCTTTTTTAGCCTCATACTTGGAAAAGTCGTACATACATGTGACAAGAAATTCAGGTTTACTAGGGTCAGCTTGAATTAAAACATTGAACATATTCTTATAAGCATCAAGCATTTCACAATTAAAACCATTTTTCCACATTAAGACAAGACCTCCTGAGAGACCTATAGGTTCAATATAGAAACTGTTGGATCCACTAAAGTTCCATATTTGCCCATTAATTTTTAATTTTTTTTTTCATTTCCTTACAATGAAAGTTACAGAAAGTAGATTTGTTAATAAAGGACTATTGGCATCACAAGAACCACTACTGCTGGGGGAAATTAATCAGAATATAAAACTCTCTCCATAGACATGTAAGACCCTAAATGATGATGGGTTGAACATACCTAGCAGTGAAATGCAACAATCATGAAATATATTTTAAATAAATGAAAACTTACGGTTTGCCATCTAATGTGACCTAAAATGGTTGGTATAAATACAATATACGGAAACTTACTGGTGGTATATATACACAACAAACAGAAACTTACTAGTAGATTTGAAACGTTTTTCTAAATGATGGAACAAGGAAGAAAAAACTTACTCCATAAGAGATTGATATGGAAGGTGGAGACTCTATGTTTTTCCTCTTTTTTTTTTAATCTTTGTTCTGTCCTACATTTGTTGATAAGCTTTTTTTATATCTTTCTTTTGATGAAAAGAGTGCTTATAACTATTTATTTATAAAAAAAGTAGGGACATTTTTTTATACAACTTTCGATTTTCTTTCGTTAATAAAAATCAAATATTACATACAACATCAGTATATCAAGAAACATAGTGAGTAACCATATATTGTAATCGTTAAATCACCGCTTGGTTGAACGCACAAGTGTTGGTATGTCAAGCTTGTTGTTAATGTTAGTTGACGACCAAAACTATTTTTTGATTTATTGTTTACCAAAGTCAGTCTCGAACTAAGATTAAATTTAGGTAGTTGAATATCGAAATCACCGAATACCATTGAAGATTGAAGACATAAGATCACAAAGACATCAACGAGAACTTCATCGACAAGGTATGTGATGACTGACTATCCCATTTACTCATTGTTTATACCATTCTATCTTATGGGATAATGTTGCATGGCTTTAGTATATTTTTTTTGAAGCATGGCTTTAGTATATGTTGACATACAAAAAAGAAGTTTTGATTTCAAGCTTGTATTTGACTAATCTCGAAACTCGAACTCAATCAATGGATGTCCAAGGACTTATCGCCTTGTTTGTTCAATAAACTATGTTTACGCAAGAAGTTCCTTAAAAGCTCCAAATTACCATTGAGATCAGAAACCATATTTTCTAGCACGGAATGTGCAATTTGAAGATTTTGTTATTGCAAATTTACTTAGAGTTCGCGAACTAACTTTTTGAGTTCACGGACTGAGCCATTTGAAATGTTTTCTGTTGACATCCAAATTTGCATAGAGTTCGTGAACTATGTAAATCTAAGGCAAGTTCTGTTAATTCCGATATGTACTTGAGTTCGCGAACCTTGTTTTCCTGTTCGTGAACTATGAGGAATTCGGTAGTTACTGAACTACAATTTTCTTGATGGTTCACGGATCGTATTGGTTAAACTTGTGACCCATAATGTTCACGGTCCTTAACTGAAAAATTCGTATATGCACATTCTTCTTTCAATTATAAGGAGAACTTCTCGTTTTAATGATTTCCTTTCTTGGTACCATGTCGTAGTGAGTAAGTTAACTTTTTTCCTAATTGTGTAAAAGTTAAACTTTAGAAGCACATTTCTTTCGAAAGTAATTGGTTTCCATTCCTATGGCTTCTATCAAAGGAAAAACTTTATTGCTAGAGTATTCTAACTAAGGAAACAAGTCTTATCAGGGACCAAAGTAAAAAATTATTCTAAGCAGTAAGAGATTACTTGGGATCAAAATAATTCGTAAAGATGAAAACTAGTTCACGAACTTGGTGTGAATGCAAGTAATAGTTGCTTAGATTTAGTCATCATTATAAATAGATGACTCCCTGCAACTAAGCTCAATCCCTGCACGTTGTGCAATCTTCCTCCATAAACCTAGGTTTTCTCGAGAAACATAATAAGGTTACACCTTAAAGACCTAACAAGTCCGTATTTGTATTGACCTTAATATTTTCTTTTCAGCTGGATAATATTTTGAGAAGATCGTTTCATTAACCTGTGACGTACACCAGAATTCTTTACGGAATTTTCAGAGTATTTTCTCTAAAGGAAAAACAGAAGATGTTATTCTTTTAGATACTTTGGAAGTAATAGTTCAATCTAATAACAATACTAGTTTTCCATTTGATAAAGAATCCAAGAAGGAAAAAAAAAACACCTTTGAAAAGAGCCAGAAACAAGAATAGTCTTGTCAAGAGTGTCTGGCTTAGTCACCTTAAGAATATTCAGGGAACTCTTGAATTCTTGTATTATCTTGTTCAATTCAGAAAAAAGATAAGATATTCACGAAGCTCTAGCATTTATAAGCATTGTTATCATCGTGAAGAAATTGGTCACTTGAACAAGTCTTGTAATCTTTGAACAGAGAAAGTTAAAGGCCATGACCACTCCTAAGAAAAATATAGCTCAATTGGTTGATTACACGTCCAACAAAAAGTGAACAACACAGAGAGTACCAAGCATCTACAAAGAATCTCATGAAAATCGTTATTCACGATTCACAAGAAACTATCTTTCTGAGATAACTCGTGAGAACATGCTTGCTCACCTACATTCTTGGTAGCAATGATTTGGTTCATCCCATAATGTACATATCTTGAGATGAGAAAGTATATAAATAGGAAAATTATAAATTTGTGTGACTATATTTTTAGTCTTTTTGTGATAAATAATCCTGTTCATTTGTCCTATCAGGTGTTTCTGGTGGTACCTTAGTATTGCCTTGATATCATGCGACGATAATGAAGAATTTTTGCGAGTAAATCCATTTTTCTTGGGAAGATAATCTCTCTCTCTCTCTCTCTCTCTCTCTCTTTTTGTTGAGCCCCCTACTCCATAGAGACGAATCCGCTTTCTCTAGATTATTGGTATTATGACTATAAAATCCCAATGTGGTTGTTATAATTTTCCTCTGCGAACCTATAAAAAGAAAATAGTCAATAAAAAAAATCCGAATCAAGTTGCTACCACATCACTAACAGTGAGTACAAAATGTAATGACACAATGCAATGTCCATACAGATTGCCGAACGAAAAAGTTGGTAGTGTACAAGAATTTATTTTTCTCTAACCTTGTAGTTCCACAAGATTATGATTTAAGCTTATCTTAGATAGATGATGTGAGATATATTCAATTAGGCATCTTTATAAGTTTAGAAGAGATTAAACCCTAATAGTTGAGAATTTTTTTGCACCCCTTTTCCTTTGGAGTTCCCTTGAAGAAATGATTTCCATTACCTTGATTTAAACATATATGAAGGAAATCAAGTAGGTGTAGTGTTAGAGATAGGGTAACACTAATCTTCACGAAGAACCGTTGATCATCTTACAAAAAGAATTAGCGTTATGCTAGAAGATTTACAAGGGAAATTTCTGAACATAATTAGAATTCTGCTAGGAGTTTTGCAAGTGCTTGAATACAATTAAAGCGGGAATTTTTTTGTAAGGGTATATCTTGTTTTTTATTACATCTAGTCCGAAATATATTATAATAAGCAAGAGGTGTAACAACTTAAATCAGTATGTGTTCGGTCTGGACTATGTACCAAGGATTTTCTAAAAGATTCTAGTTTCCTTGTTAACAAAATCTTGGTGTGTTTACTTTACTTTTATTTATGTATCATAAATTCCTTTATGATAATAGCGAAATCAAATAAGTACGACAATCAACCTTGTAGAATTCAATTCTTGAAAAATAAAACAAACAAGATCTGCTTTTGTTGGAATTCGGATCTTGGAAGAGATGATTCTAGGTTTTCCTTGGATATTGATTTTTGAGATCGTCCTAGGAATTTGTCTTATAGGTTCCCGAACGAAAATTGGTAGTGTACTTGGTGTTAGAGCACTGCTTGGTCGAACTCGCAAGTTTTTCTATCTCAAGCTTGTTGTCAGTGTTAGTTGCACAAAACTATATCTTGATTTATAGTCTACTAAAGTGAAATCTCAAACTAGGATTAAACTATGGTAGTTGAGTATCAGACATCACTGAACCATCCTATTTACTGAACCATCCTATTTACTCACGGTATTTACCATTCTATCTTTATATGTTGTATGATTTTAGTAGATTTCATATTGCAAAGAATAAATTATGGGTCAATCTTCTCTTGATAAATCTCTCGAAATACGATACAAGCAACGAATGTTCATAGATCCTTAACAATCTTGTTAAGAACAATTTCTTTTTCATGAACTATTTTGTTTCAAGTTGATCATTTAGAAATTTCTTAAGCAATGATATTCATTAGCCATGACGATTGAGAATGTTTCAAATTCCTTAAGGAGAGTATTCAGAACTGCTGAGATTCTGGACAGATGGTAGGTAAGCATACCCAGTACGCGTACCCTAGACACATGAGTTCTAACGAGAGGTACACATACCCAGTACATCTACCCTAAGGTTATGAGTTAGTGAATGGATGAGAGGTACGCATACCCAGTACGCCTACCCCAAGGGCATGAGTTCGTGAATGACTAATGGTACACATAACCAGTACAGGTACCCCCAACATCCTGACTTCATTGACTGGTCTATAGGTATGCGTACCCCTATTCATACCTACCTAGTATCAGACTAAGTAGATGGCACAAACTATTTCACAAGTATGTTTGGCATTGCCAAAACTTTCATAAACACTTCCAAGACAACTTTGTTCAGTAAATCACTTTATGTTTGTGAATCACGGTTTAATCCTTGAGTGTTAATGAACAAATTATGTTTATAAGTTCATAAGCCGTATTCTCCATGAACTATCATTCTACGGTTCCAGAATCCTGGACCCAAGTGTATATTCTTTCTGTGTAATTTCAAGGCGAACTTCTCACATGCTTACATGAATTCCTATTAAGAATTCCATTTAAACTCAGAAAGTGGTTGCTTGAATCTCAAGTTATCTTAGATTGAATTCAAAGCTACATAGAGCTTTAAAAATATATAAATAGAGATGCTCTTGCAACTGGAATTCTTAATCCCTGACACTTTTGTGTCCTAGTTGCTTGCTAGAGTCGTCCTTTATTAACCTAAGTTTCCTCTGAGAAACATAATTAGGTTTACGACTTTAAGACTTCACTTAGGAATTCGTAAAGCCAGTTCCGACTATCTTTTACCTAATAGTTCACGTATCCTGATCTTGTTCGTATTGATCGTTGAGGTTTTTGTCAATCTCCGATCATGAACGAGATACATAGATATCGTGAAGTTCTCTTTGTCTCATACTTTGTGATTCCTCAAGGCTTCTCAGTTAACTGAATATAAGTATTCTGGATTCGTGAGGTTTGCTAGCTTTGTCTATTGAAAATAGATTTCCAAGCCTTGATCTAAAATATCTAAAGGGAATCAAATAGGCTTATCTGTTAGAGGCAAATTGGTTTCAAAAGTCGTCACTTAGGTTGAAACAACTGTTAGGCTGTAAAAGACGTCAGTTAAGGGAATCAATTGCGTTGATACTTGCGAGGTTCAAGAGACATAAGGAGCACGACTGCAGCTGAATTGCTCAGAGGGTCAATTCGGTCTCAACTACATTTCAGTCCGAAGTCTGATAGTAATCTAGTGTCTATAGGGGCTTAATAAAATTTGGTGTTCAAAGTTGGACGAGGTCCTGGGGTTTTTCTGCAGGTGCATTTTTCCTCGTTAATAAAACTTATGGTGTCTTATGTGTTTCCTTCTCAGCATTATATTGTTTTAGTTTTATAATATGAATAACAAAATTAATACATATTTAATCTAGGTAGTTTAATTCCATATAAATTGTGATCAATAACTAGACTTGTTCTTGTTGAATTCAAATCTTGAAAGATTAATTACAAGTTTTATACTTGGAAGTATTCAGATCCTCTTGATTTGGTTACGACTAGATTGATTGTGGATATTTATTTGCATAAAGACATAATAGACTTAACTTTTGACATATATGGGACAATCATAGTTCACGGACGTAAACACACATATCCCATAACATTATTTGCAATATATGAAACCAATAAGGATTAATACTGCAAAACAATCTTCCAAATAACTTAGAATTTAAATAAATAAATGTAAAACATTGCAAGATGAAAATTATTGGCAATAGCTATGTGTAATCACAATAATTGCTATTCCAAACCCTAGTTATCCTTCTTAAAAACACAAGAATAAATTCTCATAAGAAGTTTCCTAGACATTAAGATTCTTGAAAAAATCTTTATCGTCCCCGGACTCCTTGTCATCAACAAACATTGGAACATAAGGTTCATGAAGAAATGAGTCAATTCCAACGAACCTTCTAGACTGATGCCGAACCAGGGCCTTCTGAATTTCAAGAGTTATTAAAACAATGGCCTTTATTTGCTGAATCTCTTTCCTTGTTTCCTTCAACTCTTCAAGAACACTAGAAAACTTATGAAGATTAGAGGGGATATCCCTTGGTTTCTTCATATTCTTCTTTTTTCTCTTCAAAGTTGTAGAGTAAAGAGACTTATATTTTTCCTTCATGGTTGATGGCTTAACAATCATATTAACATCTTTTCCATCAGAAGACATGATGCTTGGAGTCTCCATTCAAATATGGGATTGTGAGATAAATACACAAATCAAGCTCTGCAAGCAGTCTTGTGATAAAAAGAGTTTTTCAGGGAAGAAAAAAGAATGTAGGGTTACGGAACCTTTATACAAGTAAAAGGATTCACGTACGACCAATTCACATCCCTAAAAAAGGTAGAATTATCGATTTTAACCCTCTTTCAATGAACAAAAAGTAAATCCTTTTCAATACCAATTTATGATATGAAAAGATCAACAAAATTCCAGAAAAACAAAAAGAAAAAATAAAACAAAGATTTTCTTTTCCTAAAGCCTGATCTATGCTCAACTCTTGTCTCTTTGAAACCAGGCACATGAGACAAGATGCACTTCCAACACAATTAACTTGTGCTGGGGTGAAAAATCATTTGTCCACCATACACTTCTTGTATGGAATTCTTAACATCCTTTTTCACAGAATGTTTAGACCTTGTTCTTTTCTGCAGATATGTCTACCTTATCCTTTAGAGATTAACTTCTTCGGAGAAGTGTTGAGTTTACATACCTCAGATGAATTCGACTTATGAACAAGTTTGAGCTTGTTTGCTAATCGATTTGCTCCCCGTTGAAGTTTGTTGACATATCTTATTTTATGTTTGTACTTGAAACACTTAAAGAGTTCATGACCCTTAAAAATACAATAAGAACATGTCAATGTGGAGCACGGTTCAGACACCATAGCAGAGCATGCTGCTAAACAGATTGAGGTACCTGAAACATGTGAGATAGAATTTTCAGTAGACTGGTAAAAATCCATTTTATCCTCCAAAGTGGTTGAAGAAGTTTCTCCAAGAAGAATATCAAGATTGATGAACGTATTGCTACAGTTATCAAAATCAATATTTTCACCAAGAAGTGCAACACTTGATTTTTCATCTTCATTTGAATCATAGTGATCAGACATTTCATCAAGAGTTGCAGCAAGACCTTTGTTTCCAGTGTATTTTCTACGATTTGGACACTCATTAGCAAAATGATCAAAACCTTTACACTTGAAGCACTGTGGCATATCCTCATCATCAGTATCGATGGTGTCCCTGTTTTTTGGAGGGGTACGGTCATGAGGTTTGACTGATGACCTAAGTTTATCTCTGATGAACCATTTACTTCTCTACAAAAGAAGATCTCTAAACTGTCTTGTGATCAGTGAGACTGAGTTGCCAAGATATTCATCTGATGAATCAGTCTCATTAGGATAAAACTACAGAGTGCCAACACTTTTACTTTTGTCAAGTAATTTAGTGTTCTTTTGTGCTTTGAAAGCAATATCCTTTCCATATTTGGATGTATGCTCATGATCAAAGATCTTTAACTTTCCAACAAGAGTATTTCTGGAAAGTGCATCAAGGTTATTTCACTCAACGATGGCATGTTTCTTAGAATCGTATCTGGCTGGCAACGATCTGAGAATTTTCATCATAGTGTCCTTTTTAGGAATAGTTTTACCCAATGCAAAAGATGCATTAACAGTTTCAGACACTTTGTGATTAAACTCATCAAATGAATCTTCATCAGCCATATGAAGGTTTTCCCAATCAGAATTTAGGTTTTGAAGCCTAGCTTCCTTTTCAGAGGTATTCCCTTCAAATATGGTTTCTAAGATATCCCAAGCATCTTTAGACCGAGTGGACGTAGTCACATGGTGCTGAAGATCTGAGGTATTGGCATGTATGATAGCATTTAAGCCGTAAGAATTTTGCTTTGCAGCGAGAATCTCGTCGGGCTCATACCTACCAATATCCTTTGCAACAGTTACACCGTCTACTGTAACCAATGGAGGATTATAGCCATTAACAACATAAACCCATGATTGAAAATCACGTGCTTGGAGAAAGGCATGCATAACAATTTTCCACCATAAGTAATTCGAGCCATCGAAGACTGGCGGTACGTTTATAGAGATAGCACTTCTGTCCATAGAGTCATATTGCTACAAACACATACTTATGAGGTCTTAAACGTGTTTGCCTGCTCTGAAACAAATTGAAAAAGCGGGGGTCTAACAACCACACCCAATATTTCTTTAGGCAATCTGTATGGACTAACTCCAATATAATTCCAAGAGAATCAACTAGACAGTCAGACTCAATCAAGGAAAATATATCCAAGAGTTATATCTATGTTTATCAATGTAATCAGCAAATCAAATCGATAGAAATCCGCGAGCCTGATTATTGTGAGAAACAACTTTGAACGATATCAAATACCAATGTTCAAGTGTCAATCAATTTCAATCAACAACCAAAGGTTGGATTTACCAATTGATTGAACTACGCACAACCTGTGATATTTATGTCAGAGCATTGCTCGGTCAAACTCGCAAGCGTTGCTATCTCAAGCTTGTTTGTCAAGTTTAGTTGCCAAACTATAAGTCTTGATTTCTAGTCTATCTACGGTTAAGTCTCGGATTAGGATAGATTGTGTAGTTGAGCTTTAGACTTCATAGCGTTCATCGATTGAAGAAGAAGAACTACTAAGGCGAGCTTGTGGAACTTCATCAACAAAAGGTATGTGAAGACTTGAACTCATCTATCACTCAGAAAGTCTATTTCTACTCTATCTCCTTCTTGAGACAAAAGTCGTATAACAATATAGTTTTCAGTTTATACACTTTTGATATTTCGAGCTTAGTTTAACTCGCTTATATATTTCTCGAAATATATGTTGGTAATCTTTTGCTTTAACCAAGTTCATCATATGTTCTTGACGCAAGTCAAAAGATGATCATGTGGAAATTGCCTTGTAACATCTTACATGATTTGTGTGAGACAGTCATTTGATGTAGACTCGGAATGTTTCGTATTGATCATTTAATCACTTGAAAATTGCTTTGAAGCTAATAGTTTGTGTGAGACAGCTATTCCCGTCTTCCGAGAATATTTCAATGATTAAAAATAGAGTTTAGAACGATTAACCATGATTGGATATAACATAGTGTGCGTACTTTCATATATGTTATCCATATCCGAAAACCATGGTATGCATACTGCTTGGTTTGGTGAAAGTCCGGGAACCATGGTATGCATACCCGTATGCGTACTGATTGGTTTTGTGAAAGTCCGGGAACTTAAGTATGCATACCGGTATGCGTACTGTTGTAAGTTTCAAGTTCCGGAATTTCAACTAAGGTTGGTGGTATGCGTACCGGTATGCATACTGGCGAACCCAAACTCAGTCCGGCTACCTAGGTATGCGTACCTGAGTAGGTTAAGTTTTAAAATCAGTTTATTCATGAACTAATACATTAATAAATTAAGGAATGCAATCTTTTGCAAACCGTGACTATAATGTTCATGAATTGATTCAAGTGAATCAAAATAGATTTTGCTTCAATTGTGTCTTGTATACTTCTACGAGAATATAAACAATTGAACAACTCCATAACTAGTTTCATTTGAGTCATTTGAACTAGTTGTGATTGAGATGAACAAGGTTGGTAAGAAAGTATTCATATGGCTAACCTCGGTTAACTATTGTTGAACCAACCGTGTGCACATGTTTAGGTACGGTTACCCTTATCTAAATGACAGCACATTTCATTTGTGTATAACAAGCTAATTTCGATCTAACGGTTGAAAGATATTAACTTGAATCTAATCAGGTTTTCATCCAACGGTGAATATTGAATGCTTTGTTACCAAGGTAACTAGGTTGCAAACCCTGATTTCAAAAACTATATAAAGGAGAACTCTGGCAACTGGGAAACCTAATCCCCACACCTCCTGTGTGATACTAGTTGCGACTAGAGTCGATTTTCCTTTAACCTTAGGTTTTTTCTAAAACCCTGTAGGTTAATGACTTGTAGACTTCATTGGGATTGTGAAGCCAGACCCAACTATTTTATCTGTAATAGTGTGTTCTGATCTTGTTGTATTCTATCGTGATTGAGTACTATCTTCTCTAAGATTTTCTCGAGATTTATTCTCTGATAGGAAAGATAAAAAGTAGTCACAAACATCTTCGTCTCATCGTTTGTGATTCCACAATATCTTGTTTCGCTACCATACGATTAAGATTATTGTGAGGTGATTGATATTACTAGGCTGTTCTTAGGGAATATAAGACCGGTGTATCAATTGGTTCATGTTCACCTTGATTTATCAAAATACGGAACAAAACTCATAGGTATTTCTGTTGGAGACAGATTTATCTATTCAATAGACTTTTCTGTGTGAAAAAGATTCGTTTATTAAAGTCTTCGACTTTGGGTCGTAGCAACTCTTAGTTGTGGGTGAGATCAGCTAAGGGAATCAAGTGCGCAGAGTCCTGCTGGGATTCAGAGGCGTAAGGAGCGCAACTGTACCTTGATCAGTGTGAGATTGATTAGGGCTCAACTACATTCTAGTCCGAAGTTAACTTTGAGTAGGCTAGTGTCTGTAGCGGCTTAATACAGTGTGGTGTTCAAATCTGGACTAGGTCCCTGGGTTTTTATGCATTTGCGGTTTCCTCGTTAACATAATTTCTGGTGTCTGTGTTATTTCTTTTCTGCATTATATTTGTTTATATAATTGAAATATCACAGATTGTGCGTAAGTTCAATCAATTAGATAATCCAACATTTGGTTATTGATATAAATTGATTGACACTAGAATATTGGTCTTTGGTACCGTTCAAGTTATTTCTCAATATTCAATCGGGCTCACAAATTCATATTTGTTTGATTGCGGATTGAATTGAGAAATTGAGATATAACTCTTTGATATACTTTTCTTAAGATTGAGTCTGACTGTCTAGTTGATTCTCTTGAAAGTATATTGGAGTTTGTCCATACAGATTGCTAAGCGAATTATTGGGTGTGGTTTTTATATCCCCGGTTTTTCAATTTCAATTATATAAACAAATATAATGCAGAAAAGAAACAACACAGACACCAGAAGTTTTGTTAACGAGAACCGCAAATACAGAAAGACCCCGGGACCTAGTCCAGATTTGAACACCACATTGTATTAAGCCACTACAGACTCTAGCCTACTACAAGTTAATAACTTCGGGATGGAATGTAGTTGATCCCTAACCAATCTCACACTGATTAAGGTACAGTCGCGTTCCTTACGTCTCTGAATCCCAGCAGGACTCTACGCACTTGATTCCCTTAGCTGATCTCACCCACAACTTAGAGTTGCTACGACCCAAAGTTGAAGACTTGATAAACAAATCTGTCTCCCACAGAAAAGTCTATTCTGATAGATAAATCTGTCTCCCACATAAATACCTACGCAGTTTTTGTTCCGTCTTTTGATAAATCAAGATGAATAGTAACCAATTGATAATCCGGTCTTATATTCCCGAAGAACGGCCTAGAAATATCAATCACCTCACAATAACTTTACTATATGGTAGTAGAACAAGTTATTTTGGAATCAAAAAGAATGAGACGAAGAGCTTTGTGATTACTTTTTATATCTTACCTATCGGAGATAAAGCTCGAGCAAATCTTAGAGAAGATAGTACTCAATACAATAGAACAAGTAAGATCAGAACACGCAACTAAAGAGAAAATAGTTGGGTCTGGCATTAGAATCCCAATGAAGTCTTTGAGTCGTTAACCTATAATGGTTTTAGGAAAAACCTAGGTTAAAGGAGAATTGACTCTAGTCGCAACTAGCTAGTATCACACAGGAGGTGTGGGGATTAGGTTTCCCAGTTGCTAGAGTTCTCCCTTATATAGTCTTCAAATCAGGGTTTGACAACTTTATAACAAAGAAATCAATATTCACCATTGGATGAAACCTGATTTAAGATTCAAGCTAATATCTTTCCACCGTTAGATGGTCTTAGCTTATTACACACAAATGAAATATACTTTTATTTAGATATGGGTAACCGTACCTAAACGTGTATATTGAGTTGGCTCAATAACAGTTAACCGAAGTTAGCCACATGAACACTTTTGTGTTAACCATGTTCATCTTAACACTTCTAGATCAAATGATAATCAAATTAATCTAATTGTGTTAATCATAAAGTTGTTCAATTGTTTATATTCTCATAGAAGTATACAAGACAAAATTGAAGCAAAATCGGATTGATTCAAAAGACTCAGTTTATGAACATCTTAGCCACGGTTTGCAAAGATTGAATTCCTTAATATATAAATGTATTTTTTCATGAGTATGAAAACATACTTAGCCGATTTTAGAACTTAACCACATAAGTTTGCAAACGAGTATGCAAACTTAAGTTCCGGACTTGATCCTTTCCGACAGTTCGCAAATGGGTATGCATACTATCGTTCCGGACCGAACTCAGGTGAATAAGTTTGCAAATGGGTACGCAAACTTAGTTCCTGGACTTTGACAGTTAAAACCGTTCGCATACGGGTATGCATACTTGGTTCCCGGACCTGAATCACTTTTACAACAGTTTGCATACGGGTATCATACTGTGCTATATCCAGACAATGATTAATTGTTCTAAACTCCCATTTCAATTATTGAAACATTCTTAGAAGACGACAATAGCTGTCTCACATAAAATATTAGCTTATAAGCAATTTTCAAGTGATCGAATGATCAATACGAAACATTCCTACTCTACATCAAATGACTGTCTCACACAAATCATGTAAGATGTTACCAGGCGATTTTTACATGATCATCTTTTGACTTTCGTCAAAAATGATGATGAACGTAGTTAAAGCAAAAAGCTTTCCAACACATATTTCGAGAAAGATATAAGCGAGTTAAACTCATCTCGAAATATCAAATGTGTATAATGTAAAGTCTATATAGCTATACGACTTTGTCTCAACAGGAGATATAATAGAATAGACTTCTGAGTGATAGATGAGTTCAAGTCTCCACATACCTTTTGTTGATGAAGTTCCATAAGTTCCCCTTAGTAGTTCTTCGTCTTCAATCGATGAACGTCGTGAAGTCTAAAGCTCAACTACACATTCTATCATAATCCGAGACATAGCTATAATTAAGTAGACTAGAAATCAAGACTTATAGTTTTGACAACTAAACTTGACAAACAAGCTTCAACGCTTGCGAGTTCAACCGAGAAGTGCTCTAACATTTCTATGTTGCTAATCTAACATACCAAAGTTGACTTTAGCCTATAAATATAACTTCAAATATACAGTTATTTTCTTATTCTAAAATTTTATGGTTTCCAAAAGTGATTTTAGCCTATAATATTAATTAGCAAATTTCTTAGGTGTTTATCATAATATCTTCTACTTTCATTATTATGTAGGGAATTTATGTCAAAGTAGGACGATATGATACAATTATGGAAATTTTACATATGGATTCAGAGACACTTTAAAATACTTTAAGATAATATATAACTCTTTTGAATTCAGTATGTGAGTATAACAGAATTATTGATTTCATGATTTGATGAAGTCTTATAATAACGCTATTGAACAAAAAGTTTCTACTATCTTAATTATATTAACAATATGCTAAAAGATTTATGGTAATACCAAGAGAGAAGAAATTGAGATAAGAGAAAGTAGCGGAGAAACTTCTATTTATCCCTTTATTTTTAAAAACAGAAAATATAAATAATAAAAACTTACAAGTTCAATAGTTGAATGACTTGAATGACTTCTAGTGTACCCAAATCTTAATTTGACTCTTTTGAATTCATTCTGTGAGGACAAGTAAGTTATTGACTACATCCTATAACAACGTTATTGATTCCAAAGTTTGTACTTTCTTGATTCGACTAAGGTGCGCTAAAAGTTTCTGGTGATACCAAGGTAGAAGAAATTTACCCAGAGGAAGTAGCTTCTAATCCTCTCTTTATTTTCAAAAATAGAAACAATAAAAATTACTTGAAATGAAGAGGGTACCAAGTATACCACAATCTTTTTCGATATCAACCTATATATTGATTATTCGCGTGTTCTAATATAGACAGATACTGTCAAGAAGATACCAACCACATGGTATACACTTGGCATATAGTACAAGTCCGAAATTGAACCTTAATGATAGGGATCAAATTAAGTGTTTCGATTAAAGTACAAGTGCAATCACTTTAATTATAACTCAACAATTATAATGCATAAAGTAAATTAAAAGCACACAACAAGATTTTGTTAACGAGGAAACCATAAATGAAGAAAAACCATGGACCTAGTCCAGTTTTGTATACGCTCATAATTAAGCCGCTATACAAAGAACACTACCAACTTCGTATAGTTGAGACCAAGTAAACTACCCCTAGTTACCTAGTTTCCTCACTATCCATGCGCTTACAACCAATCTGGCCAACACACATGAATCCTAAGATAGAGTCCAATATCTTAAGTTACTTCAGACGCTGTGAATACTTCAAGCACTCAACTCCTTTTGATCGTCTTCCAGACAGTAAAAAGACTAATATGTTTGATAACCACTCTTCTTATCTCAAGAAGTTAATCAGAGATATTCTAGTTGAGTTTACAAAGGCTCTTCCGTTTAAATTAATAAACTCCTTTGTCAGGTAAGATCTACCAAGATCTTGATTAAATAGTTAATCAGATTTAGGTATACAAACTATCAGATTCGGATACTGGAATACTCTCAAATGATAGTTTGCCGATGTAATACGACTAGCAATAACAAGTCTATCAAAGATAAATAAGATCTAGTCGGATCCCATCCAATCAAGTTTGTGCACGAATAAAATCACAAAGATACGAAACCAATAAGAAATCTTATTTTCTTCAAATCTTCAATCTTCTTCTGTACCTACACAACCAAACTTGATTCTAACTTATGATCGGTTACGCATAGAACAAATTCTGTTAACAATGGATGATCACAAGTCAATGTCAGATCAAAATATAGATCTGAACTACCGCTAATCTCTTGATCTAGTTTGAGTGACCTTATGTCAGAAGAGAAGGCTCTCAAGAATAATCAAACTAGGTGCAATCAAGAGTTAACAACTGTTAGTCAATCAAATCAATAATTGAAAACTAAAATAAAAATTCAATTCTAGTTTCCCTCCAATTGTATTGGTAGACGCTTCTTGATCCCAATGAAGTCTTTAAACTAGCGGGCATAAGCAATTTCTCATAGTTAGGTTACTTTCCTCTCCAAGATAGTATTACGAATACTACTATTAGTCGGCTACATCAGTGACTACAAAGATGAAGTGCATGCCTCAGGATAAGTTTGTAAGAAGAACAAACTTCACTATTTATATACCGAAATAGTTTGGACACCAATAAATATCCATAACCGAAAATATTCTCAAGATATGCAATAAATCACCTAAATTCGGTTTTGTCTAATATCCAACTGTATAACCAAAATCCCTCTTGGAAAACTCAATATTTGCTAGCACGTAACTAATACATATTTCCAGAGATATGCTTTACTTGCTGGCAAAACAAAACATATACATTCGAAAATCTAAAAAAGGTTCTCAAACATTTCGGGTTTGGAATCTCACCTTGAGTATTAAGGAATATCTTTGAACAATTGATAAATAAGATTTCAAGTCATGTTCAAATTACTCATTAGGAACTTTCTTATTCTGCAAACCCAATTTCCAAAATCACACAAACCCTAAAGTGTACGTGACTAGAGAAATCGATTTTGCATACTGGGATCGGTTCCACCATGACTCCCAATGTAGGTAGGGATCGGTTACCATGACTCCTAATATAGGTAGGGATCGGTTATAACTTGACTCCCAACATAAGTAAGGATATGTTCTACCTTGATTCCCTATATAGTCTAGGATCGGTCCAACCTTAAATCTTCAATGAAAACTGGACCATAAATCATATTGATTTATTTCAACTACGAAACAAGTTTGTAAGTCTACTTTCTTAAACTCATGTAGTTAAACATAGTTTTCTAGGTATGAAATCAATCCTAAGTTCATTACACAATCTAGTAACAAGTTACAAAGATTATGTCGATGTCACAATTACAAAGTTCAAAAGATAAGCATTATAATTCGTAATATAATATACAAATACAAAGCATTCATAACTATTGGTATAATCTTCCTTGATACTTTGATCATAACAGGATGATCAAGTCTCTAATACTAGAGTTTCATGTATATAACTTCGCATTTTATGTTTTCAATCAAAACGACTTGATAGTAACGATATATAAATAGAAACAAGTCAAGTCTTGTATTACTAACCTCAAGTAGAAAGATGATGTCTTCGCTGATATCGATACGTCTTCAGAATCTTCAGGTCTTCAAAGTAATACTTGTATGTCTCAAAGTTTCTAGACTTCCTAGTCTAATCTAATGAAGTTGACTCTAGTAGTTCTATTCAAGCGACTCTTGAGTTATGATACCAAAATATAATAACCAACCTTGACATACAAACGCTTGGCAGGTTCAACCGAGCAATGCTCTAACATTACTCATAAGTTGAGTGGTTGAATCACTCAAATGATTGTTGATGTTCCCGAATCTTAATTTGACTCTTCCAACTTTAGTCGGTGGATATAAGTGAGTTATTGATTTCATGATATGATGAAATCCTATAACAACGTTATCAAATCAACAGTTTGAACTATGATTCGAATTAGAGTACACTAAAAGGTTTATGATGATGCTAAGAATGAAGAAAATGAGATAAGAGAAAATGGCGGAAAAACACCTAATCCTCCCTTTATTTTCAAAAAACAGAAAAATAATAATTAAACTTGTATGTAAAATGGTTGACCACTCGAATGACTTCTGGTGTACCCGAATGGAATCAAGAAAATATGGTACAACAAAAATGTGATAAATATCATCGTAAAGATTAACAGTTATATAAGTAGATTTTATATCTCCAGTAGGTGTTATTGGTGTCTACTCAACGATGTATGTTGGAGTTTAAAAATTCAAACAAAATTAGGATTCCAATACAACTTGACGGTTTTAAAACGATGTTATTGAACTTAAGGCGCCAAATTACGTAGATGATTCCCCTGATTAAAATTACACGGCTTTCATACATTCATATTTGGATATACTATTATTTTTTATCGAAAAAGAATTTGGTGCTGACGAGTTTCGAACTCAGGTCACTGGTTGGTTTTTTCCCCGACTTGGATATACTATTTATGTTCGAGTAATATTAGTTCATGTTCAGCCTTTGTTTCCATGTCCAGGTAAACACCATAGTTTATTTTCCTAAGTGGCCAATTTTTATATGCTAATATTCTAAATGTATTTTTCTTAGCCGCCAGTTTTAGTAAAAAAAAATAGGTATCAACATAAATAAAGACAAAATAATTTAATGGATAAAGAATTTGGTAACGACGAGGTTGAATTAAGATTACTGGCATCATCCACAACTTTACAATAATACTATAATGACATGTTCAATTTTATAAACCATACATTACACGAAATATTGATTGTACTCCTCAATCCCCTATATAAAGGCGGAGTTTTCAATTTTTACAATCCCATTAGATAGGCGAGACTCCAATTTCAAGATGACTTTTTCTAATATACGCCATTGTTCCCTGTAATATAGACTATGATATGACCCGTGCCGTAACGGCACGGGGATATGAGTTATTTTTGGTGTTGGTTATATATGACCTATCTTTAAATTGATTGTCATTTTGTGCTAAAAACAAATTTAGTGTAATTTATTTTCGAAATTTTGAAAAGTTGAACCAGAGTTGGGAACCCTTCTTTCGTATCCCTAAAAAGTGTTATATCTGCATTAATTCTTGGAACCGCTGACTGTTTTCAAAAACAAATATTGACTATGTTCTTGTATCAATGTATAATTGTCCTGGTTACACATTAGTAATACTCGAACCTGTGGTAAAAAAAATTAATCCGTTGGTTAATATAATTTACGGCCAGTCATTTTACGGCCATTAAACATGTCATTTGCATAAATATGGTAATTGACAATCATCATTCCCTACAATGTTCTAGGTTTGAGAGAAGTTACACTATACTATGAAGCCTCCTTATAAAGACTATACATTTATGGTTTAAACTAACATCTGAAAAACACCCAGCAAAAAATACAAAAAAAAAAGATAAAAATGTAAAACATTGAATCCTACATCATTCCCTTGGATATTATTGATGTAAAGCGAATTGAATCTTTCTTAGCGGTGAGAAGTGATGCGCGTGATGAAATTGCATACATCATATGTCCAGTACACTTTTCCTTGCAAACTAATAACACAAATTTATTGTCTTACTAAATAGTGAAAGACTCGCATTAAATAAAATGGCAGATTCAAACAAAATAAATCTCCCCTTTTAATGCATGAATCGATAAATGATACATGTGTTGGAGAGTCGTTCTTTGTCAGCATATGTGTTTGAGACCTAAAAGTAAATAAGAGACTTATTCTAAATACCAATGGTATGAAAAGTTGCAAATGGAACTGATATTACACCTTGACCCAAGAGTACATAAGAGACCTAAAACAACCATAATTTTATAATTGCTAGCACAAAATGAACATGACATTACAGCTGAATATTAAAATATTCCTTAATCGACTTCTACTAAGTGTAAGATATTTATAAGAGTTTGGCTAGATAGTCGGTATGTTCGATGAAATAGAAGAAGCCCAAATACTAAATGATATGCTTAGAATAAAAGCTAGGTACGTGATGGATCAAGTATTAGTCATGGTATCTTTAGATGCAAGATCTAGATGGGTTCCTATGCACGAAGCTCTCTTAAACCAAGATAGTCGTCTTTAGAAAACTCGACAATTTGGTCATGGAAATCACATATGTGCATATGAACCACATCTTCTAGCAAAAATTAGACTTGTACCTTTCTGGAATACCAAAACTTTTTCATCTGCGTCAATGATAAAATACATGGAATGGCAATTTGTGTAGTCCAAACATATAGGTATAATGACGCATTCCACAAAAAGATATTTTGCATCACTGCATTGCTCCCTAAACCGCTTTCTTCATTGATTAAAAACGATTTCCCCAAATTAGAAGATGGTCTGCTAACCATTTTTTGATATCAACTGCATACAACCATTATTTGACTATGCATGAAGAATTTAAGATACACAAATACTCACTTTTTAAACCATCAAAAGGTTATAAATATGAAGTGATGTAATTTCAAGGTGATCACATGATACAAAGAATTAGAATAATAACAAATATAATCAAGAAACTTTAATCCATTTGATACCAACATGTACACGAATCTAATCCAACTAAGAGTTTGAACTCTCCAACAACAGTAGCAATATAGTTACAAATGTTATTTACCGACCCAAGTTAAGGGCATAACAATGAAACCGTCGTTTTCTTCGTCATTTGTTTTCACTCCATGTAAATCCTCTGATTTTGGCCTGAAAAGGTCAAAGTCTAACTGGACAATTTCCTTTCCATTAAAAATAAAAAATAGAAACAAAAAGAAATTAAACGGTATGGTATTAAAAAAACACTAACATAAGAATAAAAATGAATAGATGGCAATCATATCTGATCAATATCTTTTGACTGCAAATGAAAAAACAAAATTAAGATAACAAAATACAATATTAATGAAAAGAAACAAAGAGAAATCAAAATTTATGTATCCATTGATGTTAAACAAAAATTTAAAGGGAAAAGCTAACAACAATTATCTCAATCAACCAAAACAATAGTGAATCATACTTTGAGAATAGAGTTATGCAAAGGATGAACATCTGACAAAGGAAAAGGGATTAAGTTAAAAGCTAAGTTAAAGGACATTTAATTTAGAATAAAAGAAACGGTTTGACATTAAGTGGGAGGAATAACTCCCAAATAAATGAGTGACCAATGCACATTAAAAGTCTATATTCATTATCTTGGGTAAAATTAATATGTGAATTAATCTGGACCCTTCTTTATAAGCCTAAAATATAAATTGAAAATATTAAATATGTAGCTCAATCTAGATCATTCTTTAAAGTCCCAAAAATATAATTGAATAACTTAAATATGTGCCTTAATCTGACTGCAAATGAAAAAACAAAATTAAGATAACAAAATACAATATTAATGAAAAGAAACAAAGAGAAATCAAACTCCATGAATCCATTGATGTTAAA